>OX243826.1:1007546-1502546 GCA_945859605.1 Lumbricus rubellus
GAGCAGCTCGCGTATTTACATTTAGGCTAAGCAACCATTATTTTTACATCAATCCACCTATATATATATATATAATATATATATATAGGTGGATTGATGTAAAAATATATATATATATATATATATATATATATATATATATATATTATATATATATATATATATATATATATACAGGATGGCGCGAAATAAGCCGGGCTATTAGTTTTTGCAATTGCATCGCTTGAATAATCAAAGTAATTATCGCCTTAAAACTATCATTAGACAGAAATATAATATAACATTGAATGAACTGTAAAATTTCAGAATTTTCTGAATGCGTAAGAAATTTCAGTCAAAGTGATATTATGTCCTCCGTTTGCTGCGATAACCAATGATAATCGCTAGCAAAACTGTTCAATAGCCCGGTTGATAGTGTCCTCGCTGATTTCGTCCAAGCATGCGGTCAGAACTTCTTTCAATTATTCAATATCTCAAATTCTCTGCCTGTAGACAAGCTGCTGAAGCATTCCCCAGATCGAATAGTCTACGGGATTCAAGTCCGGACTGTTCGGTGGCCAATGTTCTGGTTCAATAAAGTGTGGAACGTGAGCAGTGAGAAAAGCAACTGTTTTTCGTGAACGATGAGCAGGTGCTCCATCCTGCTGGAAAGTGAAATTGTCACCAGAGTGAGCTATAATGTCTGTCAGTAATCCTTGATGTAGGACGACGTCACAGTAATAGGAACTGTTAACTTTTGCTCCTCGTTCAACGAAAACTAATGACCATTTCCCCAGCTGCGACACGGCAACCGAAACCATGATGCTCTGTGAGAAGTGCTTCCGACCTTTCATCGAGCGTTCTGAAGGAATGTCTCGTTTCACCGCTACGTTGGCGTAGGCCTACACTCGATCATTCTGTGAATTGGTTAGTGTTTGGACTGTCTAATGATAATTTTAAGGCGATAATTACTTTGATTATTCAAGCGATGCAATTGCAAAAACTAATAGCCCGGTTTATTTTGCGCCACCCTGTATATATATATATATATATATATGGTTCCAGCAAGAATCAGTCCTAATTCAATTTTCCCATCAACCCGATATCTATTTACCGAGGAGTCTTTTCGTCAAGTCAATTTCTATTCGACCAACGCAAAGAAAACCTGCGGGACAACTAAATTCGAATTAGAATGCTAAGGTGGTCGTTTAAACACAGCAGAAGAGACTTTCACTGTCTTTCTCAACGATGACTGTCTTAATAATTACATGTATTTTATTGCGACTCATTAACGAATTGACTTACTGCATCTATAATCGTCGCCCACATCCAAGACCTCTTCGGATGCAAATCGTTCCTGATAAAAGAATAATAATTTCATACGAATGTCATCATTTGTTTTCTATACATACAGAAGCCATTGTTGTTGTTGTCGTCGTCGTAATCATCAACATCGTTGTTTTCGTCGTCGTAATCATCAACATCGTTGTTGTCGTCGTCGTAATCATCAACATCGTTGTTGTCGTCGTAATCATCAACATCGTTGTTGTCGTCGTCGTAATCATCAACATCGTTGTTGTCGTCGTCGTAATCATCAACATCGTTGTTGTCGTCGTAATCATCAACATCGTTGTTGTCGTCGTAATCATCAGCAAGCACACAATTCCTTTTTGTTATCGCTACCAATACCATCATCAATTCTCGTCATAATAATGTGGGGTACGGTGGTGTAGTTGGTATGTTCGTTGCCTTGCAGTCGAAGGGGTGCAGGTTAGAATCCACTTCAAGTCGTCGCTTAAGGACCTTGGGCAAGTCCTTCACTCGCTATTGCTGAGCGCTTCGGTGTGAAACTCCGATACAGTTTCCGCGCTGCATTCTGGAGCGCCTATGAGTAGAGAGAGCTTGAAGGGGCGCTATGACAAGTGCACATACAAACAAAAATCATTAACGCATCTTACAATGCCATCCATTCCTTGAACCACCTCCAGATTACCGCCAACAACAACAAAAAATGTCACCACTATCAAAACCATCCATCAAACCACGAACAATATTATTATTATTTCTATTATTGACCTGTTAGCAACCTTCATTACCATATCAACATCACCACCATCATCATCGTCATCAACATCATCATCATCATCATCATCATCATCATCATCATTATCATCATCATCATCACAACGATTACACTTATTAGCAGCAGCTTTATTTTCGGAATTATTTTTGACAATGTTTCTTACCTCTCCTGCATAGATGACTCCGTAATATATTTTCCCTCTGCATGTTTTCTCCGATCCGGTGTACTTGTAGCACTCACCCCTATTGGCTGTTCCATACCCACCATCACGGCAATCTGAACTCAAACATGCACAGCAGGCAAACGCAATGATTGTATGCATCGACAGGGAAACACGCTCATTATAGGCTATAATTATTATTATTATGTGTATGCATGCAAATTGTATTTTGTAGGTCAGTGGTCTCAGACATGCGAACCGTGAAATCGTCTTCAGAACTTCCTGCAGTTTTGACAAAGAGAATTCAAAACTCAGACTACTTTTGTTTGTCTTATAATGATGAAAATGCTCTGTTTTGGCTTTGGCCTATTCTGAATCTGAATCTTCGTGCCATTTTTCTGATAGACAGTTCTGTGAAGGCTGGCGAAAGTTCTTTGAGTTCTATAATTGTCTGCAGGCTTTCAACCTAAGTTTGCAAATGATGAACAAAATATAATAACATTAAACTGACACAAAGCTCCCAAGAAAAGTATCAAATAATATAATGACTAAACGAAATTAGCGTCATAATTATCTTCATTATCAGCATGCTTTGGACCGTTTACCCATGCCATCCGCGAACTTGTTAAATTTGTTGTTGTTGTTAATGTCTGTTACCGTTATGTGATGTTTGATGTGACATTGCAAGTCAATAAATGAATGAACAAATGAAAACGCATAACAATATCTGTAGGCCGACGGGTTTTCATTTGACCCCGGGGCAATTTGAATCTGAGACCTCTGGTGCAAGTTATAAGTAACACGTACGACGTGTCTATGTTTTATTCAATGCCGCTACAATGCGATATAAAAATTATTATAGGCTAGCTAGCGGAAATTAGGTCGATATACCTTGTACAACATTCCATGCGGTAATAGTAGACATCAAATTTCATGCATTTTGCTGTGTTTATGTGCGTGTAGCCGTAGGTAGCCGTACACAAGTAGCCTACATTCGGCTACCTCTTCCTTGCTTTGGACGGCTAATGACTCTCTTATATCGGTGTTCGAACTGCTGAGACACTACAGTGAGTTTTTGCGTAGGCCAATGTCGCATTTTATGCCGCTTTGATAATTAATTAACTAGACAGATTCTAATAAAAAAAGATGGTTTATGGTATGATGAGTAGACTGAAAAATACTAAACATTGCTTGAGCGCATGGAACTAAGCAATCGGGCGACAGATAAAATTCGCTACGTACCTTTATTTATCAGGTTAATGTTGCTATTGAAGCAAAGACAATCGCCCTCCTTTGGACTCGTTACACCCCCACTGGCGGCTAGAGTCGCCAAGGATACGATGACGAGTATCAATGCTATCGCCATTTTGCACCAGGTCGTTCTGTGTTTTAAAAAATGATCATTGTACAGTTGTCAGTTTAAAGTCAGGAAATATAATTATTAGGGCCTATAACATAGCTCATCATAATATTCAAAACAAAATAATTGGCTTACGCTCAGCAAATGAAATCGTGCAAAGATCTAAAGGTTCCAGTTAATTATAAACAGAAAACTTCGACGACTCGATCGACTTTACTCGCCCGGCGATCGACTCGATCGACTTCGTCGACTGGGACTGTAGTCTGTTGGTCAATAATTATTGTTGAGGACTTCTGCATTCCTATAGCCAGTTCTTAAATTATTTATCAATTTTATAGATGTAGGCTACATGTACATATGTTCCAATGGTTACAATGCCAAAACCATAAATATCTTTCCAAGAATCCATAATTTTGACTATTTTCATAGGCCTATTTTATTTCATGGCATTTCCTTTCGGGATGCTAACATAGGTAAGCTTATTTGTGTTTTGCCAACAGATTGAACGACTAAGCTTATAGGAAATCAGGTGCACGGCAAAAGACGTCCAAGTCTACCGTCTAAATTTATGCCAGTTCCATCGAGTCGAGTTGGCTATTATAGGGGATTCCTAGGTGACTTTAATATTGTCAATAAAAATTATTGTAGAAAGCAGAATGTCAGAAGAGGTTCTATTGCTTTGTCTCATGCGCGACGAAAGTGCCCTCACGGGTCACAACAATAGAATGCTGTATCATTAGCGAGACACGGTTTACTATCAAAACCGCGCACAAAAAACCGCGCACCCAACACCGCGCACACAAAACCGCGATTCACAAAACCGCGCACCCTCAGAACCGCGCACGATCATTACCGCGCACTAGACTATCTTAACCGCGCTTGTTTGCACATCTGTTCAAATTCGAAATTGTAACGTTCGATGGGCTTCGAACATTCCTTTGAAACTAGTATTCGGTCGACGATCCTAACAACTCTTGTTTGAGCATCTGTTTAAGCGGTGTCACGACAACTGGTCTACAGACAACTTGTCTACATACAACTGGTCCAGCGCTTGAGAAATGGAAGCTGGATTAAATTATTTGGAGGTGAAATGGAGGCTGGGTTGATGAAAAACGCAAGAGAAATTGAGGTTGGATGAAGGTTCTTTTACAGGTAAAATAGAAGCTGGATTAACGAAAATAACGTATGAGAAATGGAAGCTGGATGGAGGTGTTATTATATATGAAATAGAAGCTGAATTTACGAAAAAAACGCATGAGACACGGAATTTGGATGAAGCTATTTTTAGATATGAAATAGAAGCTGGACCCATGTTGAGATACTTGAATGCGATTATGATAGTGCGCGGTAATGATCGTGCGCGGTTCTGAGGGTGCGCGGTTTTGTGAATCGCGGTTTTGTGTGCGCGGTTTTGTGTGCGCGGTTTTGTGTCCGCGGTTTTGACCGGATACCGCGAGACACATGTGTATTGTATTGTATTGTATTTAAACATTTATAAAGCGCCTCTAGTAGGGTGAACCGTTCAGAGGCGCTCCCAGTGCGCAAGGCCCAGCGTGAAGAAACAGATTTTGAGAAGAGACAAAGCAGAGGAGAGACTACCAGAAAGAAGTGTAGAGCGAACAGAAGAAGAAAGGGCATTCCAAAGAAAAGGAACAATTGGTGTGTAGCAAAGACTTTGTTCCTGTGCCTTGCATATTATGTTGGAGGTCTGAAAGAAATATTAAACCTTAGTTGTTGGTCGATTCAGAATGCCAAGACATAGACAACGATGCTGAAAACAATTCACTGAGTTTGTAAAACTTGCGCAAATGTGAAAATATCTTTCCTGGGAGTGCCTAAGGATCTGGAGTTCTGGACTTTTTTTACCATTGGCAAACTTCCCATACAATCATTTAAATCAGTACGCATAAGAAACATATTAAATGTAGAAATGCAGGCTTGGCTGTTTTGACGCCATAGTCTTTCATTTAAAACTGTCACCGTATAATTGTCTACATACCTAGTGCTGCTGTGGCTGAACGTATCAGGATGCGTTTATTCTTCTGAAATCTTCGAGTAACAGATGCGTCGCTTGCACACCGCACATGAATGACGAAGGTCTCATTCTTTTATATCATGTTTTTGAAAGACATTGGGTCATTGGGTGCTGGAATTTGTCTATGGAGTGCCGTTCGTTTCATATGGTCTTCTGATAAAGTATTTTAACCTACTTTATATTCCGTACAGTTTATATGACGCGAAAACCGACATTTTTGTAGGCCTAATTAATGAAGATTGACGCACGAAGAACAAAAAAACACACCAGCAGCAGCAACCTGGAGACCAGGACAGAGGCTTAAGTTTTATTTAGCCTACCCATCGTTTCATTTGCCTGTGTCTCCATTGTGTTTGTGCAATAGAATATTCAGCAATCAGCTGCCCATAATAATATCTTGTCTGTATATCAGTGGACTAGAAAATTAAATTTTTGAGCGATAGATTTTAACTTCACAACTGTTATTAATATGTGACGTTTTGTCGATGTTAATTTTGCATAGACAGCAGATGTGAAGGACGACTTACTTATGTGCATAGCAACTAACAACCAAAATTGTAACATTCACAACGAATGACACGTGCGACGAACAGGCGGCTTTCATCAAATGTGCAGACGACCACACGGTTTAATTAGAAAACAAAATTTAAAACTACGGTGAAAACAAATTGAAACCATGAATTCTATTATTGAATGACACTGAAATCATTACGCTAGGGTGTAGAATAATTATTTGTGTTTAGTTCAACAGTAGGCCTAGATAATGAAGCCATTATTTATTTAGTTCTTCATCAATTTTCGCGGTCTTCGATTGACGCAATCAATTCGTTGTGGAATACACATTCTGTGTTTGACTCTGTTAAACAAACGACTTATTTCCGATTCGTGTTGTGAGTAGCCTATAGTTCAATTATCTTTACAAAAGTACCAAGATGTCGTTCTTAAGTATTTTTCTTAATTATTAACCTAACCTTCCGATTGGCAATTTGCCTATTATAGGTCGACTAAACGTCACTTGGAACAAATCGGTCGAATAATTAATTATTGAATCAATTGATCCAGCAGTCAAGAAGCATATTGTACCTTTACAAGTAGGCTATGTCAATTATACATGTAATTATAGTATGAACTCAATATTACGTATTTTGGTTAAAATGCATTTGAGCATTAGGTCTGCATTATTTGAGGAAGGCTACAGCGCATGACTAGTATGAGTAGGTTCGTGGTTCATTTGAGATAGCATAAACAATGTAAGATGACGAGAGTGGAAAATATTATAAGATTAATCAGATTTTTAAATCATCGAAATTCTCATTTTATTACAGCCTAGATTTGTATAATTTTGTACAATCTTATAGACTAGATGGATATTGGCTGTTTTGCTTTTCATAGTCTGTTAATTAATCAAAAGGAAGTTTGCCATAAAGTTTGTATTTGCACTGTGTAGGCCCTACAGAATCTTAAAATAAGTTGGAGAGACAAAATCACAAATCAGGCAGTCTTGGAAAGGGCAGCGGTGCAGAGAGAACTACTACAATTAATAAGCAGGAGAAAGCATTGGTGGCTGGGCCACATACTTCGAGAAGAGCGTATGTTGTTGACGTTGCCGGAGGGACGTATGGAGGGGATGGCAACGAGAGGCAGAAGAAGATTAAATATGCTGAGTGATCTCGATAACGGAGATGTATATGGTACCACCAAGTGGTCACTAACACAGCAACATGCCACAAGGATTGATCCATGGCAAAAATGCTTGAAATTCTTCATAAGTCCTTAAACATCATCATTAAAGTCAAGCGTTCTTTTTTCTATCCATCGAAATCATGGGCAGTACCACATCTCTCGAAGCACTAGAAATCTAAATGAAAACATTAAAATGATGAATAATTTTTTTAATAGCATTATGAATGTGTCAAGTTGTCACATGCATTTATTTTCATTGAAAAAACTTGAAGAACAAGTTGAGTTTATGACAGCTTCATCATTCTGCTGCACGCATGAAGGCAGTTGTCAAGTAGGAGGCTGTATTTCGCTCCACCAGCCCTCACGTAGTCAGTGACTCTTGCATTACGAACAGATTTCGTCTGTTTTAGACTCCAATCCGACGACATGTGCCTGGCACTCACGACCACGGTTTCACTAGATTTCCCAAATTCCTTCCCTTTGTGGACCAACCAACGTTGACCATTCTGCAGAGTAACCACTACTCCGCAGGGGTTGGGTAGTATATCTTTGATCCAGCTATATGCCTTCGTATCAAGAGGACGTTCGTATCGCTCCGCCTTCATCACTCTGGAATTGTAAAGCTCAGTCAAACTCAGAGTGTCCTTACTTGGGTTGGCTGGAAAATTTAAAATAGCAACCACAATCAGCATTAATTCTTTAATAGCTTTCATTTTCATAAGTCTAACTTGTGTGTTCTGGAGAAGAAAACCCCAAATCCATAGCCTACATAGATTGAATATGATATAAACCTGTGTATAAAAAAAATAATAAGTTATTTCACGGATTTCTGCTCAATTTCACATTACAAGAACGACGAAAACCACAAGAACAGCAACAATCACAAAAATATATAATAATTTCTGATGACTTCCAAGTCGTTTCATTTTCGAACTCGGCTCTTTTACAATATTATTCACAAAGAAGATATCCCGCATTCATTAGGGGCAGATAACTGGAGTACAGTGTGTACAGTAGCCTATGCCATGCGAGTCCAGTTCATGAAAATGTAACGAGCATCAATTTTATTGGTCAATTATTGAGGTGGATTCGAACCAGGAACCTTTCAGCTTGAAGGCTCCGAACCGGACACTACAGCACCGAGCCCCAAATGCAGGAAATGAAATGCGCAAACGGCGCTACACAAAGTTAACTAAAGGACGAACAACTGACCTCGTGAAGTTGCGCATCTCGAGTCAGATTCAAGATTCAAGAAGACTCCGGCTGACCATCCCCGCTGTTAATGGAAAGAAATGTTTACTATTGTTTATTATTGTTTACTATTGTTTATTATTGTTCATTATTGTCTAGTGGTTTAAAAATCAATTTTGTGTATTTTGTGGCCATATCCATTACGATTAAACTGACCCCCGCTGTGTTAATATGACATAAATTAAGATGAACGTCCTCTGGATTGCCAGGGAGAGGGACAGGGAGACGGAGAGGGAGAGGAAGGGAGAGAGACATGAAGAGGGAGATAAAGTAATACAGAGAAGGATGGAGCGAGAGGGAAAGAACCCTTTTCTTCGAATGAGAGATGAAAGAGGCTGTTTCGGACATTTGTGTATTATTTTATTTGTTTATACTTACTTTCTAATACATATAGGCCTATATAATTCTGTTCTAATTGGCCTACATATAATTATGCATGTAGGCCTACATAGTAGGCCTAAGTTATTTATTTGCTAATTTTATTTATTTGCACACACATTTCTATTTGTCTGCATGTCTTTTCTAATGGGGGCTTTTTTATAGAGCGTTTTAAAGACAGTTTTGAAAGAAGACAGTATTGAACAGAATATAAGACTTAGATATCTAACCCTAGAAATTACAGCAAGGTAGGATGGAATCGGGTGTGATCAGGCTCTTGAGAGCCGGCTCGGTCAAGAGTTTTGATTGTAGTCGAACCGATCTTACACGACACGGGTCCTCGCCAGACTCATGGGCTGCGAGGGCCGACATCGTGGCATGCAAAATCAGTCCTACGTTAAAAGACAGACTAGAAGACTGTGTTTGAAAAAGAAAGGAAAGTGAATACGGAATATTCACAGGGACGTTAGTTCCACATTTCACACAGCCGTCCATCAGTGACTAATTGATGAAACAGTTGTGTACATAGGCTACATGTGGACGTTCCTGCCTAGCGTACCAACATTGTATAAAGTAATCGTTTTGGTAAAGTGTTGTAACCTCCTAGGCTGCCCCTGAAACGCTGTTTGAAAATAAATCCCCGCAGAGAATCAGAATAGTACTATCTAGGAAGTATAACGATACCGGGTTCCGGATGATTGGTAAATACATGCAAAATAATATATGAGACGAAAGACTCTCAAGTTGCGCTTTTATTTACATGTATAACCGTCTTAGCTTGCAGCTTTCATTCCATTGGATGGAAAGAAATGTAATGTAAATGTGAATATCGCAGAGATATCTCTCAGCGTAACAATTTAATGAGCAGCTGATTTGCTGATTGATCACCATGGCAACCGAACGCGTCTAATTGTTCGATAGACAATTATATGCAGCTGTAACCATGGCAACCGCGATATGTGACGTGCGCTCTATTCTCAAGACTAATGTCAAGAGTCTATTATTCTCAAATTAACATTTTTATAATCACCATCATCATCACCATCATCATCATCAGCATTATCATCATCGTCATCATCGTCGTCCATCTCCAAATTTTCTTTTTGACCTGAATATTATTTTTGTTATTGTTTTATAATGATGACGATAATTTATTTTTACTATTTTAAGAACACTAGAAACATCATTATTATTGTTTTTATTATTATTGTAATTAGGCCTACTATTATTATTATCGTCATCATTATTTTGTCATCGTCATCCCATCATTAAGAGCCGTCAAAAATGACGTCACGCAGTTTTTTAAAACAATTTTTTGCCCCTCCCGGGAACACAAAAGTCATAAGATATATTCTAGTGTGACCACCCTTCCCCTAGGTGCGTGACGCGCCATTTACGGATGGTCCTCTGGCCGTATAACAAATATAACTACACTGTGTCCGGGAAAAAAGGGACCCATTTTCTAAATATAAAAATAAATAGTAAATATTACTCGATTTTTACAATTCAAAGACCGTTTTTACCCTAACATATTTCTCTAACAATTGTGAACATATAAAAGTTCCATTCCAAATAATGACGTCATAATGATGTCATTTGCACAAAAAGTCAAATTTAAGAGATAAATGCGCAAAATCATCAAACATTTCCGTGTTTTTATGATGTAATTTAGCAATAATAAATGTAAGTTTAATTTTATTTTTATATTTGAATTAATTTGTGGTCAAAGTGTACACCTTTGGCCTAAACGTAAGCTTCAAAACGGTCGCGCTAATAGCCAACAGCAGCATCGATAACCAGCTTATCAAAATCCTCCCCAGCAGGCATTAACAATTCTTCAATGTCTCTTATCCTTGTCTTATAGCCTACACCTTCTCTTCCATCAGTCTCCAACTCTTATTATCAGCGGGATTTAAGCGGGCGGCCGTTTAGCTGCCAAATAATATTATTAAGAGGAATGAAATTCGAGTCTCCTTAGTTAACAGTTCAACAGATTGACGAACTCAGTGAGCTGAAGCGCTATTTTGTTGAAATGTGTAGGCTATTGTTCCGAATATCCAATAGCAGGCATCACTTTTTTTACAGAGCAGACAATCCCTCTAATAAGCTGCATTTATTTTCACTCCTGGTTCTATTAAATGGATTTCCGTTTTACCAAAAGCCAATATACCAACCGAAACCATGCATGAATGGCCGGCCACATGCATTTTTATGCAAATGACGTCATGATGACGTCATTATTATGACTGTAACTTTTATATTTTCACCAATGTTAGACAAATATGTAAGGATTAAAATGGTGTTTGAATTGTGAAAATCGATGAATATTTACTATTTATTTTCATATTTAGAAAATGGGTCCCTTTTTTTCCGGACACAGTGTATATATTATTATCGATTGAACAAAGATTGAACTGCCTCACCTTTCCTTTGTAGTTCATTCTAACGAACTGGTAGCTCTTGTTGTTGAGTGAACAGCGACGCGTTCGACCCGTGTATCTGTAGCACTCACCAGAATTCGCTGAACCAAGGATTCTTTCACCACAAGCTGATCACAGAACATCAAATAGCATATTACACTGAAATGACACAGTCTGTCTTGTCGAAACTTATCCAACTATTATACTTCCAAGCATGGGCGCCCGCACATAGAGGCAAGAGGGGGCACTTACCCCCTTGAAAATCGATTTCCTATTTTTAACGACTGCTTTTTGTTTTATAACAAATTTCTTCATTCTAAAGCGCTAATGTTACAAAATTAATATTTAAATTATACACACCGTGAAACTGAGAAATTGACATTATAGAAACCTCTGTGAACAATAACCGTGTTCTTAATTTTCTGCTTTGCATTTTCAAGCTCTTGCAATTTTTTTTACCGTGACCTTTGTTTTTGCCCCCCCCCCTGCAAAAATTTTGCGGGCGCCCATGATTCCAAATGGACAAGTGGAGGAGAAGGATCCAAGTGGCTGACCCCTCGACAGAGGTAATAATTATACCATGAAGGGAAATAAGATAGCCTACTTCCGAAATTACTAATGACCACACACTTTTAGTTACATACAACATGTAGCCTAAACCTACGGCTAATTAATAATTACAGATTGACCATTGTGGTATCGTAGACGTGCAGCAGGTAAATTGAGAAATATTCTCAGGCTCCTTTTGATTTTTCTGTTGAGCTTTAGGCCTATGTAATACATGTAATACATAGGCCTAAAGCTCAACAGAAAAATCAAAAGGAGCCTGAGAATATTTCTCAATTTACCTGCTGCACGTCTACGATACCACAATGGTCAATCTGTAATTATTAATTAGCCGTAGGTTTAGGCTACATGTTGCCCTGCTAAAGGCTTAGGTTTTAAGGTCAAACACCCTAAGAGTAGAATAGATACAATGACCACGGCTGAGGAGGAAAGTGTATTTATTAGGTCGGCTAACATCGCCATTTTTACTTCACTATAATAATAGTATTATTGTTATTATTATTATTTTTTCTTTTACTTTTTATTTGTTATGCCCCGAATTATTTCGGATCCCTCTGGTACTTCAATATTAGTTAAGAACAGAAAAAAAACATCTAGACAACGGCACCTAATCGTCGTTGACGATTAGGTGCCGTTTTAATTTATTAAATTAATTTTAATTATTAATTTTATATTCCTCTTGTCGAAAGACGGCTGAAGATTGGTGACGTCCAAAATATCTGCCCGAATATAACTTTAATAGTAATAGGTCTTATTAATTTTCTTACCAAAAGATCGAACATTCACACCGACGCCGCTAAAACACAGACATGAACCATTGCGAGGAGCTCGACCATTGCTAATATCACCATTGACAACCGTTGTCAAGGCAACGACAAGGATCAAGGAAATCGACATTTCACACAAAAGTGCTCTGAAAAAATGAAAGTGATCTGAAATAGTCTGTTTACTTTCAGTTAAACATTGCATTTTGGTTAGGCTAATGTTTTTGCTGTAATAATATAATTTATGTTATCATGGTGTCATAATGTTCGACAACTTCACTTCGTAGACATGCTTTTTCAAAATCATGATTTACCTTTAAATGAAAAATCAGATGAATAATTGTCAGACAAATCTGTCGATTTATTGATTCCTCAAAACACAGAATAACTATTACTTGCACCATGTTCCTATAGTTTCATCCAATGAATTTAATGAATAATTTTTAAAGGCACGAAATAGAATTCCTTCAAATTAGGAGAGTTTTCCGATGAATATATGGTGCACAACAATATCGAACAACTTGGCAATGTTTACTTGCGGCATATCAGTCAAAAATTCTTTAAAAACTTTACGATGCCATTTTTTTATTAGGCTAATTACACATCTGCCATGCAAAAAACTGCAAAACATCCTTTTCCTGTTCACAACTTAGGCCTATGTGCTCCATGTCTTTTGCATATTCAGCCGTTCAGTCTGAAATCTGAATCGCATGAATATCAACAGATGAATAATTAGGGCCTAACTCTCGAGTGTCCAAGGGGGGGGGGTCCAACCGGACCCCAGGCCTATTTTTCCCGGATAACTTTTTAAAGGCTACGGATCTGCAGAAATGCTTTTAGGTATTCCTAGACCAACCATTTAGGCATAGAATGGTATATTTTGCGCGAGTATTGTCCTACCCTTTACCCCACAACCACAGCATATACTAAGTGCACCATAAGATATGAGGCTGATATTCATATACAAACGTATAGGTTTTTTTGGTAAATAACGCAAGCAAGCATAAAATGTGTCACGAGATTATTACACTATTATTTTACACCAGGTGGTTCAATTGTAATATAAGATACATCAATCGATTGCAAATTCATTTGGGATTACATAGAAACAAACTCTGTTACGATATTCCAATCTCTTCTCAAGAAATTAGCATGAAAACGCTGGGGTCCGCGCGGACCCCCCCCCCCGTTGGGCCTTCGTGTACCAAAAATGCCTTGGGCACTCAAGTGTTTTAATAATTGGACGACGATCTAATTCTCTTGGCGAATGGTGTGTGACTGTGTGTGCGTGCTTGTGTGTTCTGTGTCTGCCTGTGCGTGTTGGTTTGTGCACGCGTGTGTACGTGTGTGTGTGAGAGTGCGTGTGCGCGCGCATGCGTGTGTGTGAGCTGGTTCTGGTTGGGTAGGCCTAACCGAACAGTTTTTATTTCAGTCGTTTACCAAGTACCAACCTTTGCAGCATAATGTTTCCTCAGTCTGATTAAACATTCTAAATGTCACCAGATCTCACCAGCTCTGTCTTGTTGGGAAAGTGCCATAAATTTTGGCACCTGATCAACAACGCATATTTTGTACTGCGCTGGGATATTGCCAAAAATATGTGTAGGCCTATGCCGACTCACTAGTAACGTTTTTGACTTTAAGGAAGCTGGTAATTTCGAGTTCATTTCAGATTGGCCTATACTTGTCTTGTAAACTTACCACTGTGCGCATAAACAACTTGTCGTAATCGACTACCCTTGTCGGATTCTTCTGCATGGCAAGTTTGTCGTTTTAATCAGAGACCCCATTTTAATGCTGTTAGACCTGTGGTTTTCAACCTTTTTCTAGTTGCGGAACCTTTCTCGAAGCACACCTTTGCTAGCGGAACCCTTGCGTTTCGCCCGTCCATTATTTCAAGAAATTCAAAGCCTACGGCTTTTAAATGTAGCCTACTTTGCTTAAATTTCACATTATAACATGCCTTAAATTCTAAAAGTGCAGGACCAATACACAAAACACTGGCACTGTCTGTCAGAGACATAGGTGTACGGAAGATTTCAGCAGTGGGGGGGGGGCACAGATTGAACTTCTGCCCAAAAAAATATCCGGCAAAAAGTTGACGACCCTTTTTTAGTCGTTCGGGACTGTGTTTGCCCAAAAAACCAGACTTGCCCGAAAGTTGACGACCTTTTTTGTGGTTCGGGCCTATGTTTGCCCGAAAAACCAGACTTGCCCGAAAGTTGGGGGCACTTGCCCCTCTGGACCCCCGCCTCGTACGCCTATGGTCAGAGAACAAGTGCATTTTTGGCTTTATTTCGCCAACAACTGTCCATCCATCTGACAGATGGACAGAATATTGAAAAGTGAAAATAGGCTCTAATCTGGATTATTGATGTGGACAAGTTGTGTTAAAGTATAATTATCCTTCCTCAAGTTTAGGGCCTACTGCAAAATTTGTGCCTGGTTTAAGTCCTGAACGCATCGTAGATGTAAAACACGTAGGCAGACACAATCATATTTATTCGTCTTCAACATAAAATAATATAATTATCGTTTGGGGGCTCAACCGTCATGAGCGTGATGATTGACAAGAGGCTATAATGGGGTCGAGTGGCTCAAGCTTGTTTGGGGAATTTTAGTTTGCTGGTTACGTCGCTGCAAATGAAAGGTGATTCTGTGACAGCAATCACACATCTGATCCTTGTTTCACGTATCTTATGTGATTTTCCGAGAAACAAATAGTACTAGGCCTATAACCCTGTCGGTTAAAGATTCTAAAGCTAGCTAGGCTAAAGGCTTAAGCTTTCCTTTGCAAAAATTCGTATAGTTATCCGGTATAGCCTACCTCTGGATGAGAAATTTAATCACTTGCTTTCAAAATGAACGGATGAAAAGAATAAAGCAAACAAGTCGTTCGTCTAGTGCTCAGCTGATTCTGTTTGCTCAGGAAGTCTAAATAGTTTAAAACCAATGATAAAAATGTTTTTTTGTGATTGTCCGACTGGATAGATGGAAACGCACCGTGCCGTATAAACAATCTGTATAAGCTTATAGGCCTACGTTGATTCCCATAATGATGCACGTGCCTTCCGAATAACAAGTAGGCTACGGGTAATGAACTATAAGGACATAATTTTACATTGTATAAAACAGCAATAACATAATTATAGAAAACAACATTGCATCGCGAAACAATGTTATTGTAAGCAAGAATGACTGAAGGCTGTGAAAGAATCGATTCATTGCTAATAGCCTACTTTTTGATTTCAGTTGGTGTCATAAAATTTCCATCAAACTGCCGCGGAACCCCTGGCCAACGCCCGCGGAACCCAAGGGTTCCACGGAACCCCGGTTTAAAATCACTGCTGTAGACCTATTAAGATAAGATATCATGGATATCGTTGATGTTTAAAAGGATAAGAGCAACTAATGCAGGCATAGGCGTACGGGAGATTTCAGCGGTGGGGGGCAAAGATTGAACTTCTGCCCGAAAAATACATCCGTGAAAAAGTTTACGACCTTTTTTAGTCGTTCGGGTCTGTGTTTGCCCGAAAAACCACACTTGCCCAAAAGTTGACGACCTTTTTTTAGTCATTCGGGGTGTTCGGCCCGAAAAAACCACCAAACTTGCCCGAATTTGGGGGGGGATTTGCCCCCCCTGAACCCCCTCTTACGCCTATGAATGCAGGCCTAATTGAAACCAACATAGGCTTACCTCTTGTTGCGTCGCAATATTGTTGAGATTTAACTCAGTTTCTTTTAGTCTTCGATTAGCAAATACGAATTAGTCGGTGTTCCTATTTATAAGTCTAATCGTCGGTTTCTGGAATTTGGAACCGACGATCAGCAGCCATCTTGTGATGACCTCATTTGATAAGCTTTAAAAAATTATTATAGCGAACCGTCTGACAAAAAAATCTTTCGTTAAACAACAATTATTGCAAGGTTAAAGACTTTATTCTGTCTTTGAAGTTCGCAAAGGATTACAAAGGCAGACACACAGTCACATGGGGCATGATGATGATGATGTTGATGATGATGATGATGATGATGATGATGATGATGATGATGATGATGATGATGATGATGATGATGATGATGATGATGATGATGATGATGATGACGATGACGATGACGATCATGATACAGGGGTGTGCAAAAGTCTGGAACCACGTAGAAATATCGCATTTTTTCGACTTTCAAGTCTCTTACTCGCATATTTTCATATGCCCAATAAAAACTTTTGTGTGTAACATCATGGGGGATACATTTGGCTATTAGAATCAACTTTTTATTCCAGGTTGAACTAAATTTTACCAGTTTGTACGTGGAAGTTGCCATGGTAATGGGTTTTTTGTGTGTAAATCTCGTAATTTGGTCTTCCATGGCCAATGGTGTAAAAATATAGCCTATTAGTATGGTTAAATCACGTCATGTGTGATCTGATTTCGTTCATAATCATTCATTCATTCATTCATGTAGAAAATTTATATAGCGCCATTCGAAATGGCTACTCAGAGGTGCTCCCAGCCCAGCCACGGCTAAAAAGATAGGTCTTGAGCAACTGGTAGAAAGCGGGAAAATTATTCCGAGGTAGTAAGCGTAGTAGGCTACTAATCATTTAGTTGGCATTGAAAAGACTGTTTTGTGAACAGTTATGCCTCAGGATTTGGTGAACCACCCCTTATTCTTGATCTGAAATGAGTACACCATCTTAACGACGTGGTCAATGGTCATGGGTAACGACACGGTGCCAGATGGCGATGAGCGAGTCGCACAGCTCCCCCTCCCCTCCCCCTCCCCGTTTCCGTCCCACCTCCCTCTCCCCTTCCCCTTCACCTCCACCCTCTCCTCCTTCCTCTCCCACCCCAGTCCCATTCCCCTCCCCTCCCTCCCTTCCTCTGCCTCCCTGCATCCCTGCCTCCTCCATCCCTCTCCTCTGGTCCCTCCCTCCCTCTTCGTCCCGCTCCCTCTTCCTTCTTTCCTCCCTGACACCGTTCCTGCCCACTGCGATAAAGTTGGTTATTCGCCATTTTGGGGCGACTTTACAACTTGATTTCGCTTTTCCGAAATTACGCGACTTATGGGCGACTTTACAACGTGCTTTTGGGACAAAGCGTTTCGGAAATCTGGCAACCCTGCAGTTTTGTTGAATTTGCAAATGGCGGTCGTGCGGAATGCAAACTTCACTTTTTGTGGAAAAGATTGGGTTTTTTCGGGAAAAAGCATCAAAGAACACTGTCCTATTGGAATGGAAGGTTTTTTAAATTTTCAAAACAATCTGTGCGTAATTTTTCGAGAACACTGGGAACAAACTATTGGAAAGTTTCATTTTTATTTATATAGATTGTGGTCCAAACTGTATGAAGCTGAGCAACAAGTGCGATGTTTTTGGAGGCTTTTATTATTAGGCCTACAGAGAAAACAATGACGTAATGAGGATTTGTGCGACCTGGTGGCTGATCGGTAACGCGCTCGCTCGCGAAGCGGGCGGTTGCGGTTCGAATCCGGGTAACGACATTGGGCAAGTTTACGCACACGTGCCTCTGTCACCAGGCAGTATTATAATTTGGTACCAGCGTAAGCTGGAAAGGAAAATCACTGGCCACGTGTCCAGGACCTTGAAATATTTATTCGTCCATTACCGGCTCAAGGGCCTAGAAAAGGAGATGAGCGCCTCACCAACGACCCTGGGATATCTTTAATTTTTAATGAGGATTCTGTTTCTTTATTCTGTGGCGGTTGGTAATTCGTCCTTTCGTTGACATGTCACCAAAGCTCTCGTTTTAGCATTGTTATTTTTAATCAGCCAAATTCTAGTTAGGAGAAAATCCTTCTCATCGATCCAACTTCTCTCGCTAGCGCATTTAGCAATCAATCAATCCAGCTTTTATTTAGTTTTCATCCATATAATTTCTATTTAATTAAACATTATTGTTCATCGATCGAGCTTCGATTTCCACGATATTCTTCTAAAAAATCTCAATTTTATTTAAGCAATAATTTTTTTCGTCCGATTTCTAATTAGCAAGGATTCTTTTCGTCAATACGCAGTGTTTAATCTCCGCTGGGGGGGAATTCAGGTTTCTGGGGGGGAGACAATCGAGCGTCCGAAGGACGCTCGTGAGGCGCGTAGCGCCGAGACCGGTGGGGGGAGGGGTATAGGGGGAGGGGTATGGGGAGGGGGATGTTCCCCCTCCCCAACAGAAACTTTTTGAATTTCCACATTGCAATGGCACCATTTTAAGGTGTTATCTTAACAAAATAGTTGTACTTTTCAGTGCTTATAAGAGTGGGCTAAGACTTCAATAAATATAAGCAACACTTAAAAAATATTTTGGGGAGTTATTTCCACACTATAATGGTACTCTTTAAAGGTGCCATTTTAGCAAAATAGCTCCATTAGACTATTCAGTACTGATAACAAAAGTGCTTTGGGATTTCAGTATATATTATATAGCCTATGATTATAATTACAATAAAAAATACCTTTATGTATTGGGTTCAGCAGCTCAGTTCTCCTGTTGCTGAGTTATTCTAATGAATAAATGCAAACGTGAATATAATAGTAGCCTATATAAGCTGACTTTTCAGCACTATATCAGTTTAACCCTGTTTCTCACGATGATCCTGAATTGCTGACCAGGACATACTTTCTGAAATCATATTTAATGTTACACAAACCAACCAAGAACTAATAAACTACAGGTACCAAATTCAGGAAGCCGTGTGTAGTAATGATGATGTTTTTAGGTTTTACTATGTGTTCAAATAACAGGACCAAACATTTTGAAATTTTACAGTTTAAAATATGAAGGATACCACTGGTGAGAAGCCATTCAGTTGTACAAACGTAGTATTTGTACAAATATTAGCAGTAGCCTAAGTTATTCTATTTTAGCAGGATTGTGTCATATATTGTAATAGTAAATAATAACATTATAACCATTAACCATATAATAATAAATAATATTGCAGTATATTATAACAGTTCACGTAATACGATGCAACTAAAACTATAATCATTTTGTCAAATTTTCTGGAGGAGATGTCATATCTGTTTTTAGTTGTGCAAAAATGGTGTTTATACAAATATATACAGTAAGTTATACTAATTGCAACATGATAGTATCCATAGGCGTAGGGGACATTTCAGCGTTGGGGGGGCAAAAATGAGGCTTTTGCCCAAAAATGTTTTTGTCATCCGGCCGAAATCTTAAGAAAAATTCCCGTTACGTTTGCCCGAAAATTCTGACGACCTTTTTTTAGTCCCGGCCGAAATCTTCTGCAATTTCCCGTTACTTTTTGCCCAAATTTCGGGCAAGTCTGACTTTTCGGGCAAAAAAGACCCGGAGAAATAAAAAAAGCAAAAAATTTTTAAAACCTTTTTTCTTTTTCCGGGTCTGCTTGCCCGAAAAATCAGACTTGCCCGAAATTGGGGGGGGGGGCATTTGCCCTTCCTGGACCCCCGTCTCCTACGCCTATGATAGTATCATATAATTATAATAATAGTAAATAACATCACGGTATATTATAACACTTCATGTAAAACAATGATGAAAACAGTAACTAAAAACCAATATCATTTTGTCAAATTTTTCTGGGGGGGGGAATGTCAATCCTGGGGGGAGAACTCCCCCCCAGAGACGTCTAGATTAAACACTGGTCAATACGACTAGTGTTCGACCAACGCCGTGAGCTTCCATTACAGAACCGAAGAGGCCTTTACATTTGACAGAGCACTGTTTGATCCAATATGGTGAATTTGTTTGTCTGAAATGTTTATGTAGTCATTGAAACGTCTTATGATGACAGCATTTATTGTGTAATGCATCTAGGACACTGGACTCCTACTGTCACTTTTAGACTCAGTGTAGTGGAACTGTCCTCTGGGTCAAACATGTGCTTCTTATGATATTTAGAAATTTCTACTTCATAATCAGACTCTGCATCACAATATTCACACTCCCTGTAATTATTTGGAGTCTTTTGACTTGGTGCTGTGCCATACACAATTTCCTTGGTTCTTCACAATCTTTCTGTATGTTTGGTATATTTCTCTGCACTGCTGCCTTTGTTCTTGCTTTGAAAGCTCCTTATCCAGGAAAAGCTTATGTTCATCATTTGTGACCAGATAGTCCACATCACTTTACAAAATGTCAAAGAGTTTATCTAGTTTCACAGTAAATCCACTCTGTACCCCGATGCAAATCAGAAGCTCATGCTTTATTTTTCTTGGTCAAGTCATATTTATCATGCAATGCCTTCATTTCTGAAGCTACATGTGGCAGCTGTGGCTGATAGTTGGTTGGCATTCGTGCTCGATTCCATCTTTGCATCACAGCCAATTATGTCAGTTTTGTACTTTCATGTATAGCGTTTTTAAAGTTTGTGGGAGTGGAAAAGTTTCTCGGCACACTTTTGTGAGTTGGGAGATCATTGCCAACCGGTAGCAGATGACTCAGTTTCACCAACTAACAAAATAGAAGTTTTAGTGCATATTGAGTAGGTTGTCATTTTAGCAATCCGAATTAGAAATGAAAGTGATGCCAATTAAGCATATATGGCACTCTATAGAGGCATAGAATATTAAATATTCACTCTCTACCCCGATGCAAATCAGAATCAAATCTGAAGGGAAAGAAGAAGAAGAAGAGAATATTAAATACAGAAACAACAGACTGAATATTGAATCTGCAAGAAGAAATAGTACTGGTAATGAACAAACTGGGCAATACTAATAATAATATGCATCAGTATCACACAGTTATGCTATTGCATGACAATGTCTTTATGACAAGAGAGTTACTGCATATCATAATTATTAGCATAAAAATGCTAAAAATAACTTGTCAAAAATTAATTTTATGCACTTTGAAATTAATCTTTTAACATTTAATTAATAGAGTCTCATGGTGGATTTAGGCAGTTTGAAAAGAAAGATCAAAATTTGTGCAGTTTGTTATGATTATATTAAATGTACAAAGACCGTAGGCTACTCTGCTCCATGCCTGCCATAGCTTTAGGATTCTTAAAGCAAATGTTCTAAAGCAACTGTCCAATTATTCAAGGATAATATATTACTGCTGCAGTTAGATATTGAACACATAAATCAGTTCAGCACCTTTATAAGATGCTACCCATGACTGTACTGTCAAAGCACCAAGACGTATTGTCCAAAAGTAGGGCAACGAGAACTTTGACCTCAATGAGCACTATCTAAAAGTTACTTTGTAGATGAACTTTTTTGGAAAATGATATAATATTGCAAAAGAAACAAAATTTTACTATGTGCGATCCAATCAAAGCCAAAAATTTTTTCCCCATGCATGTGTGGACACCCCTAGTATGTATGTATGTATGTATGTATGTATGTATGTATGTATGTATGTATGTATGTATGTATGTATGTATGTATGTATGCATGTATGTATGTATGTATGTATGTATGTATGTATGTATGTATGTATGTATGTATGTATGTATGTATGTATGTATGTATGTATGTATGTATGTATGTATGTATGTATGTATGTATGCATGTATGTATGACGCCACCACTACACCACCGCTCCCCACATAATTATTATATGTATACGGATAGTTTTATATTGTCAGTCGTTTCAAGTTTTCTTCGCTCCCAAAGAGTTTACTTTTTTGAATATAGTTTCAGAAGCCAAATTGATCAGATGCCTCTATTACGCCAAAATGATGTGCCCAAACCCATGTGTTTGTACATTTTAGCCATGGTACCAGTCAAGGAATGTGGAGAGGCATTCGGCCAAACTGCTTGTTTCGAGTTGTACGACTTACTATTGCACAGAGAAAGATTCACTGGATGTGCCAAGCTCACCATCGAAAACGAAGAGCCGTTCGAGCCAGCTTGTTTCGTCATTAACTTTCCAGACGATCCATACCCGAAATCCATCTCTCGTGGGAACTCCAGAACCCGCCAGTGGTAGACACCAGTCATCGGAAATTGAGAGAAAACAACGGAGACAAAGAAAGAAAATCGATTAAAATAGTTATAAGTCATAGACGAACTTTAGACGTTGACAACTGTAAGTTCAGGAGTAGGCGTTATTTTCAGCAGTCAAACATTCCGGTGCTTGCTCACTCATTAGTGATTAATTAGTGTCAATAAACAGAAGCTGCATTCATAACTTAAACTTTATCTTATGTATTGATCCCAAGAATATCAAACAGACAATATTTATGCATTCATAATTATAGTACACAAAGTGATTAATTACAGTTAACAATTGCGATGGTAAAGCTTAGTGTACAATCATTTCTGGGAAATGTAGGGAGCAATAGACTACCCGAAGGGAGTGATCCCGCTACTGGGGCCTATTTACCAAGGAAAAATTCTTTAGTAGGCCTATAATATGATAAATGATAAGGCCTATAATATGATAAATGATAATATATCAGGAAACAGATGGAAATGGGAGCATGTTTGGAATCGATTAAATAAGGAAAAAATATAGATTAAGTGGGTAGTTCATTTTACATTTTTTAATGTGTGTGCACGTAGCCTGTAACAGCTCAGTGCGTTTGCAGGCGTTTCATTAACCCTCAGGCTACCAAGCTTTTTTGCAACACGGACTACCAAGAGGTGGTGGTTACCACCCCCCTGGATTTTGGGTTTGGTTTGAAGTATCATAATTTGTAATACAGCAATAGATTCAGCATTTGTTTCTGCACAAAATGGTATATTTAGGTTTAAAATAATATTATATGAATGCACCTCTAAATAATGAATTATTTTTATGGGTACCCATTGATTCCACAAAACGTAAACTTACGCATAGTGCCTAAGCAAAATATTAGATTCTGTGTGTTTCGAGAATGATTTAAATATAAGCTTCCAAGAATAGTTTACATATTTATAATAAAGTCCTGTGTTCTACTATAAAAACTAGTGATAAGTATGTTTCAGGTACAATAAAAAAACCGCTGAAAAACCTTTTCGCAGAGATATCGGTTTGCGTTGTAAAAAAAACTTACATTTTCACACATGTTAATTTATTTTGAGCACTTCCGGTCATCAAAAGACAAATTAATAAAGTACGAAAAATAGCCCTACATGCCCTCTATTATACATGTAGAATGACATAATTTATTTCTCTCAGAAAATAAATTATGGATATGTTATAATAGAAAAAAACATGCAAATTTTATGAAAATGAAACACCTTTATAATTTTATACACATTTTAATTTATTTGGAGCACTTCCGAATGACAACTCAATGAGCATGGAAATGTAGCCCCACATTCCCTCTGTAGAATGGTGTAATGTTTGCCTCTTCATAACAAATGGCGTTAAAGATATAGGCGTTAAAGATATAGACGATAATCTAAGGGGTCGTGGTATCCACCCCTGGTACCTTTTGTATACCGGGTATAACGTTTGAACGGTATGGGGTATCATCAAAACGTTTAGCTCAAAATGTGCGCCAATTAACCCTCTACAGCTACCTAAAACGTCAAAGTTTATTCCAAACAAAAGACGTTTGTTTTGGGAATAACCTAGGGGATGAATACCACCCCTTTGGTAGCCTAAGAGTTAAAGGAAAATATTATTATTAGTAGTAGCAGTAGAAGTAGTAGTAATAGTAGCATCAGCAGCAGCAGTAGTAGTAGTAGTAGTAGTAGTAGTAGTAGTAGCAGCAGCAGCAGCAGCAGCAGCAGCAGCAGTAGTAGTAGTAGTAGTAGTAGTAGTAGTAGTAGTAGTAGTAGTAGTAGTAGTAGCCTTGTAATAGTAGTAGCAGTAATAGTTGTACCAAATATAGTAAGAATATTCTCTCAGACGGTGAATCCGATGTATTTGAAAGAAAATTTTCATGTGCTGATTGCATGCCTATCTTTAAGAATGCCGATATTTTCACTGCTTGCTCAAAAAATTGAAAACTGAATCAAAATCCAACAAATTCTGAGACAACACACAGGGCTCGTTATTGATTGGACAGATAAAATATGGGTATTCGTTTTTTACTTTTGACTCAAAAGACCTCTGCCGTATTATACAAACCATCCATCCTCCTGTCTCTCAATGTAAACAAGCTGCAAATATGATTTCGGAAGACTTAGTGTTAGACTTAACAGATGAGCAAAAGAATTTCATCAGTCTCCAGATGCCGAGTCTGCCGGTGGTTGACTCTCCGACCCCCTCGCTTTGAGATGCTGCGACCGTGACCCCCTCCCCCTCCCCCTCCTCCTCCCCTCCCCTCCCCCTCCCCCTGCCCCTCCCCCTCCCCCTCCCCTCCCCCTCCCCCTTTCCCTCCCCCTCCCTCTCCCCCTCTTCTTCCCCCTCCCCTCCCCCTCCCCGTCCCCCTCCTCTCCCCCTCCCCTCCCCCTCCCCCTCCCCCTCCCCCTCCCCCTCCCCTCCCCCTCCCTTTCCCCTCCCCTCCTCTCCCCTTCCCCTCCCCTCCCCTTCCCCTTCTTCTTCCCCTCCTTCTCACCCTTTCTCCCCCCCTCCCCTCCCCCTCCCCTTCCGCTCCCTCCCCACCCTCTTAGTCCCGCTCCCTCCGCTCCTTTCCTCCGTCACACCGTCCATTCCTGACATCGGATAGAGCCCAATAATGATGAAAGGCCGCTTTGGGAAATTAATATGCGACTCGCTTATGACGTCACAGCACGCGACATCATTCATGTTTCGTCTGCTGTGTTTGGAGACAACGCGTTTATGAAATCTGGCAGCCCTGCTGTTTTGTTGAATTTGCAAATGGCGGTCGAACGGATTGCAAAGTTCACTTATTGTGGAAAAGCTTGGGGTTTTTTTCGGGAAAAAAATATTCAGACACGGCGCTATTGGAATGGAAGGTTTTGGTAAATTTTCAAAACAATCGGTGCGTAACTTTCGGCGTGATGATGTTACGAACTATTGGAAAGTTTCATTTTTATTTATATACACCGTGATTAAAAAAGGAAGCCAAATGATTTTTCTTATATCTCTAACGCCTGATCACATATCACGCTAAAATTTTCCCAATATTTAGAGAACTGGACCAAGAATATGATTCCAAAATTTCATGAGATAAGGTTGAACGGATAAAAAGATATGTGTCTTTCAACTTCATATGTCGAAATTTCAGTTTACAAGCAATTTTCTGTTAGAATTTATCAAAAAGTAAGCCAAACTGTTTTTCTTGTATCTCTAATGCCTGTTGATTAATCATTCTAAAATTTTCTAAATGTCTGGCGAATTGAACCTAGAATAGGACTCTAAAATATCATGTCATAAGTTTGAACGGATAAAAACTAAAAAGATACGAATATTTCAACTTCATCTCCTGAAATTTCAGTTTTCAGCATGTTTGTTATGGTGTTCGTTGCGGTTTAGATGCTTGATAGTTCCCAATATTGGTTTTCAGTTACCCTGGAGTAAAATTAACGGAGTATATTATTGCAACGTTTTTGCTGTCACAACATCTTCCACCTGTTATCATAAATCTATAGCTCCAGAAGGCTGCTTCCTATTTCAATAGAACAGCGCCAGCCCACAGAGCCAAGGAAACCATCGAAATGCTGATTCAAATCTGGGCTGTTTGGAGGCCATAATGTGAAAGAAACGAAGTCTGGCGTCTTGCCAGACTTCGTTTCTTTCACATTATGGCCTCCAAACAGCCCAGATTTGAATCCTGTCGACTATAAAGTGTGGAGCGTGATGCAAGACTAAGTCTAGCAGACAACAATCCATGATATAAACGATCTGAAGCAACTGTTGTTGGAAGTGTGAGATGACATGTGCCAGAGGATAATCGAAGATGCATGCTGTTGCATTATGGCGCCAGCGCCTCCAGGTTTGCGTGCAAGCAGAAGGAGGGCATTTTGAGCATGCTATTTAATTAAATAATCAAACCATACTGTTGGGTCATATTGTTAGTTCAATTCTCTACAAATCTGGAAAATTTTAGAATGATAAATCATCAGGCATTAGAGATATAAGGAAACATTTTATTAAATCTGACAGAAAACTGCTTGTAAACTGAAATTTCGGCATAATTATAAAGTTTAAATATTCATATCTTTTTACCCGTTAAACTTTGTCTCATGAAATTTTGGAATCATATTCTTGGTTCAATTCTCTAAATATTTGGAAAATTTCAGCTTGATATGTCATCAGGCATTAGAGATATATGCAAAACAAGTTGGCTTACTTTTTTTTGAATCACGGTGTAGATACAGGGTGCGCCAAAAAAAGACCCTCTAGGTTTTTTGCCAATATCTTTGCCAAAAGTAAGAATTTCCAAATTAAATTTTATAGTCTTTTAGACAATTCATATTGACACAGCATAGCCAGATCTCATCAAAAAATTTCAAACGGAACAAAAGTTATGCCACTTTTACGGAGGTCACCCTCCGTTTTTTGACGTTTCAAAAACGAAACGCAATTTTTTAAGGTGTTTTGCCAGTATCTTGGCTAAACATAAGAATATAAAAATTTTACAGTCTTATAGACAATTCATATCTACACATGTTGTTCAGATTTCAGCACAATATTTCAAAAAGAACAAAAGTTACGCCACTTTTAGTGAGACCACCCACCGTTCTTTGACGATTCAAAGGCGAAACGCAAAAAAAGTTAAAAAACCACGATTTTATTAAGTCTCATCTCAAATGACTGTTGTCAGATGATCTTGGTAGTGCTTCACAACTTGTGTTCAATGTGCCCACCACCAGTGCCAACACTTCCTTTGAGTCTCTTTGCAAAGTTCCTGATGGACCTGTTGATTAATCTGGCAGATTCTTTATTTACCAATTTGATTGTCATCTTGTTAGGTGACTTCTCAGTGACGCGCAGCTACGCTGGTACCCAGTTTCTTTTTTAAATAGTAATAATAATGATTATCTGGGAACATTAAGACTATTTGATAACAATATTATTTTAAATGAGAAGAAATCGTGTTTTTAAAAACTTTTTGTTGCATTTCGCCTTTGAATCATCAGAAAACGGTGGGTGGCCTCCCTAAAAGTGGTATAACTTTTGTTATGTTTGAAATATTTTGATGAAATCTGACCATCATGTGCAGATATAAATTTTTCGATATTCTTACTTTTGGCCAAGATATTGGCCAGAATAATTAGATTGGTTTTTTGTTACTTTTTGTTACGTCGCGTTTTTGATTCGTCAAAAAACGGTGGGTGACCTCACTAAAAGTGGTGTAACTTTTGTTCTGTTTGAATAATTTTATTGAAATCTGGCCATCTGGTGTAGATATGAATTGTCTTTAAGACTGTAAAATACCATTTCAAAATTCTCAATTTTGGTCAAGATATTGGCAAAAATCTTAGGGGGGTCTTTTTTTGGCGCACCCTGTATATAGGTATAACATAACATAGGTACTTAGGTACATCGGTATTTATAAATATACATAGGTATATATGGGTATAAATAGGTATATATAGGTATATAGTTATATTGGCTATATAGGCGGTACAAATGTCAAATATGCGTCAACCGGCTATAGTCGGTTCCGGCGATCAGTGAAATTTCCGCCTTAACCCAAAAGAATAATCAGTTACGACCTTGGCTGCTTCATAATTAACATTCCCCAGTCTGCTGCCGGGCGTGCCTCGCTTCCCAAGTCCACTTCTAAGCCCAAATCCAAGTCCAAGCTCATGGGGTAACTGGTAGACACCGACATTCCGACAACGCAGTGAAAACGAATCCTGTCGGCCAAACTCAAACCAAGAACATTCCTATGAAAATGACGTGAGACATTCTGACGACGATGTGTGATTTAATGGCAAACGATATTCCGCTGAATTCTAAGACTTCTGCATGGATGTGCTCTGGATGTGTCTCTTATTAAATCAGCTCTTGCTTGCGATATTGTTTAACCCTCGGGCTACCAGGGGGGGGTGGTATCCACCCCCCCCCCCTAGGTTTTTTCCAAATCAAACTTTTTTCGTTTGGAATAAAATTTTGACGTTTTAGGTATCTGTAGAGGATTCATTTGCACACATTTTGAGCTAAAATGTGTGATGATATACCATACCATTCAAAAGTTATACCCGATATACCCGAGGCACCAGGGGGGGGGTGGATACCACCCCCCCCTTAGATTATCGGCTGTATTTTATCCGTCCTTTGACATGAAGAGACATAAATTACACCATTCTGTAGAGGGAATGTGGGGCTACATTGTGGTGGTCACGGAGTTGTCTTTTGACAACCGGAAGTGCTCAAAATAAATTAAAATATATAAAAAGGTGTTTTATTTTTTATAAAATTTTCATGTTTTTCCTATTAAAAATTATGAATAATTTATTTTTCAAGAGAAGTAAATTATGCCATTCTATAGAGGGCATTTAGGGCTATCTTTAGATACCAATTAATTTGACATTTGATGACCGGAAGTGCTCAAAATAAATTTAAATGTGTGAAAATGTTGGGTTTTTTTACAACGTAAACCGATAAGTCTCCGTAAACGTTTTTCAGCAGCTAATACATGTTTTTTTTCTTTTTATTGTAATTAAAACTAACTTATTACTAGTTTTTATAGTTGGATATTGGACTTTATTATATTTAAATAAATAAATTATGTTAAAAACACACAGAATCTAATATTTTGCTTATGCGAAAGTATGCATTTTGTGAAATCGACGGGTGCCTACGGAAAAAAATTCATAATTCCGGGGTGCTTTCATATATTTCAAACCTAAATATACCATTTTGTGCAGAAATGAATGCTGAATCCACTGATGTATTACAAGTTATGATATCTCAAACCAAACCCAAAATCCAGGGGGGTGGTAACCACCCCCCCCCCTTGGTAGTCAGTGTTACAAAAAAAGCTTGGTAGCCTGAGGGTTAAGTTGTTGCTGAAACTATTGTGTTGCTTTTGCATAATATTGTATTGTATATCAGAATTTATCAGTCACCCCATTTCCAACTAGCTATTCAGAGATCTGAGTGATAGCCCCCGAAGAATTAAGAAAGACTTTCTTATAAATTATAGTCTTAAAACTGTCGCTAGATGTCTCCCTTACGGTCAACAAAGTCATCCGTCCGTGACCATAGCCCATCCCAGGACTAGCATAATCATAAGATTTCTCCGAACGAAACGGAATCAGTCAGTGAATACCGCAAACCTTCGGAACAACGTCTGCGAAAACCAGAAAAGCAGTGTTGTCCATGTAAAGACTGACATTAACTGTTACAGCCGCCATGTCGTTCTCGAATACCTTGTCCTTACTTTACAATTTAGCATAAGCTACAATGCGAATTATAGCTTCTAAATCGATTTAACAAAATACGCTATATAATTGCAAACATAGGCCTGCGGACAGTAGCTTTGGATGGTAAATTTCGCCACTGTTTGCACTCTGACAGTGCCAGTCCCACGCCTGGATAAAGGAGGAGGGCGACGCTAACGGTCTTTGTTATCACACGGGGTCATCAAACTGAAACTGCTGTGGTGCTTTTAAAATAACAACAATGTCTAAAACATTATACATTTTGTATACAAACACATGGTTTCGTAGCCAGGAATTCAACTTCTAACCATGTCGGTGTGTTTTGAATTAAACTAATCTGTAGGTTAGAGGTGCAATCGCACGAAGAAACGACCCTCCCTATGACAACATACGGACGCATAAAATATTATGTAGTCAACAATATAATTTACATGCAAACATAATGTTTGCAACAATCAGAATAAGAAACAAACATGTTGGCTTTGCTTTTAAATTAGACTCTCAAGTGAATCGGTGTAATCGCAAGCAATTCGATTCAGCTGGCCAGATGTTTCTGTGTTTAGTAGTGTCGCAGGAAAAATTTAAAATAACAAATGACTTTATTAGCCAACTATTATTAGGCCTATGCCGTCCCTTATCTAACGTCGCCTCATTGCAATTCGCACGCGTTTAGTACCGTAGAATTATCTTTCAAATTAAGTCAAACACACCGTTGTTTGAATAACGAAATTTAAAGCAGGCTTAAAATGCTGATACGCGCAAGAATAATTATAGTTCTGGACACGTCAGTTGTTTTCGACTCGAGCATAAACGACGTAGAAATTACCCGACAATTCGATCAATCACGATAGTTTTAATTCCCTTATATACCAGCCAGGCTCCCGTCGCAATTAGACGATCCACGAGACGCGGGAAGACGGGCATCACCTGCAGGCGACGTAGAAGCGAAATCAGCCGAAACAACGAGGAAGACATCGCTTCGAAGAACTCGCAGCTGAAGTAAATATAATTTCGGTTTTAATTTTATTAGGCGACCGTATAATAATGCCTAGACTGTGGTTAATTTGCAAAAAACTAATCGGGTGAGATTCTTGACCGCCGCTTCCCGTTTGGAGGGACGCCACGTCATTTTAGGCCTAAGCCAGTTGTTTAAAAGTTTTGTTGGTTTTTTATTCGCTTCCAAAAAACGTCGTTTTTCTTATTTTTTTATTTTTTTCCAGCGTTTTACTCGGTTTTTAATTTTTTTATGGGACACTATTTATTTATTTTCTGTCTCTTCTTATTTTCCTTCATTTTTTTTCTTCTGCAATTCATTAGGCCTACGTTTTCAGCCCAATCTCAAGGTTTCAGCTAACTGATGTAGCCTGATTGTTTAACGTCATAATTTAAGAGATACATGTAGGCCTATTAAGTAGGGCCTAAACAAGGGTTTTAATTTCAAAATGCAGCTTAAGATGTAAAAGTCAAATTATTTGTTCATTTATGTTTTTGTCGTTTTTTCCGGTTTTTTTTCGAATAAAACGACGTAGTTAATAATAATTGTTTATTCCGCTCGTTATAGTTCAATGACACTGCATCCTTGCAAATGTGATTCGTGTCGACCTCCTCTTTTCTTCAGGCTTGGGGATGGCACTGCACAAGCCGATTTATGCGTTATTCGTTATAGGTTAATTTTATGGTAGCCTATAACTTGAAAGCTGATAGGCCTACTAAATTTACTGGTAAAACATTCTGTTTATATTTTATTTTACTAGCATACCCGGCCACGCGTTGCTGTGGCTGAAAAGAGCATCCAACCACCCGTCCCTACCTCCATTCGACCTCTCCTTCCCTCACCATCCCCTTCCCCTCCTCTTCCCCTTCCATGCTCCTTCCCCTCCACCTCCTCTCCACTTCCCTCCTCACCCCTCCCCCTTCCCTCTCCTACTCTCCCCTCCCATTTCATAGGGAGGAAGACGAAGAACCTTTCAATCGATCATAATTTATATAGGTCCCCTTCAAGGTACCGTACCTACTCAGAGGCGCTCGCGGCCGAGATCAAGCGAAAAAAACAGTCATCAGCATGTTTGTGAAATTGAGAACAGCTTGGGAGGCGTCGCATTAATTTTGCAGACAAATGAACTGGTTTGAGCCATGGCTGCAGTCGTGACGCTGGGAACAAAGTGGTCAAGCCGATCAGAGAGCCTAAGAGTCATCTGGTCGCTTTGCCCACCGCATGTAAAATTTACTGCGCAGATCTTGTTCTGTATGTAATCAGTAGGCTAAGCTTAAAATTATCTGCCAGTGGATAATATTGTTTATAAAGGAATGCGATTGTATTTGAACTTGCAGTTGAACATCATCACTTCGAAAGATGGCGCTGGCAAAAGTCACTGGCTTGCTTTTGATGGTAGTATGCTTCGTCGCACTCGCAGATGCTGGTCCTCGCGTCAAATACGAAGACAAGATAATAACATCGAAAACAGGCGAAGAAGACTTGCCAGGAGGTTAGTCGACGAGTAACACCGAGTGAGTAAGCGAGGATGTGAGTGCCTCCGTGCTGATGGAGTGAATGAGTGCTGAGTGAGTGAGTCAGTGAGCGAGTGAGTCAGTGAGTGTATGAGTGAATGAGTCAGTGAGTTAGTAAATGCGTGTGTGAGTGAGTGAGTGAGTGAGTGAGTGCTGAGTGAGTGAGTCAGTGAGTGTAAGAGTGAGTGAGTGAGTGAGTGAGTGAGCGAGTGAGTCAGTGAGCGAACGAGCGAGCGAGTCAGTGTGTGTGAATGATTGAGTGACTGAGTGAGTGCTGAGCAAGTTAGTAATTGCGTGTGTGAGTGATTGAGTGAGTGCTGAGTGTGTGAATCAGTGAGCGAGTGAGTCTGTGAGCGAACGAGCGAGCGAGTCAGTGAGTGTGTGAGTGATTGAGTGACTGAGTGAGTGCTGAGCAAGTTAGTAATTGCGTGTGTGAGTGAGTGATTGAGTGAGTGAATGCTGAGTGAGTGAATGCTGAGTGAGTGCTGAGTGTGAGTCATTGAGTGAGTGAGTGGGTGAGTGAGTTAGTGAGTCAGTGAGTGTGAAAAGGTGGATGTCTGTGTGGGTGTTTATGGGTGACTGAACTTCAGTAAGACCACTAACTCAGTCATTCAATCGTGGGACCCGTGGTTGCGAATGACTCAGAGATAAAGTTCAGTGAGGCCGAGTGCCTAGCAAAATTATTCGCACTTATTTAAAATAAAATTGCAGTGAACTCCTGTTATCATACTTTTTTGCTTATAACGTCTGGAGCTGATGTTTAGCATAAAACTCCTCTGTCGTATTGCATTAATGATATAAACAACTTGAGACAGAAACACGAGTCATCATCTGTGCAACACTCAACCTGTGACTGACTGATTGGCAGATAGACTGTCCACCTGTCAATGAGTCAATGATTTAGTGACTGAGTCTGTACGTAAAATGATTGAGTGATAATGTCCTAGTGTTCAGCTTTTGCGTGATGCTATTGTTAGAGTTTCAGCTGGACTTTGATAAGCTACTATATTTTTTTCTCTTCGTCTCTCTTCTCTGCTTTCTCCTTCTGTTCGGTCTAATAATAGCGCAGCGGCTTAGTGAAAACTAGTTCACTTTGGAGTCTTTGCCACTAAATGTGAATGCTTTGACATCAATGCAATTGTTAACTGCAATAAATCATTTTTATGTACTATTATGAATGCATAACTGTCTGTTTGATATTCTTGGGATAAATAAATAAGTTGAAGTTGTTTAGTTTGATAATTATCATTTGCTGTTGATATAAGATTATGAATTTACAGCAGCACTGCTTGTGTGGTTGCTGTATTTTTAGAAGACGAAATCAGCTTAGAAGAGCTACTAACCACGATTGCAAGACTTACAGAGCCGCAGACTAATATCACCGAGAAGGAACTTCTAAAGGGGTGCTCCTGCACGGGCCTCACCTGCAAATGTTGTCTGAAAATAGATATAAAAATATTAAAGACCGAATGCAAGTATCCATTATCAATCTATACTTATCTCATTTCGAACCTATATTTAGCGCCCTTCTAGGAAACTACTCTACCTTGGATGATGATGACTGTAATCCAGCAGCTCCTCGTGCACATCGAAAGCCCAAAATTCAGGAAGAGGCTCTATCGGACAGTATATTATAAACGCAAACGAATGAATTCGGATTCAATGTAAAACAACTCCTAACCTTCTGAATTGCGAAAGGGCGATGGTACTTCCTGAATTGCGTGAACCATCGCTCCAAATTTGCCTGCATAGGTCTCTGCTTTTGGAATGGATTTCCATCATCCGTTCCTCTGGTAGACCTAGTCTTTCGTCATCATTCTCTCGTCTCAAAGCCTGACTTTTCGCTCGATGTTGCACGCACTAGGAGCGCTTCTGAAAGGCTCTTGCTGCGAGACGCGCTTTAAAAATGGTCAGATGCTATACATGAAGTGACACACTCTGTCATGAACAGGAAGTGCAGTTGAACTGTAGTGAGAACGGCATCGGACAAACAAAACTACGGGCTCTGAACCCACGATTTTTACAAAGGTCCCAAAATCATGCGCATACAACACATTGTCAAGTCCACGGCCCCTCGGTACTTAGCGCTGAAGGCTACTGTGTATCATAAGGCAGGTGATTAAGACACGATTCCACTTTTATCCAGGTTTGGGAGTTGACACCTCAAGTGCCGTAGTTATTCTTATATTCATTTATTGCTAACAAAAACTTAATGACATCCTGCCATCAGGTACAAACAGCAGTTGTTCAACTGGAATAAAATTCTGCCTTAGTGGATCAATTCTTGAGTGTCGATGAAAGATGTACAATACAGTAGGCTATTCTCTAGCCTCCTGTCATGACTGTCCTCTAGTGAGGACAGTTATGTATGCTATTTATTATCCAGTTGATGCTCTCATTGTTTCAACTGGAGTAAGACAATGCCATGACAGCACCACCTTTTGACAAGACTCTGAAACGTATTAAGATGAATATCGTCTATAATAACATTACGAACGAGTAGATCTATTTGCTGCAGGGGCGAACCCGGGGGCAACCAGACGGCCATGCCCCCCCCCATTTAGAAATGTCCATGTATCGTGGCCCTCCATTCGGTTTTTTAAAAAGGTTATGAGTTTTTAGGATTGGAAATTGGTATGTTTTCTGGCTTTTTCGATCGGACGACTAAAAAGGTCGTCAGAATTTTTATATGGAAAATCGGTATGTTTTGCTGGTTATTTATCAATTTTGATTCCAACTATAATTGTGATCGGATAATCTTGCCTATTACAGCTATAGTGAGATTCACGTTTTTCTCTTTCTAACGGATCGCCCAATTTCACATGGACTTTGAAGCTTTTATTGACAAATTGCATCGCTTTAAATCTAAAATTTCAATCTGTCTTAAGCGAAGCAATATTATTCATTATTATTTCCCATTGCACAATTTGTTTCTGATCTAGGTCATGGAGATTCGTACGAATTATCTTTTACCTTGTATGTGATTCTATTCACTCTAGTTTGCCTGGTCTTCACCTATATTCCAGCCTCTAAATCTGCTTCTATCTATGTGACGATCAAGGACGCAACTATCTACAAGAAGACATTCCTTGGTGGGTATGATCACGACACGACTTGAGTTCAATACGTTATCACGCGACCTAGTTCTAGACGAGTATTCCATTTACAGTGAGATTGAACTTGAAATTGAAAGTATTTGGGGAGGGGGTTTAGAACAATGGCAATACACTGGCAAGAACGCTACCCCGGGACGCTACCGTCCTACCCCAGGACGTTACCTCACAAATGCCGACTTAACCTTGAATTTGGCAGAATGATGTCATTGGTAAAAACTAATGAGTGGCCTATGATAGGACGTGATGTAAGCATTGCATGGCTACGACATACACTGTCAAATGTAACTAATTTTACCGCTGAACATTGATGTGATTGATGCTAGATAGGGAAGCTTGCGGGAATGTAGAACTTACATTGGTTGAAATAGGCCCACATTTTAAGGTACTGTTGAATAATTAATTGGTTTTTGAACGCTTAACACGTTAATGTTTGCCATACAATGTAGGCCTAGATTAGACGTGGATTTAGCATTAGTGAAGATCACGCTGCATGTTTCATTACCCCTCGTTGTCTTGCTAATCAAAACACGACGCAATTATTGTGCTTTTAGTGTCGGATCCGCCTACGCTATGCTTCAGTTACTCGGTGTTGAAGATCTGTCTCGAATTCTACGGCATCAAAGTTGAAACAAAAACCTTCACCGCATGCGGCAGGGTTTCACTGTACATCTTTTCGAAAAGAATAATCAGTTACAACTTCGGCTGCTTCACAATTAACATTCCCCCGTCTGCCGGGCCTCTCCCACTTCTCAAGACCTATTCTGAGCCCAAATCCAAGCCCAAGCTCATGGGGTAACTGGTATGCATCGGCAACGCAGTCGAAACGAATCCTGTCGGCCAAACTCAAACCAAGAACATTCCTATGAAAATGACCAGACATTCTGATGACGATGGGTGATTTAATGTCAAACTAATTATAAAACTTCTGTCTAGATGTGCTCTGGATGTGTCTCTGATTAAATCAGCTCTTGTTTCAGTTCTTGTTTAATCAACTGACTTAATAGAAATTATGGCCATTCACGTTCGAATAGAGAAAAATGCATGATGTGCAACTACATAGCAGAGGTTATTTTAAGAAAATTTCTCAACTGCACATAATTATCAGAATAGCATCCTACATCGGGTAGATTGGTCATTATTGAGACTAAGGCCTAATTCTTCTTCTTCTTCTTTTTCTTCTTTTTCTTCTTCTTCTTCTTCGTATTATTATTATTTATTAGTAGCAGTAGTCAGGGGCGGATCCAGGGGGGGGGCCAATCCGGCCATGGCCCCCCCCATTCCAAATCTCCATGGGACGTGGCCCCCCCCATTCATGGTCACCCAAAAGATTTTTTGCAGGGGATCAGTCCTGGCCAGGAGAATCAATATATAAAAGTATTTAAAATCTAAGCCTCTCAGACAATTGCATTGTCTTAATATAAAGCAATGAAAAGAAATAATCTTTCAACAGTATCCGACTATAATTTATGGCATACAATGTATGTTATTCGTGTATATATTCATAGTAAAATGTAAAAATATTAACACCAATAAACACAATTAAAACCAATTGCAACTAACTATTAATTACAAAGCAAGTTAACACTAAAAATAGTATTAGGAATTAATTTAGTTTTTTCCAAATGCAACTTGTTAAGTTTTGAATTTAGTCTATATGTGCAAGAAACTGCGGTGAATGATCACACATGTTTACTTCTTGTTCTTATTTATTTCTTACTATGTTTCATTCAGTGGTGGGACGTATTTTATTTACTGTAGTCTTAAAAATAACATAATACAGTGAGGTCTATTCATACTTTAACTTGGAAATGTTTTGAGCATTCTGTGCTTCATATTATAAATACATAAATACTTTTTAAGACTGTAAAATTTCATTTCGAAATTCTTTCTTCGTGCCAAGATATTGGAAACAAATCTAGGAGGTATTTTTTGGCCTGTATCTATCTATCTGTATGTCTATCTATCTATCTATCTATCTATCTGTCTGTCTGTCTGTCTGTCTGTCTGTCTGTCTGTCTGTCTGTCTGTCTGTCTGTCTGTCTGTCTGTCTGTCTGTCTGTCTGTCTGTCTGTCTGTCTGTCTGTCTGTCTGTCTGTCTGTCTGTCTGTCTGTCTGTCTGTCTGTCTGTCTGTCTGTCTGTCTGTCTGTCTGTCTGTCTGTCTGTCTGTCTGTCTGTCTGTCTGTCTGTCTGTCTGTCTGTCTGCCTGCCTGCCTGCATGCATGCATGCATGCATGTCTGTATGTATGTTTGTCTGTCTGTCTGTCTGTCTGTCTGTCTGTCTATCTGTCTATCTATCAGGGCCGTGTTTAAGGTTCTTCGAGTGTCGGTGCAAAGTGTTACAGCATTTTTTGGGTACATGGACAATAAGAAAGGATGACAAAGAATGACAGGAGGCTTTCGAAATGTGAATTTTGTCGAAGAATGGAGCGTGTCATTTGGAGGGAACACAAGACGAACGAAGAAATACTGCAGATGGTGGGCTAGAAAAGGTAAATGATGGAAACAATACGGAGGAGGCAGAGAAACTGGATTGGCCACATCATGAGGAGCGACACCATAGTAAGAGACATCATCGAGGGAAAATTGGAGGGGAAGAAGACAAGAGGAAGACCAAGAACAATGCTACTAGACTGGATGTTCACAAAGGATGGTTACAGAGGGCTAAAGAGGGACGCACAGACATTATGCGTGGCATCATTGGACATATGAACCTGCATGACGGCAGAGAACTAAAAAGGAGGCTACATTTGGCCAAGATATAGGCAAACAACCTAGGGGGTCTTTTTTGGCGCACCCTGTATTACATATACTACTTATATACACTGTGTCCGGAAAAAGGAACTCATTTTGTAAAACGTGCAGTTCTAAATGGATTTGTGCAGTTGTAGAAACACTTCTGTACAGTGAAAACTAGCAACAAGTCATTGAACTCCGATTGGCAGCAATTTACCATGGAGGATAGAGGAACTGACATTTCCCCTTGGACATTTCCTCTCCGGACATTTCCCCCCGACAATTCCCCCCGGACAATTCCCCCCACCCTAGGACATTTCCCCCGGTATACGTATACATACACACATACATGCATGCATACATACATGCATACATACATACATACATGCATACACACATACATACATCATGATCATTGCCAGCATGAGGCTTAGGCTTTCTTCTCGATGACACCAGACTTTGGCAGTTGCATTCAATTTATCTCATATTGAGAGACAAAGCCAGGCAGATTAAAGTAATAAATTAGGCCTACTGCGCAGAGAAAGATATATCCCATACAGATATTCAACCCTTCTGTAGCAAGAGTCAAGAATCAAGACAATACCTTTTGTGAAGCCATTAGAGAGGCATAAAAGTCTCGGTTGTAGGACAAAACCCCCCCTGGACAAAAACCCCCCGGACAAAACCCCCCGAACATTAACCCCTCGGACAATTCCCCCCCCCCTAGGGTAGGACATAACCCCCCTGGTAGAATATATTGCGCATAAGTTGTCGTACTATAAAACGGTGGTCCGAAGTACGCAAGTTGGATTGATGAAAAGAATTCTCGCTAAATAGAAGCCGGATTGATACAAATAAATTTTACTTAAATGGGAGCTGGATTGATGAAAATGTTCTTGCTTAAATGGAAGCTGGATTGATGAAAATGTTCTTGCATAAATAGAAGCTGGATTGATGAAAATGTTCTTGCATAAATAGAAGCTGGATTGATGAAAATGTTCTTGCATAAATGGAAGCTGGATTGATGAAAATGTTCTGGCTTAAGTGGAAGCTGGATTGATGAAAATGTTCTTGCTTAAATGGAAGCTAGATTGATGAAAATACTCTTTCTTAAATTGGAGCTGGATGGACAAATATAATTGTCACTTAAATAGAAGTTGGATGAAACGAATTTTTGCCTCATTGGAAGCTGGATTGCTGACAACGATTCACGCTGTACTAGATTACATGAACAGGTACTAGCTTCATATCGGAGTGACACTAACAAGTTATATACAGGGTGGGCCAAAAAAAAGATCCCCCCTAGGTTTTTTGCCAATATCTTGGCCAAAAATAAGAAAATCGAAATTTTACAGTCTTATAGACAATTCATATTTACACATGATGGCCAAATTTCATAAAAATATTTCAAACAGAACAAAAGTTTTTCCACTTTTAGGGAGGTCACCCACCGTTTTTTGCCGATTCGAAAACGAAACGCAACAAAAACCAGGTGTTTTGCCAATATCTTGGCCAAAAGTAAGAATATCGAAATTAAATTTTACAGGCCTAAAGGCAATTCATATTTACACATGATGGCCAGATTTCATCAAAATATGTCGGACACAACAAAAGTTATACTACTTTTAGTAAGACCACCCACCGTTTTTTGACGATTCAGAAACGAAACGCAAAAAAAGTAACAAAAACACGATTTTATTAAGTCTCATGATCTCATCTCAAGTAACTGTTGTCAAGTGAACTTGGTAGAGCTTCACAACTTGTGTTCAATGTACCCACCACCAGTGCCAACACTTCTTTTGAGTCTCTTTGCAAAGTTCTTGATGGACCTGTTGATCAATCTGACAGATTTCTCATTTACCAGTTTGATTGCCATCCTGCTAAGTGACTTCTCAGTGACGTGCAGCTACGCTGGTACCCTGTTTCGTTTTTAAATAGTATTAATAATGATCATCTGACAATATCAAGGCTAGTTGATTGCAATTATTTGAGATGAGACTTATTAAAATCGTGTTTTTGCTGCGTTACGTCTTGGAATTGTCAAAATTTGGGGGGTGGCCTCACTAAAAGCGGTATAACTTTTGTTCTGTTTGCAACTTTTTGTGACCGGACAAAACCCCCCCTGGACAAAAACCTCCCCGGACAAAAACCCCCCCGGACAAAAACCCCCCCCCGGACAAAAACCCCCCTGATTTTGCCTAGGACATTAACCCCCCGGACAATTCCCCCCTTTGCTGCACAAATGCAGGTAGACCTATAATTTGCTTAAACTTAGGCTAATTATACAGTTCCCCGTGCTGTGTCAACTATTTAGGGTCATACGGGTAAACACCTGTCGCTGTCATTCAAGCGTGAACTTACAGGGTGGGCCAAAAAAAAGACCCCCTAAGATTTTTGCCAATATCTTGACCAAAAGTAAGAATTTCCAAATGAAATTTTACAGTCTTAAAGACAATTCATATTTACACCAGATGGCCGAATTTCATTCAAATATTTCAAACAGAACAAAAGTTGCACCACTTTTAGTAAGGCCACCCACCGTTTTTTGACGATTCAAAAACTCGACGCAACAAAAAGTAACAAAAATTCACTTCTATTATTCTGGCCAATATCTTGACCAAAAGTAAGAATTTCGAAATGAAATTTTACACACTTAAACACAATTCATATTTACACCAGATGGCCAGATTTCATCAAAATGTCTCCCTCTCCATCTCGCTGTCTCTCGCTGTCTCTCTCTCTCTGTCTGTCTCTGTCTCTGTCTCTGTCTCTGTCTCTGTCTCTGTCTCTGTCTCTGTCTCTGTCTCTGTCTCTGTCTGTCTGTCTGTCTGTCTGTCTGTCTGTCTCTCTCTCTCTCTCTCTCTCTCTCTCTCTCTCTCTCTCTCTCTCTCTCTCTCTCTCTATGTGTGTCTAACGCTCACTCTCACTATCCCTTTATTTTCTTTAAAATGTATAATCTATAAGCTTACCGCTCTCTCCCCCCGCTATCTCTGTCATTCATTTCTATTCGCATCGCTTGACGTTGTAGAGAAGAGATTCAAAGATATGGTGCAACAAGCAGCGAAGTCGTTCTTGAAGCAGCTCCGACGAAGGTTCTCTGGTTCTGTGACATATGCGGACCTGGCGTCTTCACATGTATTGGACTCGGGTGTAATACTTGTCAGGAGTTCAATGTTGACCTCTTTTCCTTTTCTGGTAAGTATGATACCACGCTTTAATACAATAATTTCTGGTTGTTAACAAGCATATTATTATCTCGAGAGTCGTCCACTCACTCGAAAGTGCCATTAGTCAAATTACGAAAAATACTGGACGCCAGATTTCCTTCATATTCTTAATGCACGTATGCTGCCCTGAAAAGGCAAAACACAGTAACTCGGAAAACCAATATTTTGCGCAAACGTGATTTGAAAGTTTATTTCAAATATCTCGGAATTTATTTGTTCAATCCAAACAAAATTTACACCATAAATGAAGTAAACTGTGTTTTATTTTATGGTAGCAATTAAAAATGTTTATTAATATTATTTATACACCAAAACAGTTAAAAATCGTTCGTACTGCGTTTTGGTTTGACATTTCAATGCGAAATGAATACCCCAAAACACAGTACTGCGTTTTGGCTTGACAACTCTATGCAGCGTGCGTGTGTAACATTGATCAACCGATATTGATCTTGATATTTTTGTACAGATCACTGAAGTTGGGACGTGGATAATTTGATTTTGGCTCTAGTTAGAGTAAAATATCTTAAAACCTCATTAAACCAGGATTTCATTCATAATTACCATTTCATTTATAATTCATTAACCCTCCGTCCATCCGTGTATAATGCCTATTCACACACGCGTAGCAATAATAACAACACGTGCCGTGTAAATAATATAGGAAATATTCGCCGAGGTGTTAAAATTCATAATTATAATCAGCAATTAAATACATAAAAAATATAATAGGGTCTGACACTTACGTAGAATGAATAGACAAACTTAAACTTGAAAAAAATGAATGAAAAACCCAATAGGGCCTAATATTAGATCACTTTGTACTAATAAATATATTTCACGCGTCTTGTAAACAAAACCGGAAATAGAATATTATACAGAAATATGACGTATTATAGCGCAGTAACAGTAATTTATGTAGTGCCTATGCTAAGCCAAAACACAGCACTGTGTTTTGGCTTGACATTCGTTTGGGAAGTGCAGCAGATTCTGTTGTTATAAACACAGTGCTGTGTTTTGGCTTGATTTCCAAAGAAAAATTTCTGACTTACTGTGTTTTGCCAACATAATATCTCGGAAACCAGTGAAAATAAAGCTCTGACACTTACAGGGCATGAAGATAGTAACATCTTAAGCGCAAAAATCCAATAAAATGAAAAACGATTTTTTTCGAGTTACTGCGTTTTGCCTTTGCAGAACATTGGCTAGCTGAAGGAAGTCTTGCTGCTAATGTGGGATCAGTTGCCGCAGGACCCGATCAACAAGGCCATACTGAGCTTCACAAAAAGAATTCGAACTCGTGTTAAAGCAGGGAGTGGACACTCCCATTATACCTGACGATAAATTGCAAAACGGAATTCTGAGGTCGTAGTGAAAAGTGATAGGCCTATCATTTGACATGGAAATCAACCAATGACGTTAATTTTTCCACGGAAATTCGAAAAAACGAAATTTAAAGTTTAAACAGCTGTAACTTTTGCAATCATGAAACTTTTCAAGTGAAACTTTCAGGGATTGTTGGAAATTCATTCCCCTGCAAATTGGAAAATTTTCGCGGAAAACGTCAATCGGTTGCGAAGATATCGCATTTTATCTGGTGGTAGCCTACATTTTTTAGCCACCCTGTACGTCTTCATTAACCCGGTAGCAACCGAGTTTGCATTTTGTAAACAAGTAAACGTGACAACATGTCTCTCAGGGGCGAATCCAGTGGGAGGAATCCGGCCATAGTCCTCCACATTAATTTTTTCAGACCAACACATATTTTGCCCCATTTGAAAATGTCTGTATGCCCTCTGGTGCCTCTCCGATGGGATGGTAGAAACTGAGCGTTGTTTCGTGATAAGCAGAGGCAGCGCTACACCAGGACATGGCAGGGTAAATATTTGTCTGTTAAAAAACCTTTGCTCTGGTCGTTGCCCTGCCAGAACTTTAGCCCTGACCAGAACAGCTTCGGAATATATTTTTATTCTTACTGACTGCATTATGCACTCCGAGTTTCCTTCATAACACAACACGTTCAATCAATCAATCAATCAATCAATCAACCAATCAATCAACCAATAAATCAACCAATCAATCAATTCGTTGATACAAAAGTACTAAGTTTACACAGGCGCAACATAACAGACTATTATATAGCATAATTATAAAACAATTGTTCATCACATTTAAGAGATAGTCGTAGGCGGAGGAAATATTCTTTCCCTCCCCCCGGAAGCCTGTATTTCAGAATATAGTCTTCGGGGGGCCAATCTATTATGGAACAACTATTATGTACCTGACTTCACCTTTTCATCCAGTGTTAGTTATTCGGGTGTCACCTCTGATAGCACACTGTCGTTCTCTGAGCACCTCTTGCAGGCAGCCCATGGCAGCGGAGTCGTACCATACACCGTGCGTGTACACGCACGGCGATCAGAAGTTTAGTGAGATGCCTACTCAGACTCATTGCCGTGCATGTACGCCGCTGCTAGCCGGTGTTTGCATCTCGCCGGATGACGGCTCACGCGGGTAAGTGCATGGAGTGATCTCGACTGTTGTCACCGGCGGCGCTTCCAACTTCCGATCGACAAGCGACGAATGCCTTCTCCTATAGTACGCATCATTGCTTGAGCTTCGACGATCAGTCGGATGGGCGTCATCTATCACCTACCAGAGACTCTGATCAACCACGCCATCTACCAGCTGTCTACGGCAATCCGATGGTTAACTCTAGGTGTCTGCGAAAGCTCGCCACTGTTGACGCTTTCAGTTTACTGTGTTTTGTTTTGAAAATTTTGTTACTTTTGGCTCGCTGTGTCTCTTAACATCATCTTTTCTAGTTAGTGCAGAGAGCGCCTCTGAGTAAATATGTGGAAGAGGCGCTATACAAATTCTCAGAAAATAATGTAAGAATGAAAGATTGAATCAGAAGATCTGTTTCCCCTTCAGTCTTTTCAGCCACTGTTCATGCTTTTATCGACTACGACCACGTTTTGCTGGCCTTCCCGAGGTACGCTTATCCTTCCTTCAATCAGTTATGAACCCGGTAGGCCTGCACAGACTCATTGCTAGTCTCCAAAGCTACTCCCGCATTTCTATTAACATCAATGATGTTCAACCTTGACTTCCTGTTGCCTCTCGTACCCATATCAAGCTACTGCTCCTGTAGTCTCAAGAACTCAGAATGGACCAGCTCCTAAATACCTTTTATGACTCGATGCTCAAACCCCTATCCGCAGTTTCTTCACGCCTCCGGTCTTCTGGTCGACTTGATATCCTAGTTCTCTGAGCAAGAACTACCATGGCCCAACATCGCGCTTTTGTCAATGGAGGTCCTTCTATGTAGAATGACCTTTATTGGGGTGTCATCTTCAGCCGTTCGCTAAATTATCATATACAATACAATGCATGTATAATAATACAAAACAACACAATACTTTCAACCACAAATTAACACCGTAGATGCACATTATGCATTTTTTTCTATTCGAACGTGAATGCTCATAATTATTAAGTTGGCTAATTAAACAAGAGCTGAATCAACAGCCAATTTAATAAGAGACACATCCAGAGCACACCTCTACAGAAGTCTCAGAATTCAGCGGAATATCGTTTGCCATTAAATCGTCGTCAAAATGTCTGGTCATTTTCATAGGAATGTTTTTGGTTTGTGTTGGCCGACAGGATTCGTTTCGACTGCGTTTTCGATGCATACCAGTTACCCAATGAGCTTGGGCTTGGATTTGGGCTTAGAATAGGTCTTGGGAAGCGAGGAAGGCACGGCAGACTGGAGAATGTTAATTGTGAAGCAGCCGTAGTCGTAAATGATTATTCTTTTCGAAAAGAAGTACAGAGAATCTCTGGCGCATGCGGTGAAGGTTTTTGTTTCAACTTTGATGCCGTAGAATTCGAGACAGATCTTCATCGCCTTGAACCGGGAGCATAGCTTAGGCGGATCAGACACTAAAAGCACAATAATTGTGTCGTGTTTTGATTAGCAAGACAACGAGGGGTAATGAAAACATGCAGCGTGATCTTCACTAATGCTAAATCCGCGTCTAATCTAGGCCTACATTGTATGGCAAACATTACCGTGTTAAGCGTTCAAAAAAGCCCAAAAATTATTCAATAGTCCCTTAAAACGTAGGCATATTTCAACCAATGTAAGTTCTACATTCCCGCAAGTTTCCCTATCCAGCATCAATCACATCAATGTTCAGCGGTAAAATTTGTTACACTTGTTGCATTTGACAGTGTATGTCGTAGCTATGCAATGCTTACACCAAGTCATACCATAGGCCACTAATTAGTTTTTACCAATGACATCATTCTGCCAAATTCAAGGCTAAGTCGACCTTTGTGAGGTAACGTCCTGGGGTAGGACCGTAGAGTCCCGGTGTAAAGGTTTCAAATTACCCCCTCCTAAACATTACCCCCCGGTAACTTGAGACCGGTTTCAGATTACCCCCTAGGGGTAATCTGAAACCGGTTTCATCCTACCTTCCCGGTTTCAGGTTACCCCCTCTGTATTCCGAATGAATTCCGTATATCCAGGTTTCATTTCACCTACAGAGAACCTTCATCCAGCTTCCATTTCTCAAGCGTCGTTTTTGTCAATCCAGCTTCTATTTCACCTACAAAGGAACTTCATCCAGCTTCCATTTCACCTGCAGAGAACCTTCATCCAACTTCTATTTCACCTGCAGAGAACCTTCATCCAGATTCCATTTCCCAATCGTCGTTTTCATCAATCCAGATTCACCTACAGAGAACCTTCATCCAGCTTCCATTTCACCTACAGAGAACCTTCATCCAGCTTCCATTTCACCTGCAGAGAACCTTCGTCCAGCATCCATTTTCCAATCGTCGTTTTCATCAATCCAGCTTCACCTACAGAGAACCTTCATCCAGCTTCCATTTCACCTACAGAGAACCTTCATCCAGCTTCTATTTCACCTGCAGAGAACCTTCATCCAGCTTCTATTTCACCTGCAGAGAACCTTCATCCAGCTTCCATTTCACCTACAGAGAACCTTCATCCAGCTTCCATTTCACCCACGGAAAACCTTCATCCAGCTTCCATTTCTCAAACGTTGTTTTCGTCAATCCATTTAACTAAGTGTTAGACATAAAAAAGACTCAGAAGCTGGATTGACCATAAACAACGTTTGAGAAATGGAAGCTGGATGAAGGTTCTCTGGCTGAGATATGGAAGCTGGATGAAGGTCTTCTAGAGGTGAAATAGAAGCTATATGAAGGTTTTCTGATGGTCAAATAGAAGCTGGATGAAAGTTTTCTATAGGTGAAATAGAAGCTGGATTGACGAAAACAAGGCTTGAAAAATGGAAGCTGGATGAAGGTTTTCTGATGGTCAAATAGAAGCTGGATGAAGGTTTTCTATAGGTGAAATAGAAGCTGGATTGAGCGAAGACAACGCTTGAGAAATGGAAGCTGGATTAAGGTTCTCTTGTTAAGAAATGGAAGCTGGATGAAGGTTCTCTAGAGATGAAATGGAAGCTGGATGAATGTCTTATATAGGGGTAACCTGAAACCGTAGGGGGTAGGATGAAACCGGTTTGAGATTACCCCGTAGGGTAATTTGAAACCGGCTTTAGATTACCGGGGGGTAATCTGAAACCGGTTTCAAGTTACCGGGGGGTAATGTTTAGGAGGGGGTAATTTGAAACCTTTACACCGGGGTAGCGTTCTTGCCAGTGTATTGCCAGTATTCTAGACCCCCTCCCCAAATACTTTCAATTTCAAGTTCAATCTCACTGTAAAATGGAATGCTCGCTAAAACTAGGTCGCGTGATAACGTATTGAACTCAAGTCGTGTCGTGATCATACCCACCAAGGAATGTCTTCCTGTAGATAGTCATGCCACTGATCGTCATATAGATAGAAGCAGATTTTTCGGCTGGAATATAGGTGAAGACCAGGCAAACTAGTGAATAAAATCACATACAAGCTAAAAGATAACTCGTACGAATCTTCATGACCTAGATAAGAAACAAATTGTGCAATGCGTCTATTCAGAATGACAAGGACGTAGGCCTATCGTAAATTTAGAAAGTGTTGGGAATTTGCATTTTTATGTTTAGACAGAAATATCAATTCCCAGTAATAACTGCTCTTCAATTTTTTCTCTCAAAAAGATGCTAACATTGAACTTAAACAAACACCAATAGGCCTAGTCGTTATTGTCTTAGACATAATTTTTAATGTTTAAAAATATTTTTATAAGATACGTCTTTGTGATACTCATTATTATACTCATGAAAACTAGCAGATGACATTGTCTTCTTGTAGATAGTTATGCCGTTGAGCGTCACATAGATAGAAGCAGATTTTTCGGCTAGAATATAGGTGAAGACCATGCAAACTAGTGAATAAAATCACATACAAGCTAAAAGATAATTCGTACGAATCTTCATGACCTAGATAAGAAACAAAATGTGCAATTGGAAGTAATAATGAATAATATTGCTTTGCTTAAGAGAGATTGAATTTTTGGATTTAAAGCTATGCAATCTGTCACAGCGGCGCCGCCAGGATTTTATTTCTGTACGCACAACTTGCACAAAATAATATGAAGCGAACAGCGATCGATACGAGCTTATATTCAGGGGCGGATCCAGGATTTCTGGTTAGGGGGAGCGTAAATACTACCAATCCAATCCCATATAATTATATATATATATATACATATACAGTGCTTAAAGTGTAAAAAAGTGCCAGGACGCTGTATTGTAGGCCTAATTGGTCGTCAGTGGCGCTTTTGGCTGTTTCGACCTTAAATGAAGCCATTTTTAGGCTCTTGTTTGCCAGCTATTTGTGAACGACAAAGTCGCGAAATTTTTAAGAATAAGTCGTTTTTCAGTGCTGCAAGCTACCAGGATAACAATAAAAATCAAAATGTTATTGTAAAATAGAAAGGTTTTGTCTTTACAGTAAGCTCCCCCAGCGGGGGATTATTTGGTTGTGATTGTTACAATGCGATTTTCAATGTGATTATCGATTCGTTCTACAGGGTGAACCTACATTATATAATATATCTTTCTTTGGGCGCATAACGTATAGGTAGGATATAGGATTCTTTCGTGGTAATATGAAATTCAAACTGTCACCCAATAAATTTAGACCATGTGACAATTATATAAAGTTTGCCCGCCTAGAAAAATTCCTGCGGACGCTCATGCTAAAGGCTTCAAATTATTACCCCCCTCCTAAACATTACCCCTCTGCAAACTGTAATTTGCATCAATCGTCGCATTTATTGGACTAAAAATATCAGAAAAATAATCCCGCTTCTTGTTTTGGTCTGAAGATTTTCATCCGTTATCCCACTTCGTGATTTGGTTTGTTATAAATATTTTCATCTGTAACTAAAATACTAAATCGCCGCTGAAGTTACATGGAGAAATGGCTTCGAGGCTATTATTTTTTCCGAGTAAAATATTGATAACAAACCACAGTGGGATGACGGATAAATCTATTCAAATCTAGTGTCCGGGGGTAATCTGAAACCGGTTACAGTACAAGTTACCGGGGGGTTGATGTTTAGGAGGTGCAATTTGATGCCTTTATATCAGCATATTGCTATGCTATCGTCGCCTTTAAGCCGAAATTTTCTAGGTTCGAATCCACCTCGCCGCGTAAGGTCGACCTTGGGCAAGTCCTTCACTCACAATTGCTCAGCGCTTCGGCCGGAGTAGAGAGCTTGAAGGGGCGCTATAACCAGTGGCGGACCCAGAACTCTTCCAGGGGTGGGTAAAAATCTTTGAACCTGGGATGGGACAGGTGAAACAAATTTCAAAATTTGGTTGTTGGTCGAAAATAAATATGGATCAGTCTTTGGCTGAAGTACTTTTCATCCGCCAAAAAAAGTTGATGAGGTTTTTTTTAGTCATCTGCCAAATTTTTTGGGGAGAAAATCTTACCATTTCATCTGCCAAAAAAGTTGATGACTTTTTTACTCCTCCACTTGAAAACCGACTGAGGGGTCACGTCCCATGCCATTTTCCGAATAGGGGAGGGGGCAATATGCCATTACACCCATATGCATATTGCTAATTTCATACCAAATGGGGGGGCCACGTCTCATGGCAGTTTTAAATGGGGGGCCTTGGCCAGTTTGCCCTCTGGATCCGCCCCTGGCTATAAAAAGTGCACATAAAAACACATAGAAACAAAAATTAAATTTAAAAAAAAGTTTTAACGGTTTTACATCCAGGAATCTCAGGATCCATAGACCTCTAGGCCGTTCTAGGGCCTAGGCGGCTATAAGACGCTCAATGCCAAGATGGCTCTCTATTAGAGTGTAAGTAAGTAAGGAAGTAAGTATATTCTACAGATTATAAAATTTCAATAGAATTTCATCGCTTATAATAAATTTACAATTTGTGAAAAAATGTTTGCCTTTCCGCGCTGTACGCACTTGCGTAAGTGCGTACGCCTAACGGCGCCGGTGATCTGTCAACAAAAGCTTCAAAGTCCATGTAGAAATTGAGCGATCCGTTAGAAAGAGCAAAACGTGAATCTCACTCTAGCTGTAAATGGCAAGATTATCCGATCACAATTATAGTTGGAATCAAAATTGAGAAATAACCAGCAAATCAGAAGCGGATACAGAAATTTTCCAAAGGGGTCGAAATGTTTTTTTTAACCTTGGGTCCGGAAATATTTTGCTGAAAATCTGAGGACCCATTTTTTAGTTATTCGATCAGAAAGTCAGAAATAAACATACCGATTTTCCATTAAAATATGCTGACGGCCTTTTTTAGTCGTACGATCGAAAAGCCAGAAAACATACCAATTTCGAATCCTAAGAAACTTATGCCCTTTTTTAAAAACCGAATGGGGCCACGATACATGGACATTTCTAAATGGGGAGAGGGCAAGGCCGGATGGATGGCCCCCCCGAATCCGACCCTGCAGCAAATAGATCTACTCGTTCGTAATATTATTATTATAGACGATATTCATCTTAATGCGTTTCAGAGTCTCGTCAAAATGTAGTGCTGTCATGGCATTGTCTTACTCCAGCTGAAACAATGAGAGCATCGTCTGGATAATAAATAGCCTACATAACTGTCCTCACACTTAAGAATTGATCCTCTTCGCAGAATTTTATTCCAGTTGAACAATTGCTGTTTGTACCTGATGGCAGGATGTCATTAAGTTTTTGTTGACAATAAATGAAAATAAAAATAACTACGGCACTTGATGTTTCAATCCCCAAACCTGGATAAAAGTGGAATCGTGTCTTAATCACCTGCCTTATGATACACAGTAGCCTTCAGCACTAAGTACCCAGGGGACGTGGAGTTGTGTTGTATGCGCATGATTTTGGGACCTTTGTGAAAATCATGAGTTCAGAACCCGTAGTTTTGTTTGTCCGATGCCGTTCTCACTACAGTTCAACTGCACTTCCTGTTCATGACAGAGTGTGTCAGTTCATGTATAGCATCTGACCATTTTTAAAGCGCGTCTCGCAGCAAGAGCCTTTCAGAAGCGCTCCCAGTGTGTGCAACATCGAGAGAAAAGCCAGGTTTTGATACGAGAGAATGATGACGAAAGACTAGGCCTACTAGAGGAACGGATGGGGGAAATCCATTCCAAAAGCAGGGACCTATGCAGGCAAATTTGGAGCGATGGTTCACGCAATTCAGTAAGTAGCATCGCCCTTTCGCAATTCAGAAGGTTAGGGGTTGTTTTACATTGAATCCGAATTCATTCGTTTGCTATTATAATATACTGTCCGATAGACAAGAATTGTAAAGGCAATGATATTCCCAGTGGTGCTGTATGGATGTGAAACGTGGACAAAAACAAAGGCCTTAGAAAGGAAAATCGATGCTTGCGAAATGTGGATATGGAGGAAGGTATTAAGAACTTCGTGGATTGAAAAAAGAACAAATGAATCCGTATTACAAGAAATCGGACAGTCAAGAGGGAATATGTCATTGGGACAGAGAGCGGCAAGGCAGAAAATGGCGTTCTTTGGACATGTGATGCGAGCAAACGGCTTGGAAAAGGAGATGATGTTGGCCTGCGGAGAGGGAAAAAGGAAGAGAGGACGCCCAAGAAGAAGGTGGATGGAAGAAATACACGAAAGAACAAAGATGAAACTGGAGGAATTGAGAGACGCGACGGAAGATCGTAACACATGGAGAAGGTTTATCACAGCGGTCGCTAAGGTTCCAAGAATCGACGGCACAAGGTGACAAGGTGTCCGATAGACCCTCCTCCTAAATTTCGGGCTGTCGATGTGCACGAAGAGCTGCTGGATTGCAGTCATCATCCTAGAGTAGAGTAGATTTCTAGAAGGGCGCTCAATATAGGTTCGGAATTAAATAGGCTAAGTATAGATTGATAGTGGATACTTGCATTCGGTCTTTAATATTGTTATATTTATTTTCAGACAACATTTGCAGGTGAGGCCCGTGCAGGAGCACCCCTTTGGAAATTCCGCCTCAGTGAGAATAGTCTGCGGCTCTGTAAGTCTTGCAATCTTGGTGAGTAGCTCCTCTAAGCTGATTTCGTCTTCTAAAAATACAGCAACCACACAAGCAGTGCTGCTGTAAATTCATATTCTTATATCAACAGCAAATGATAATTATCAATCTAAACAACTTCAACTTATTTATTGATCCCAAGAATATGAAACAGACAATTATGCATTCATAATAGTACACAAAAATGATTTATTGCAGTTAACAATTGCGATGGTAAAGCCTACTGTACAATCATTAGGCCTACTGTGAAATGTAGGGAGCAATAGGCTACCCGAAGGGAGTGATCCCGCTATTGGGGCCTATTTGCCAAAGAAAAAGTCTTCATTATAATATGATAAATGATAATAGATCAGGAAACAGATGGAAACGGCAGTTTCTGTCATATCCTGTTCTCCAAAAGCATTGCGTATGAAAATTTGAAAGCGTGTCTAGTAGGGTGAACTGTTCAGAAAGTTTCGCAGTATGCAGCGTCCATTGGGAAGAAGCAGGGTTTGCGACGAGCGAAGGAAGACGAGAGAATGCCGGGAATTTATCGGCAGGACTGTTTTTAAGGAATTTTTTTTAACTGAACAATTCCTTCTTTTCCTGCAAATCCTCCATCGTAAATTAGGCTACTTCCAATCGGGGGACAATGACCGGTTTTGATAGCTTAAACCATACAGACGTGCTTCTACAACTGCACAAATCCATTTAGAACTGCACATTTTGTGTACAACTGCACGTGTAAGAAGTCCTGCTAAGTGTCGTGGTGCAAACTAGAGATGAATATTATTTTTCACATAGTAAATCAAGCAAGAGATTTGGCACAAAGCCTACTTTGAATATGTCCTGAGAGAAAGATTTAGCAATAGGGAGTTCGCAGATTTGGACTCTGACCCCAATCGCAGCCATTTTCCAAAATGGCTGACCAATTTACAGACTTTTTAATGGGCCTATTTGAGCTACCAATTCTTTTAATTTATTATATTGATGTCAAAACATTCACATTTAGGGGCAAGGACTCCAAAGTGAGGCGCGGTGGTCTAGTGGTGGCGTCGTTGCCATTGAGCCGGAAGGTTCGAGGTTCGAATCCACCTCGCCGCGTAAGGACCTTGGGCAAGTTCTTCACTCACAATTGCTCAGCGCTTCGGCGTGAAACTCCGATGCAGTGTCCGCTCTGCATCGGGAGCGCCTCTGAGTAGCGAGAGCTTGAAGGGGCGCTATAACAAGTGCACATACAAACAAACTAGTTTTCACTAAGCCGATGCGCTATTTAGACCGAACAGAAGGAGAAAGCAGAGAAGAGAGACGGAGAGAACACAAAGATAGTAGCCTATGAAAGTCCAGCTTTAAACTCTAACAACAGCATCACGCAAAAGCTTAACACTAGGACATTATCAGTCAATCATTTACGTACAAACTCAATCACTTCATCAGTGACTCATTGACAGGTGGACAGTCTGCAATCGGTCAGTCACAGGTTGAGTGTTGCCCAGGATCTGTGATGACTCGTGTTTCTGTCTCAAGTTGTTTGTATAATTAATGCAATGCGACAGAAGAGTTTTATGCTAAACTTCAGCTCCAGACATTGTAAGAAAAAAGTATGATAACAGAAGTTTACTGCTATTTTATGTTAAATAAGGTGCAAATAATTCTACTGGGCACGCGGCCTCACTGAACTTTCTCTCTGAGTCATTCGCAACCACGGCTCCCACGATTGCATGGCTGAAAAGTAGTCTTACTGAAGTTCAGTCACACATAAACACCCACACAGACATCCACCTTTTCACACTCACTGACTCACTAACTCACCCACTCACTCAGCACTCACTCACTCAGCCCTCAGTCACACACGGAATCACTTACACTCACTCACTCACTCAGCACGCACACATTCATCTCCACTCATGGATGTCTTTTAACCCTTTCCACTCGACTGTCCCACTGGGTGGGACTTTTCGATTTTCTCATTCCGATCGAACGTCCCACCTGGTGGGACATATGAGTAGGATACAAGTTTGAGACTCGTAAGGCATACGGAGAGGGACATAACGCTATCGAATAAAGGCGACTTGAATAAAACGCATCCACGAACCGGAAACAAGTGGTTTCTATTTTTAAAAATGGCTATCGACAAGGTATGTATGCAGAAGCAGATAATGCATGACTGTACGTATGACTGTATGTATGTATGTATGTATATATGTTTGTATGTATGTATGTATGATTTTATGCATGTATGTATGCATGTATGTGTGCATGTATGTACGCATGTATGTATGCATGTATGTAAGTATGTATATATGTATGTATATATGTATGTAAGTATGTATGTATGTATGTGTGGATATATGTATGCTTGCATGTATGTATATCTGTGTTTGTAGATTTCAAAAAGTACTAAACAAAGTCCAAATATACATAAAATGGGCAAGTGCTCTCAATTGAAAGGTATATTTGAACATATTAACTGGTTGAATAAATATATACTGACTGAAATAACTTTTATATACAATGTATACTGTCAACCTATACTTTTAGGGTTTACCGTGTAAAAAATATTCCGATCTGGGGAGAACGATACCAATATTTTATCCGAGTGGAAAGGGCTAATCGCCTTTCGTTTAATACTTCAAAGACTCAATTCATCTGGTTAGGCACTCTCCTGCAGCTCCAGAAGCTTGATTTCATTCTGCTCTTTGAAAATTCCCGCTGTTTTTTTTCTCCTCAAGTGTGCGGGATCTGGGTGTTGTACTTGATAGCTCACTTACCTTTACCGAGCATATTTCAAATGTGACACGCTCGTCATATTTTCATTTAAGACGTCTCAGAGTCATTCGTCGCTCTGTCTCCTCCTCCATCTTCACTACCTTAATTAATGCTTTATATGCTCACGAGTTGACTATTGCAATGCTCTCCACATTGGTCTTCCTAAATTTCGTCTTTCACCGATTCAGTCGGTCCTCAAATCAGCTGCTAGATTGATTGCCCGCCTTCCCAAGTACTCTCACATCTCTACCTATATGTTTCATGAACTTCACTGGCTTCCTCTCCGTGCTCGCACACAATTCAAGTACCTCACTCTGATCATAAAAGCTCAACGGGGTCTTGCCCCCAAATATCTCACTAATGTTTTACTTTGTCCTCACTCATCGTCCTCCCACCGTCCACTTCGTTCATCCAACAGATTTGACCTCTTGGTTCCTCGGTCTAGAACTGCTATGGCTCAGTCTCGATCATTTGTCTCAATTGGTCCTTCTCTTTGGAATGCTCTTTCTCCTTCTGTTCGCTCTACACTTCTTTCTGGTGGTCTCTCCTCTGCTTTGTCTCTTCGCAAAACCTGTTTCTTCTCGCGGGGCCTTGCGCACTGAGAGCGCCTCTGAACTGTTCACCATACTAGAGGCGCTTTACTAATGTTTAAATACAATACAATACAACACTCACTCAATCACTCACACTGAGCACGCAATTACTAAATAATTCAGCACTCAATCAGTCACTCACTCAATCACTCACTCACACACACTGACACACTCGCTCGTTCGCTCACTGACTCACTCAGCACTCACTCACTCACACACTCACTGACTCACTCAGCACTGAGGCACTCACATCCACGTTTACTCACTCGACGTTACTCGTGGACTAACCTCCTGGCAAGTCTTCTTCGCCTGTTTCCGATGTTGTTGTCTCGTCTTCGTATTTGACGGGAGGACCAGCATCTGCGAGTGCGACGAAGCATACTACCATCAAAAGCAAGCCAAAGACTTTTGCCAGCGCCATCTTTCGAAGTGATGATGTTCAACTGCAAGTTCAAATACAATCACATTCCTTTAGAAATAGTATTATCCTCTGGCAAAATAATATAAGCTTACTGATCACACGCAGAACAAGATCTGCGCAGTTCTAATTAATTTTCCACGCGGCGAGCAAAGCGACCATAAGACTCTTAGGATCTCTGATCGGCTTGACCACTCTGTTCCCAGCGTCAGGACTGCAGCCGTGGCTCTATCCAGGTCATTTGTCAGCAAATGCGACACCTCCCAAGCTGTTCTCAATTTCACAAACTGCTGAAGACTGGTTTTTTCGCTTGATCTCGGCCTCGAGCGCCTCTGAGTAGGTACCTTGAAGGGATGCTATAAAAATTATGATTGATTGAAAGGTTCCTCATCTTCCTCCTTATGAAATGGGCCTCCACTATCATTTCTATCTGATGGTGTTTTCTCATCTTTCTCTAGCCTCAAACCTTCCTTTTCTCTCGAGGTTGCACGCACTGGGAGCGCTTCTGAAAAGCACTTGTTGATTTTCAGTTTTGCGTCGCTGTGTGATAACGAAGACCCTCCTCCTTCATCCAGGCTTGGCACTGGCACTGGCACTGGCAGGCACTGAGTAGCTGGTGTGCAAAGCCTGGACTCCCAGTGGCGGATGTTACGGTTGCCCTTGCATATACTTGATCGCCGACTCTCGTATCTGTTGAAGTCAGAGTCGGTTAAAGTTTCCTCGTCACGACAAGGCGTACAACGCATAGGACATTCACACCGTCGAGTTGACCTATGAGTCAATCGCTCGAACGGCGCTCTGATGAAATAAAAGGCTCTAGCTGCTGCTAGGAGCGCTTTATAAAATTAATGGTCAAATACAATACAATAAAAATTTTATTAAAATAAATATAATGTTTTACCAATCAATTTAGTATCAGCTTTCAAGTTGTAGGCTATCATAAAATTAGCCTATAACGAATAACGCATAAATCGGCTTGTGCATTGGCAGTGCTAGTCCCAAGCCTGAAGAAAGGAGGGGGCGACACTTATCACCTTTGTAACGATACAGTATCATTACAATATAACAAGCGGAATAAACAATTATTATTAACTACGTCACTGCTCGTACTTTATAAGTGCCAGTCGAAATCCTGGAGAAACTAGAAGGGCAACACTAACCTATTATTATCATCACAATCATTAAGGTCTGGTGTCGTCAAACAACAGCAAGGAACACAATGATTGTAAGCTAATTTAATATATTAATGTATAACGGTCAGCTGATTATTGCGCAGCAGCGTACAGGTGAGATAGGCCAGGTGCATAGTGTCGCGAAAAGTTACGGGGGCCGACCGTAGGCAGAGAGCGAGAGAGAGACAGATAAAGAGAAAGACAGAGAGAGGGACGGAGCGACTGAAGGAAGAATGTACGCTCAATGAGAGATAGGCTGAGACAGGTGTGCCAGTTGACGAGAGTTAATGAGATGAGTGGTAGTAGAAGACTGATGAGAGATAGTCTTAACGTTTTAGTTGCTATGATAATGAAAATATAGTCGTTGTCGTGTCGTTGCTGTTGTTTTGGTTTCTGCTGGATTCTGAAGACTAGTACAATAATACGATTAAACTCTTCGCCTTTTGTTGATAAAACAAGTTATAGAACTGTAGACACTTTAACTAGCATTTAGATACAAAGTACAGTTATTTAGGGATAGGCTTAGGCTACGCGGTACTTTTGAAGAGCTTCTGAAGAGACTGGACATGCGTCTGGGGGAAAGAGTTGACAATGATAATAATAATAATAATAATAATAATAATAATAATAATAATAATAACAAGGCTGCCGTGTGGGCTGCCAACAATGACCCACTAAACCGGGCAAGATTGGGCGCCGTAACATCGCCCCACGCTGGAGACTGGCTCGCGACTGTACCCGTGGTTTCTTGCGGATTGGGTCTCAGTAATGAAGCCGTGCGAGTCGCGGTCGGCCTCCGACTAGGACTCGACCTCTGTGCACCGCATCAATGCCAGTGCGGTGAGGTCGCCGATCTCTGAGGCCACCACGGGCTTGTATGCCGTCGATCTGCAGGTAGAGCCGCACGTCACTTCGCTCTGAATGACACCATCTGGAGGGCACTTGTAAAAGCAGACATTCCAAGCTCTAAAGAACCACCAGGCCTGATCCGCACAGACGGCAAGAGGCCGGACGGAGCAACACTGGTTCCCTGGGCGAGGGGCAGATACGTCGCATGGGATGCAACATCCATCCATACTTGTGCTTCCTCCTACCTCAGCATCTCGTCATCAATGCCTGGAGGGGCAGCCGAACACGCCGCGAACCGGAAGTCCGCTAAATATTTAACCCTTCCGGCCACCCACGATTTTGTACCCGTCGCCATCGAATCGCTGGGCCCCGTCAATCGGACAGGACGCGAATTCTTGACGGAGTTGGGAAGCTGCATGACCGCCGTTTCTGGGGACACTCGAGAGACTATCTGCACTTGTACCAACGTTTATCTGTATGCACTCAGAGATTCAACGCCATAGCCTTCAGAGGAACATTCTCACAACCAACCCGGGTCGAGGACGACCAGCCATACTAATAATTAAATGCACTATACATTAGCTTTTAGTGTGCTGTTGTAGGCACACTATTAGTACATTATGATTGCGTTTTGTCAGGCGTTCACTGTTAACCCTCGAGTGCCCAAGGGGGGGGGTCCGACCGGACCCCAGGCCGGTTTTTCCCGGATAACTTTTTGAAGGCTATGGATGTGCAAAAATGCTTTTAGGTATTCCTAGACCAACCATATCGGCATAGAATGGTATATTTTGAGTGAGTATTGTCCAGCCCTGTACCCCACAATCATAGCGTATACTAAGGGTACCCCAACATAAACGGCTATTAGTCATGCATGCGTATGGTTACTGATCAATAACTATTATTTTATACCAGGTGGTGCTATTGTGATATAATGTACATCAATCGATTGCAAATTCATTTGGGATTACATGGAACTAAATTCTGTAACGATATTCCAATCCCTTCTCAATGAATTAGCATGAAAACGCTGGGGTCCGCCGGGCCCCCCCACCCCCCTTGGGCCTTCGTGTACCAAAAAATACCTTGGGCACTCAAGTGTTAAGCAAGCACAGCCAGTTGGCGTTGCACAGTTTGTAACAGAAATAAATGATGGTTATAATAATAATAATAATAATCATAATAATAATAATAATAATAAAAACGGCAAAACGCAACGTGGAGCCCTTCCAAACCACTGAAGAAGAGGTTCTCGGCCGGATCCGTTCTTTTCCTCAGGGGTCTTCGTCCTCAGCATCTGTCAGATTTGATAAATTGCGTCGAAATTAGATCAGAGCTGATCACTGCCATCACCAGTCTGGTCAACCTCCTTCTTAAGGGTGAATGCCCTGAGCACATCAGACCCGTTCTCTTTGGAGGCACCCTCATGGCGCTCAAAAAAGATTCTGGTGGTCTCCGTCCAATCGTCATAGGGTATTACTGGCGTAGACTCGCATCTAAATGCGCAAATGCCTATGCGGTTACAAGGACAACTGACTATCTCGCACCGAAGCAGGTGGGAGTCGGTGTGCCGGGTGGAGCAGAGGCAGCGGTCCACGCAGCGTGACGCTTCCTGGAAACAATGCCAGCAGAGTCAATTCTTGTGAAGCTTGACTTTAAGAATGCGTTTAACAGTCTTTACATAGATCAAATGCTTTCTTCGATAGACGACATCCTCCCGGAACTTTCTTCATTCTGCCACCTCGCATACGCCGAACCCTCTGACCTCCGGTTTGGTCAGTATTCAATTTCATCACAGGTCGGGCCCCAAAAGGGAGACCCATTGGGTCCGATGCTTTTATGTCTTCCGTTACAACCCATTCTGAAAGATTTGTCATCACCGCTGGTTCTGGGCTACATGGATGATCTATCCCTGGGAGGTGAGGCAGCCATGGTGGCGAAGGATGTAAGTCTTTTGAAGCAGAGATGTGAACAACTTGGACTGCAACTCATTTAGAACAAATGCGAAATCATCTATCACCATGACCTGCAAGGCATCGACCGTGTTTTTCAGAATTTTATTGTCACGTCGCCTGAGAAAGCCTGTTTGCTGGGTGCGCCACTGTCCACCAGTGAGGCCTTGACAACTTGTCTTGAAGGCAGATGTACCAAGTTGTCGTTGGCAATTAAAAGACTGGAGTCCATCGCGAAACACGACGCTCTGATCCTCCTCCGTTGCTCTCTCAGCTCCCATCGATTGGTCTACACTTTAAGATGTAGCCCTTGCACAGGGCACGTGCTGCTGGAAAAATTCGACGGACTGCTTCGGAACGGCTTGAGTGCAGTTCTCAACATCGCTATGTCGAACGACCAATGGCTACAGGAATGTTTGCCGGTGAAGACGGGTGGACTGGGAATTCGCCGGGTGGCTTCGCTTGCTCTTCCCGCCTTTTTGGCTTCCGCTGCAAGCACCCGATCACTCCAGTCCTCCATGCTAGGCAATGCATGCCCCGATATTGACGAGCGTGTGGAATTGATGGAGCAACTATGGTGTATTGAGAGCCAAACTGGGCTACCTGAGAGTGGTGCGGCTCTCAAACAATCAAGTTGGGACAAGCCTCTCATGCAGAAGATGGTTACCGAGTTGAGCGATGCACTTTCCGACCCATACCATCAAGCACGTTTCAAGGCAGTCGCTGCCTCACGCAGGTGACTGGCTTTTTGCCCTCCCCGTGACATCATGAGCAGGTTTCCCAAATATTAAGGAACCACCATGTCTATCTAGAACTGATGGCAGACGTCCTGATGGTCTCACGTTGATACCTTGGTACAAAGGCCGAAACCTTGTCTGGGACGCCACGGTGATCGACACTGTAGCTTCATCATACGTCCAGGCGACATCCGCGTCTGCTGATGCGGCAGCGGAAGTGGCGGCTGCCAGGAAGGTCGATAAGTACAATCATCTTATGGCCACCTATCTCTTTGTTCCACTAGCTTTCGAGACCATGGGCACAATCAACATCGATGGAATGAAGCTTCTGAAGGTTTTGGGGCGTCTCCTGACTCAAATCACTGGAGACCCCAAAGAGTCAAGCTATCTGTTCCAACGGATCTTAGTATGCATCCAACGTTTCAACGCTGTTGCTTGCCGGGGTACATTCAAGAAGCAGCCACAGCTATCAGATTGATTACTGATTCCATAGTCTTTATATACACTATTCGTTGTCTTGTATACCTTTGTGAATTGAACTACTTCGGTTAATTTAATAATAATAATAATAATAATAATAATAATAATAATAATAATAATAATAATAATAATAATAATAATAATAATAATAATAATAATAATAATAATAATAATAATAATAATAATAATAATAATAATAATAATAATAATAACAATAATAAAGTCCCAGGAGGCTGCGAGGCTGCGTCCCATGCCGCCAGACGATTCCTGAAAAACATGGGCCCACAGTCAATATTGGTCAAGCTTGACATCTCGAACGCATTCAATAGTCTACACCGTGATTCCATGCTGGCGTCGGTTGATGAAATCATCCCTGAATTACCGGCATATTGCCACCTTGCCTACGCCGAGGAGACATCTTTACAATTTGGCAGGTTTAACACTTGAGTGCCCAAGGTAATTTTTGGTACACGAAGGCTCAAAGGGGGGGGGGTCCGCGCGGACCCCAACGTTTTCAGGCTAATTTCTTGAGAAGGGATTGGATTATCGTAACAGAAGTTGGTTCTATGTAATCCCAAGCGAATTTGCAATCGATTTATGTATCTTATGTTACAATTGCACCACCTGGTGTAAAATAATAGTGTAAAAATCTCGTGACATATTTTATGCTTGTTTGCGTTATTTACCGAAGGAAGCCTATACGCGTGTATGAATATCAGCCGAATATCATGCGGTACCATTAGTATATGCTGTGATTGTGGGGTACAGGGTAGGACAATACTCACGAAAAATATACCATTCTATGCCCAAATGGTTGGTCTAGGAATACCTAAAAAAAATCTGCAGATTCCTAGCCTTTAACAAGTTATCCGGGGAAAACAGGCCTGGGGTCCGGTCGGACCCCCCCCCCTTGGGCACTCGAGGGTTAATATAGTATCGCAGAAAGGTTCGCAACAGGGTGATCTCTTGGGACCTCTTCTATTCTGTTTGCCGCTCCATCCAATTCTCATCCGCTTGGTGTCGCCCTTGGCTTTCGGATACCTCGACGACCTCACCCTTGGCGGTGACCCAGAGATAGTAGGGGCTGACGTGGACTTGGTCGAGGAGGGTTGCTCGCGTCTGGGCCTTACGCTCAACCGTACTAAATGCGAGATCATCGTGGCCGGCTTCGATTTCAACAACACCAATCAAGGCGCCATGCGACAATTCGCCCGGGTCGACCCCATGATGGCCATGCTTCTCGGTGCTCCGCTCACATCGTCGGAGGCCCTTCCAACATGACAGAAGGCCAGATCTTCATTAAGCTGGACTTCAACGCGTTTAACACCATGAGAAGAGATGCTATGCTACAAGCAGTTTACGACACCATTCCAGAGCTTTACGCCTTCGTTCACCAGGCATACTCAGCCGAGTCCCTTCTTCAGTTTGGTGCTTTCGAAGTTCGGTCTCAAGTGGGACCCCCGGAAGGCGACCCTTTGGGGCCCTTGCTCTTCTGCTTACAACTGCAGCCCTATCTGCGCACCTTGGAGGCCGACTTCCGGCTTGGATTTCTAGACGACATCTCTCTAGGAGCAAAAAATGGATAACATTCGACACGATCTTGCCACAATAGCAGATCTGGAGCATTCATTGGGCATCCATCTAAACCGACACAAACGCGAATACTTCTCAGATGTGGAACGCACAGAGGACGTTCTTGCCGGTGTCACGAAATAGAGTATCCCCCGTGTTAAAAGTATCCTCCAAAATGAGGAAAAGTCGAAAAAAACACTTCCACGTGCTCTTATTTTTGCAAATTAATCAGGCATATTTATTCCTACAAGATAATTTGTTTTGCTTTGTTTTTATAGCACTTAAAACGTTTAAAACACTTGAAAACACTCGGAGACACTAAATAAATTCGAGTTGCCTTTCTCTTGGCATTGCTAAGGTCACTTAAAACAATTAGAGTCACTTTAAATTTTGATTAGAGTATAATTGTTTTAATTATACACATTTTTCAAAAAATGGGATAGAATGGTTTATCCCCCCGGATAGTCTAGACCGGTTAATTCCATCCGGGGATATATTAATTCATCCCCCGGATAGCTTTTATTGGGGGGGATAATCCTTTTCGTGTCACCGGCTTCCAGCGAGTTGAACGAGAATCCCTTACTCTGCTGGGTGCACCATTGTTCAGAGGAAAAGCCCTGGACCGAGCACTGGAGGTCCACAGCAATACATTAGAGATGGCGTTGAATGATCTCACGTGTCTTGGAGCACATGGCGCACTCATGCTACTTCGATCCTGTTTTGGAGCGCCAAAGCTTACATATTTACTTCGGTCGGCTCCATGCTGGGCACACCCCCTCCTGGAAACAATCGACACCCAGATGAGATTTGGACTTCAGAAGAATCTTAACATTGAACTTAACGACATTCAATGGTTACAAGCCACACTGCCAATTAGAGATGGCGGTCTCGGCGTGAGACGGGTCACGATGCTGGCTTCTTCAGTTTTCTTAGCTTCAGCTGCATCGACCAAAACACTCGGGATGGCCATCCTCGACCGCGAAGAATTACTCGGCGACTACGAGAGAGAAATTATTAAGGCTCGCAGCTCAACGTTGCCAGGCGAGGCGTCAGCACAAGCTAAGCAGAAGTCATGGGACAGACCCTTGATCAATCAAGATGTCAACCCCTTCTACTCTCTAGTTGACCTCCAGTCTCCTCGGTAGCTTTTCAATATCGTTCATCAGTAGCCTAAACCTATCCCTACTGATTTAACTGACTTTAATCTACTGTCTAGTTAAAGTTTCTATTCTGCAGTCTTTCACTGTTTTACTTCAACGACAACGACGACAGGTTAATAGTATATTATAATCAAATCCAACGTAAAATGAAACAGCAGCAACAACACGATAATGTCTATCCTTGCATTATCACAGCAACTACAACTCTTCTCCACAACTCTAGTCAATTCCTACTACTACACTAATCACAGCCTATCTCGCCACTCTTCTTTCTCACACTCCTTCCTTCTCTCTATCTCTCTTTCGTACACGCAACTCCCGATCGGCGTGTCTAGACTAGGCGTCTGGAAACGCGCGCAAAAAACGCAGCGGCTGTCTGGCCCATCGCCGCTAGTTGTACAAACACTCGACTGACCGCTATAGGCCTCACTCTATATTAAATCAGCTTAGGCCTACATTATCTCTTTCCTTTCTTTTGAAGAGAGCTAATTATCTTTAAAAATTAGCGAATGCACATTAATTAATACAATACAAACAGTTCTTACATTAATGCATCATAAAATATCTTACACTACAATCTAGATAAACAGTCAGCTACTACATTCAGCTTTCCTTTCTTGTAGTTCAACAGAATGTCAAAGTTTGTAATGATAATGACCATCTGACTAACTTAGCAGATTTCGACATTGATTCCGTCAAATAAACTAAAGGATTGTGATCTGTAAACACATTGATCTTAGAAATTATTATTGGTTCTGATCCTATAAGGTGACCGATGAATTTCACCTCACTCTTACCAAACACAAATGTCTTCAAGTTCAATGTCACATTATGCAATCTTATTTGTCTCAAAAACAATTCTAAATGTCTTAACCCTCGGAGGCTAACCTGGGGTGTTTTTTTCACCCCACTGTCAGTATTTGCCCTGAAATTTTTTACTGCTTTGAAATTAAGCTTTGCGCTTTTATGTATCTGTTCATAGATGATTTTTGCTTAATTCCACATTTTTTATTTTTTTAAATTGAATGCATGGTCACGTGACTGACGTCATACAATGGCCATTGTAATTAATAATGTGTTTTGTGTTGAAGAAGTTTCGACGGTTATCTGCAGCCAATGCCGCTAAATTGATATCAGAATTGATATCAATGGATTGAAAATGATGATAGTGATGAGGATAATGTTGAGTTTGTTGATTGTAATAATGTCTCGAAGCTAGATAATGTTGAAATCGATGATGTCATAGACCTAGCCTACGCCTTGCAACTTTGTATGTGAAAAAGCATGCAAGAAAGCGTTACTCGTGTAGACCTATTATAGATGACCGTAGACTCGATGATTGTGCTGATATTTTAACTTAGTTAGGTTTCATAGTTTGCCAATTTCATTCTGAACTTGAATTTAGTGACGTTATTGATCAAACATGGTCTAATTTTATATCATAGGCCTCAAATGATGTGGGGTGAAAAATATACCCCAGGTTATCCAATATGTGATTTTTTTATAGGTTAGCCTCCGAGGGTTAAATGAATGTCCATTCTGATGATTGGGACAATTATCCATATTTACAGCGTTTACAACAGTTTTCTTTCAACATCAGAATGTACTGCAATGTCGTCTACATTTTACTCAGTGCATACAGCACCTGCTTAGATTGTTCGCTCGTTAAATATCCAATTTGTTCATAATCCAATTGAAGTGATTTCTGTTTCGTCCCTGAATGTTCTTCTTTTAACGGTATTTCTACCACTGATCCAAATTCGTCGTCCTTTTCCACGATAAGACCACATGATAATGTTCTTGTGATGAACTTTCTCATTTTGTTGGCATGCACAATTCGTCGACCATTTTCTTTCATGTCCACGAGATATGAATATTTGGATCTTCTTTGTAGGACAGTACATGGACCATGCCATCGTGAGATTAATTTGTTGGTTGACGTTGGATATAGTACGTTGACGTTTTCTCCAAGTTCGAATTCTTTATATTTTGCTTTCTTGTTATATTGACCGGCATACTGTTTTTGCTTCTCCGAATTCTTTGCCTCTTCCACCTGTCTTTCATCATTCGTATTCTCCGTAAACAATTCTCTCATGCTCGTACCAATTTCCACATCGCTCCCCGAATCTTCACTATCATTTCGTTCACATGCAGCCATCTCTTCTTCATTTTCATTGTTCTTGGGTGTTATTCCTTCTTCTTCTTGAATACTGTGTTCATCTTCGCTTTCAGTGTCATCGTCTAGCAAACTTTCATTTAACTGTTCCTCTTCTTCGTCTTCGACTTCTGTTCTCCGACTCTGTGCTCTTGTAGTCACGTTCGCTTGTAGTTCTCCTTGCAATACACTGACTGGTGGAATCTCTTTCAATTCTGCAATTATCTCCGGATGTAGCAGGAACCTTTTTTTGTTTTCTCTACACAGTTCTGCTGGAATGCTGGCACAGACCAACGTTGAATATGGCGCAATATTTATTTTTCTGTCCATCAGATCTTCACCTACCGTCTGACCACTCATTCTCACATCGATCTTCACTAACTTAGCTGGAATAGGCTCTCCAACCATACATTGCAAATGTACTCTGCCAATCTCTTGTACTACTGCTCCTTTCAGTAGTTCCTCGTTGATTACTGGTATCTCTGTCCCAGAATCAACCAATGCTTTAACTTGCACACGACCACTGGTATCATTCCCACGTATTTCTACCGTCACATGCTGTAATACAATCTTCTTCATAAGTGAATAATCATCTTTATTTTGTATTATAAACCGTGGTGTACACTTCATCACTGACTTTATTTTCGTTTCTCGGTCATCAGGTTCTTCTAGATCATAAGGTGCATTCATAACTTGGATCTGGTTTACTCTCAGATTCTCTGCATTCCTACTAAAGCTATTCCTCAGATTTGCCGCTCCTGGTGCTTGGCAATGTTTTACTAGATGTTTGTCTGACTGACAGTTGTGGCAACGTTTCTTTACAAAACTTCTTTGCTCATTTTTCTCCCACTTGTTGTACGGATTGTATGCTGCATTGCCTTCTGTTGGGCGTCCCAATGGTGGAGTTCGATTGTAGGCTTGTCTGTCCCACGTTGACTGTTTTTTTTATCTTGCCACCACTGCTTTCCAGAGAAATTATCTTTCTTGACATCAATACTTTTGGCTTGGCTTCCAGTTTCTTTGTTATTGCTGTCCCACTGGGTTTGCTTAGGACTATTGCCCCATGTTTCATATTTCGGTTTTTCTTGGAACATCACACCAATCCTATTGTTCACATGTATGTCTGCGAGGTCTGCAACGTTACTAGCTTCCAAGCATTCTGTACCCTCTTTTGCTAAGACAAACTGTAGTGGACCTGGTGGTAAACATTCTTTCAGCTTATCCGCCACTAACAAATCAAACAGCTTCTCGTAGTCTTTGCCCACTCGTCTACTTCTGACATAATAATTCAACAGATTCTTCAATCTTGCCGTAAACATCGTATACGTTTCCTCCACAGTTTTCTTGGCATCTACAAATCTTGATCTGTACTCTCGAGCCGTTAGCTTGAATTCTTTCAATAAATGCTCTTTGACGACATCGTACTTGTCTAGATCATCAAAAGACACGCGGTTCAATACAGTTCACGCTCTCGAAGTCATAAGTGGCAATAACAATTTCACCCAATATTGTTGTTCCACAGCAAAACTATTGAATGCATTTGCAACTGTCTCAAAATATAATGGCACTTCCATCATATCATACGGCATCTTCGGTAACACATGTTTCATTGCATCACCAATCTTCCTCATCTTTGACACCATTGTCTCACTTTCTCTGAGCCTATTTCGTTCTGATTCTTCTCGGCTCCTTCTGTCGTCTTCGTCTTTCTTCTTCAGTCTATTTTGATCTTCTACCCTCCGCAGTTCTTCTTGTTCTATCTTTTGCTGCAACAGTTCTAACTGCTTTCTGCGTTCCTCTTTTTCAATAGCCATTTCTTGGAGTTGAGCTTCCTTAATAGCAAGTTTCTTTTGTTCCAATTGCATCTGTTCTTCTCTTTCTCTTTCCGCTTTTTCCAAATTGTCTTTTTCGGCTTGGAATTCTTCCTGTCGAATCTCTTCGGCTCTTTGCAGTTCTTGTAAACGCATCTTTTCCTTTTCTTCCTTACGAGCCCTTTTGTCTTAGATCTGCTGTCTCCGTATTTCTTCATCGCCTCTTCTTGCTCTTTCATATTCTATCATTAATTCCATCCTTCGTCGTTCTGCTTCGTCACGATCTATTTTCATTTGTTCTAACTGCAGCTGAAAATTTTGCCTCTGCATGTCAATCTCTTGTTGTTTACGTTCTTTCTTCTCTTGTTTGCGTTGCTCTTCCTTTTCTAGTCTAATCCTTTCTGCTTTTTCTGCTCTTTCTGCTCTTTCTCTCTCCTCTTGTCTACGTTGCTCTTCTTTTTCCTTTTCTTCTTGTCTACTCATCATCATGAATTGTAGCAACGCCACCATGGACATCGGTGCCGGTGGTTTCTCAATTGGCTTTCCTTCAGCGCCTGCAATAGCACCTTCTTCTTCAGCTTCTTTCTCCGCCCAAACCTCGGCTAAAGATCTCATTAAAATGTTCTATCGACATCTGTTCGACTTCTTCTGCATCAAGGCCTGCTTCGAATAATAACTTTAATAATCTTTCAGACGACATCTTTTTAATGGCTGCCTGTTTTTGCTCCGTGAGTTGCTCCATCTTAATTTATTTGTTGTTTCTTACTTCTTTACTTCAAAGATAACTGCTCCTTTATCTGACAAGCAAGTTCTCCTACCTTTCAGTCGTTGAGTTGTCGTTTCTCATACGACGGTGAGAAACGTCGTATAGATAATCGATGAATTGTTGATCAGGTTGCTTCTCACGAGCGCACGGGAGCATCCGTCGTTGCGATAAGAAGTTAGCATCCGTTCCTTCGATAAAGTCCCAGATATCGTTCCTTCCGTATCTCAGATGAGAATACCAGCGTGTGTAGATAAGAAAAACACAGCGTCCGAATAGATGAGAAATTCAGCGTCCGCAGAAATATCCAAACATCCGTAGAGAAATATCACAACATCCGTAGAGAAATATCACAACATCCGTAGAGAAATATCACAACATCCGTAGAGAAATATCACACCGTTCGTAGATACAAATCCAACCGTTCGCAGATTCAAATCCCACCGTGCTGCACCAATTAATGTCAACCCCTTCTACTCTCTAGTTGACCTCCAGTCTCCTCGGTAGCTTTTCAATATCGTTCATCAGTAGCATAAACCTATCCCTACTGATTTAACTGACTTTAATCGACTGTCTAGTTAAAGTTTCTATTCTGCAGTCTTTCACTGTTTTACTTCAACGACAACGACGACAGGTTAATAGTATATTATAATCAAATCCAACGTAAAATGAAACAGCAGCAACAACACGATAATGTCTATCCTTGCATTATCACAGCAACTACAACTCTTCTCCACAACTCTAGTCAACTCCTACTACTACACTAATCACAGCCTATCTCGCCACTCTTCTTTCTCACACTCCTTCCTTCTCTCTATCTCTCTTTCGTACACGCAACCCTCGATCGGCGTGTCTAGACTAGGCGTCTGGAAACGCGCGCCAAAAACCCAGCTGCTGTCTGGCCCATCGCCGCTAGTTGTACAAACACTCGACTGACCGCTATAGGCCTCACTCTATATTAAATCAGCTTACACAAGACAAGGCGTTGGTGTGGTCCGTGTACAGCGACCCGCTCAACAGAGCCAAATTGGGAGCATTTTCAGCGCCTCACGCCGGAGACTGGCTATCCACCTTGCCAGTTGCATCGTGCGGATTAGGCCTTAGCAACGAGGTGATGCGAGTGGCGATCGGCATACGCCTTGGTCTGAACTTGTGTGCCCCACATCAGTGCCAATGTGGCGAGACGGCAGACCCAGGAGGCCACCATGGGTTGGTATGCAAAAAATCGGAAGGACGATCAAGCCGCCCCTTTGCGATGAACGACATCATTTGGAGATCGCTGAAAAGAGCGGACATACCGAGTTCGAAAGAACCCCCAGGGCTCCTTCGCACCGACGGTAAGAGGCCAGATGGGGCGACTCTCATACCATGGGCGGGAGGAAAATACTTAACCTGGGATGCAACCAGCATACATACTTGCGCCACATCATACACAACTAGTGGCTAGTTAGTGCAGAGAGCGCCTCTGAGTAGATATCTTGAAGAGGCGCTATATTAATTCTCAGAATGAATGAATGAAAGAACTAAGACAGCGACGACACCTGGAAGTGCGGCTGAGCTGGCAGCCTCAAGCAAAATATCTAAATATGCAGTCTACACATCTTTATCAGCGCTTATCTATCTGTACACAACGCTACAACGCAATAGCGTTTAGAGGGACTTTTATTCACGACACCGGTGACGAGGACCAAGAACAATAGTAGCAATTATAACTCTTCGGAGTTGATGTTAGAATAGGAAGTTGTCTGTTTTCTCAATAAATGAAGTTGTTTATAATAATATAAATAATAGTAATAATAATAATAATAATAATAATAATAATAATAATAATAATAATAATAATATTGCGGTCAACGACTTGGTGTGGAGGGCACTCGCGAAGGCGAACATCCCCAGTTCTAAGGAGCCTCCAGGCCTGATAAGAACGGACGGCAAAAGACCAGACGGGGCCACCCTCGTCCCATGGGCCAGAGGCAAATATATCGCCTGGGACTTCACAGCCATCCACACGTGTGCTGTCTCTTATCTACATCTTTCATCAACGGAATCCGGAGATGCGGCGGATCGGAAATGCAACAATACTCTACTCTTTCTGTCTCCCACGAATTTGTGCCGATCGCTATTGAAACGTTGGGCCTCATGAATCGCGCGGGTCATGAATTTTTATTGGAGTTGGGCCGCCGTTGTGCCGCTGTTTCCGGCGATCCGAGGGAAATAATCTACCTCTTCCAGAGGATTTCAATATGCACACAGCGTTTCAACGCCATTGCTTTTAGAGAAACTTTTGCACCACACCCCGGAGACGATAACAATGCACTCTATGCTTGAACACATTTCTGTTTTTTGTTTTGTTTTCGGCTTGAGTGGTTTTTCAATAAATGTTGAAGTTATAACAATAATAATAATACTAATAATAATAATAATAATAATAATAATAATAATAATAATAATAATAATAATAATATTAATAATAATAATAATAATACTAATAATAATAATAGACCTGTTACCTCTTCCAGCGCCTCTCTACTATCATTCAGCGGTTTAATGCGGTGGCTTTCAGGGAAACTTTTACCCACCAAAATCTTGACGAAGATGAGGCCGTTCCAGAGTAACATCATACCCATCTCCGGATATTATTTTGAACACCTGAGGGATCATAAATACCTCGGGTAAAAAAAAAAATAATAATAAAAGCTTCAACTCGGTGGCCTTTCGAGGCACTTTGGCTGAGCCGAGGCCGGAAGACGTGTGACTGTAGCTGTAGCTTTTCTGTTTTTTTGTGTGTTTCCTGTTGTTGATGTGTTTTCTTGAAGATATTAAAGGATAATAATAAAAGTAATAATAATAATAATAATAATAATAATAATAATAATATAATTATTATTATTATTATTATCACATAATCATTTATTTCCGTTTCAAACAGTGCAACATCAATTATTGGCTGTGCGTGATGAACAGAGAACGCCTGACAAACACAAGCATAGTATTATTATTATTATTATTATTTTAATTTATTTTTTTACCCGAGGTACCTAGGATCCCTCGGGATTTACAGAAATTATGCTTGGAGCTGTTTTTGTGTGTTTAGAAGATCAGGCCTCGTCCTCAGCAACAGTGTTAAAAGTGCCACGAAATGCTATGGCGTTGTAGCGCTGGATACAGATAGAAAGGCGCTGGAACAAAAATGTCAACTCCCGCGACTCACCAGAAATGACCGAGAGACATTATTATTATTATTATTATTATTATTATTATTATTACTATTATTATTATTATTATTATTATTATTATTATTATTATTATTATTATTATTATTATTATTATTTTATATTTTTTTCACAGTCTGGAACGGCCCTATTCGTACTCCGTGTCCTGATCGGCGAATGTGCCCCTAAACGCAACAGCATTGTAGCGTTGTATCGTCAGCGAGATACGTTGGAAGAAAAATTTTGTTTCTCGTGGCTCCTCCGATATAGTGCTTATCCTTTGTCTCAGGTCCGAAAGGAATATCAATCCTTCGCTGTTAATCGGACTCAGGGTTTCGAACGCCAAAGGGACAAAAAATATGTTGACAATAGTTCGTTGTATTTGTCAATTTTGCGAACCGACGCCTTCTCTGCCGCGGCGCCGACCGTTTGACTTGTATCCGGTAGGTAGGAAACGGCCATCGTGTCTGTTACGGTATTATTAATATTATTATTATTATTATTATTATTATTATTATTATTATTATTATTATTATTATTATTATTATTATTATTATAACTGGACTGTTAGGTTTAGTTTTCGATTTAGCTTTAACATATAAATTTTAGTTTGCTTAGGGTCCATGGCCCCAGGTAATCCGGACAGTGTGCCCTGGTAGGCAACGGCGTTGTAGCGCTGGATAGCGATTGAGATGTTCTGAAATAAAAAGCCTGATTCACGTGTGTCTCCAGATAATTTTGACAGCCGGCGACCAATTTCAGACACAAAGGCGAGACCTTCAGTGTTGATGGGCCCCATTGTTTCCACTGCTAAGGGGACGAAGATGTATGTTCTTTGGAGGTCGACGTACTTTGAAGTTTTCCTCGTTGCGGCTTTCTCCGCTGCTCTTCCGGCTTCTGTCGCGTTCTCGAGGACGTACGAGGCGGCCACCGTGTCCACCACAGTCGCATCCCAAACCAACGCCTTCCCGTTACTCCAGGGAATTAGAGTCTGGCCGTCCGGTCTTTTTCCGTCCAACCTGGCGAGGCCGGACGGCTCCTTGATTGCCGGAGTTCCAGCCCTGTTAAGACTACGATAGACAAGGTCGTTGATGGTGCTGTGTCTTGCCTGTCTACCGAATCCCAGGGAGCAAGAAAGACCATGTGAACCCCTTGCTGAAACAGGAGCGCCACAAACACACGTGTGCGGCTCACAGATGGGCGCGCCCAGTCGGAGGCCAACCGCAACTCTCACAGCCTCGTCACTCAATCTGAGGTCGAACGCGATCAGTGGAAGAGTGTGTAGCCAGTCAGAGGCGTGTGGTGCCATAGACGCCTTTAGTCTTGCCCGATCGTATGGGTCTTGTAGCTTGGACTCGATGGAGAGCACGGTAAATTTAAATTGTCAATTTATAAGTAAATTTAAATACAGGGTTGATGAATGATCTCACCCAATAATATTATGAATAGGGTGCTCCATAAAGCGTGTTATTTTTTAAATTTTCCTCAACCAAAACAACAAAACAAACCTGAAACAAATGGCAGTGAACAATTATAATAATAATAAAAATAATAATGATTGTACTCTGGCAATCAAGGAGCCGTCGGGCCTCGCCAGGACTGACGGGAAAAGACCGGATGGCCAGACCCTGATCCCTTGGAGCAACGGAAGGGCGTTGATTTGGGACGCGACCGTGGTGGACACGTTGGCCGCCTCGTACGTCCTTGAGAACGCGACCGAAGCCGGAAGAGCAGCAGAGAAAGCCGCCACAAGAAAATTGTCAAAGTATTTGGATCTCCAAAGGACATACCTCTTCGTCCCCTTAGCCGTGGAAACAATGGGCCCCATCAACAATGAAGGTCTCGCCTTTGTGTCCGAGATCGGACGCCGGCTGTCGAAGATCTCTGGTGATTCACGTGAAGCAGGCTTTCTATTCCAGAGCATTTCAGTCACCATCCAGCGCTACAACGCCGTTGCCTACCAAGGCACCTTGTCTGGTTTACCTGGAGCTATGGACCGGCCACTCTAAGCAAACTGAAATTGATCTGTTAAAACTAAACCAAAACCTAAATCTAACATTCCTGTTATAATAATAATAATAATAATAATAATAATAATAATAATAATAATAATAATAATAATAATAATAATAATAATAATAATAATAATAATAATAATAATAATCTAGCTCGTAAAACCGGTGACACGAGGGAAACCAGTTATCTTTTCCAGCGCATTGCCATTTTAATCCAACGTTTCAACGCCTATGCATTCCAAGGCACCTTCGCTTCGCCTGATCTTGACGAGTTCTAGCCGTTCCAGAATACAATTTTTAAGTCTCCGGATAATTTTTTGAAATCCCGAGGGATCTGAGATACCCATGGGCGTAACTTTCCTCTGAAAAGTGGTGGTGACTATTCATCTGCATGCTCACAACTTCTCACTTCCATTTTCTCCTTCAGCTTCCTCTACCCCTTCCCCAGATACGAATTTTTATAAAATCTGGTGATAACTCTCCCTCCCTTCCTTATCCATTCTTACTCTTTACCTCATTTCGTCGCTCTCGCTGGTGCGCTCCACGATCTCTCCACTCACGGAACATTAAACCAACGTTTAAAATACATCTCTTTTGCACATTTTATCCAGATTCCTCCTATTCAATTCGTCTGCCTCGATAGCCATGCACTCCAATTCTATCTCAAAGTCGTGTGTATTTTGCACTGTTTGCTCAATTGTAGGCCTACTGACAATCACGCCAATCCAGCTGGTATAGGCACTATCGTTTGGAAAACGACGGATTGTTCAAATAATTTCAGTGGCGTTCCTCTACACACAGCGCTTTAATTATCAGATTTTTCATTTTTAAAATTTACTTGTAGGGCCTATCCCCTGCAAAATCGAATGTAATATCGAGTCCTAAGGCGAATTGATCGATCTGTCGTCCTCTCTTAAAGCGTTCTTTTCCCATCTAAGCTTATAATATGTACGAATATATTTTATGTCGCAGCTCTCTTAATAATATTTGCCCCGATCTGACCAACCATGCAGTCTTAATAGCATGATAAACTATTGTACGTCAAATTCCTCCTTAAACCGCCCATGCTCAGACTGCGTGAAAAGTTTGCTGTCAGCCACTAACCTTAAGAAAAGGCCTATAATTATGTTGAGGTCTTCAGGTTAATCATACCAAAATGAGTGTAAGGATCCTAGTATCCATGTAATCGCGTAAATATAGGCTATATCATCCAAGAGATCCTTCCCTGAAGTCTGAGCCAAATTTTGCCGAGTTAGGGTACAATTTTGATAGTAGGTTAATAATGATCCCAAAAGGTAAATTATTGTGTGCGCATGTGCGAGCATGCCACTGCCTCGGAGTAGAAACTTTTGTGCAAGGGAATTGCTTTACGCTCGAGATCCCTTTCCCCCAAGTTTAAAGTGGAAATGGAATTCCTTCCCTTCCCTCCTAAGCATTTACGGCCATGAGTCAGGTAGGCTATAATACTCTGGACAGTGAACCTCTGTCAGATTGGCGCCATCGCGACGTAAATGATATACAGGGTGGCCCAAAAAAGTGATAACACCTTGTATAATGTACTATAATTACTTCAAATCTGCTTAGACTATATCCATAATAGCTGAAAAGTTCACTAATTTAATTACTTAACTGTTTAGTCATATGACGCCATTATTACGACAACTTCCGGTCGACATTTTTTATTTTTTATTTGCCAATCGTCAACTTCTGCGTGTTTTGAAGATATTTTAACCATAATGACAAAAATCACAACAAAAGACCGTATTCTGATTAAAAATTTGCGAATTGAGAAACATTGGAGTGCAAGGCAAATAAAAATGAGTTTCCACACAAAGTCAGTCGGGTTATTAAATAAATTGATAATGACGGTACAACAGAACGTAAACGCGGAAGTGGTCGGCCAAAGTCTGCTAGAACACGACAGAACATTGAGCGGGTGAGTGAGCTGATCGGCAGTCAAAAAGATGATCCTCACAGTCACAAAAATCTCGTGGGAAATTCAAAGAGACACGGGGACATCACGGACGTCAGTGCAACGTATTGTAGGCCTAAGGCAATATTTACAACTGAAAACGAACAAGCGTGTGATCGGGCACGCTCAACGAAAATTGCAATTGAAACGTTTGCAACGCAGTCAGCAGCTAGGCTACTTGAATAGTTTCCTAATGATAGAAGTGTACGATCCATCTGGTTTATACACAACAAGAGGGTTTTCACCTTTGCCATACCAGTTAAATCTCAACATCTTCGTAGGCCTATTTATTCAGTTGAATCAAAGAAAAGACAATTAAGTTCCAGAAAGGAGACATACGAGAACGTGAACTTTTCAGCTGCGGTATCATGGTATCAGTTGGTGTTTCTCGCTTGCAAAAAGTTGTTGAGAAGCAAGGGGGACACACTGAACATGTTTTATGAGTAGCGTAATGACTACGTGGCATACGACAGTAAATTACAACATGTTATATTGATTCAATTATATTAAATGACCCTTTGCTACGAAGTGTTATCCCTTTTTTGGGCCACCCTGTATAGACCTACATGTACGCTATTAGCATTCGTGACTAACATTGTAGCGGCATATTATAAAATGTTAGACAGTCAAATTTTTTCATGTTTGAAAATAATTTTTAAAAATTATATGTTAGACAGTCAAATCTTTTCATGTTTAAAAAATATTTTTTAAAAATTATATGTTAGACAGTCAAATCTTTTCATGTTTAAAAAATATTTTAAAAATTATAGGCTATGTTAGACAGTCAAATCTTTTCATGTTTAAAAAATAGTTCTTTGCCGGACCAAAAAGTGGTGGTGACTGTCACGACCACTTTTAAAAGTGGTGGTGACTGGACACCACCATCACATAGAAAGTTACGCCTATGGAGATACCTCGGGTAAATAATAATAATAATAATAATAATAATAATAATAAGAATAATAATAATAATAATAATAATAATAATAATAATAATAATAATAATAATAATAATAATAATATTAATAATAATAATAAAGCCTGAGGGATCACAAATACCTCGGGCGCTTAAAAAATAATAATAACAGTTTTCGGCTTGAGTGGTTTTTCAACAATAATAATAATAATAATAATAATAATAATAATAATAATAATAATAATAATAATAATAATAATAATAATAATAATAATAAGAGATGGCAGCATCGAAGAAGACTACAAAGTATGCAGAAATCCCCACCACACATGATTTTATTCCAGTGGCACTGGAGACTCTAGGCCCCATCAACGCTCAGGGTCGGGAGTTCTTGTCAGAACTTGGTCGGCGTCTGACCATGGTTTCTGGGGATCCGCAGGAGACGGCACGTTTGTTTCAGCGCCTTTCCATTTGCACGCAGAAGTTCAATGCCGTTGCATTTCGAGGCACTTTTGCACAATTGACCGACGAGGATGACCGTTAACTCCAGAACAACAATGTTTTTATTATTGATTTTAAAGCCTGAGGGATCATTTATACCTCGGGCGCTAAAAAAAAAAAAATAATAATAATAATAATAATAATAATAATAATAATAATAATAATAATAATAATAATAATAATAATAATAATAATAAAGCCGGAAGACGTGTGACTGTAGCTGTAGCTTTTCTGTTTTTTTGTGTGTTTCCTGTTGTTGATGTGTTTTCTTGAAGATATAATAATAATAATATTAATAATAATAATAACATTGTGGCGAAGGAGTTGGCCCCGAGGGCCATCATGGTTTCGTCTGCAGGAGAGCCATAGGTCGCTTCCTTCGTCACCACGCCATAAATGACATCATTTGGCGTGCCCTCCTCTGAGCTGACATTCCAAGCATCAAGGAACCGGCGGGTCTCTTTAGATCTGATGGCAAAATGCCGGACGGGGCAACCCTCATACCTTTAGCAGGTGGGAAGTACTTGGGGTGGGATGCCACCATTGTCCACACTTGTGCAGCTTCATACATAACCCACCCGAACGGTTTGGTCGGGCCAGCATCAGTGCAGGCGGCCATCCGCAAAGAGCAGAAATACGGAGGGCTGCCCGCTTCCTACATCTTTCAGCCAGTGGCCATAGAGACATTGTGCCCATTCAATCCTTCAGCCTCAGACTTCATAAATGAAATTGGCAGCCGCATCTCTTCTATCACTGGTGACAGACGTGAAGCTTTCTTTCTTTTTCAACGTCTGTCCATTTGTATCCAACGCTTCAACCTGGTCGCTTTCAAAGGTACTTTTGCCTCACACCCTGAAGACGAGGCCTGACCCACCAGACGATCATTCTTCAGTTAATAATAGTCTATAAGTCCCGGGGGAATGAAGTACCTCAGGGCAAAATAATAATAATAATACTATTAATGATAATTATAATTATAATATTAATTCTTATTAAATTGTTCATCGCTCTCTTGATAACAGCAAACTAGAAAGACGTTTCGCGTTTAGTTCACGAAGGAACGTCTCGCTGGCTGGGATCTCTTCGCTAACGCCACCTTATTCCTAGCAACTCGAGATTGCAAAGTTCGTGGGTGGAGGGCCTAAAATCATAGATGCGAGAAAACGATGGAAACGGAATAAAAAAAACCCGGAAAAACGTGGTTTTATTCGAAAAATAAAAACCGAAATTACGACACGACAAAAATAACAGAAATGGAAAATAATTTGACTTTTTGCATCGCAAACTGCATTTTGAAATTAAAACCCTTGTTTAGGCCCTACTTAGGCTACTACATGTAGGCCTATCTCTTAAATGATGACGTTAAACAATTAAATAATTATATCAGTTAGCTGAAACTTGAGATTGGGCTGAAAACGTAATGAATATCAGAAAAAATTAAATCAAGAAAAATAATAAGATAAAAATGCACACCTTTAAATTCTGTATCCAGATGTTATAATTATTATGTATATAAGGCTGCCAAACGATATTAATTGTTTCTGAGTGAATAAGTCGGTAATACCTGGTAAACGGTGGCTCTAGCGCTCACCTTAGAAAATTTAGACACCTTTAAAAGTTATCACCGGATTCTATAAATTATAAGCGCTCCGGTAACAACGGAAAGCTAGCATAAAATGAAACAGCTACTGCTCAGATTTTGGTACGAAATGGCCCGTGCCACAAGACTGCGAGCCTGCGAATAAAGTAATAATTTACTCGTTTACCTTTGCTAGACACATTTAATGAAATAAGCAAGTTGCTACCGACTTCATTATAAAATGTTGATCCCATGCAACCGCGATTAGTCGGTGATTCTGCTAGACCATGCAAGCCTTGAATCTCAATATGATTTTGTTAGAGGAAAATAGTGCAATAAAGCACTGAAACACATATTCACTTATCACTTTTCTACATCCAGGTAGGCCTACCCTAACCCTATATAATAAAGGCCTATACCCCGAGTCCCGAGGGTTCTTCCCTTCAGATGTGTCTATTGCTTCAGCAATTTCTGCGCTTTCGACATTGTTTCAGAAAATAAATAAATAATGTTCCATAAAAAATATAAAAAGCGGAATAAAAACCGCTTGAATTTTTTTAAAGAAAAACCCACGTTTTTTGGGAGCGAATAAAAAAGGAAAATAACGTTTTAGGCAACTAGGCCTATGCCTACAATGACGTGGCGTCCCTCCAAACGGGAAGCGGCGGTGAAGAATCACACCCGATAAGTTCTTTGCAAATTAACCATGGTCTAGGTATTATTATACGGTCGCCTAATAAAACCAAGATAAACTTATAATTATATATTTACTTCAGCTGCGAGTTCTTCGAAGAGATTTCTTCCTCGTTGTTTCGGCTGATTTCGCTTCTACGTCGCCTGCAGGTGATGCCCGTCTTCCCGCGTCTCGTGGATCGTCTAATTGCGATGGGAGCCTGGCTGGTATATAAGGGAATTCAAACTATCGTGATTGATCGAATTGTCAGGTAATTTCTACGTCGTTTATGCTCGAGTCGAAAACAACAGTAGCCTACTGCCGTGTAGGACCTACATAACTTGCGCGTATCAGTGTTTTCAGCCTGCTTTAAATTTCGTTATTCTGACTTAATTTAAAAGATAATGCTACGGTACTAAACGCGTGCGAATTGCAATGAGGCGACGTAAGATAAACGGCGGCATAATAATAGTTGGCTAATATAGTCACTTATTATGTTCAACTTTCTCCTGCGAGAAAGGGTGCGCGGGGCATAATGTGATACCGACGCATTACGGGAAACTTCATTATTGTCGATCTTACTTACTTTTAAAATACGAAAAATATCAATCTGAAGTAAAGCATATTATTTTGAAGGTGAAGGACAAAAGCATTTACGATTTTGATGCGTCTTGCACTTTTTATGATGAAAAGTTGATTTTCACGCTCTCCCAAGTAAGGTACGTCCGTTATTCAAAAACTTATCAAGGAACAGTGGAGCTATATTAAATTTAAGTTATACCATCTATGTGTAGGGTTTTAGATAAAATCACATATTCCCATATGAAAATTTGTACAAGTTCAGTATTTTGTTTCAAAATGGCGGATTTACAATTTTTGGCATATTGGGGTACTGAAGTAATGGGATACAGATACCCATTTTGCCCCTTGCTGTGGTAATGGGGATAATAATGGGATACAGTTACCCATTTTGCCCCTTGCTGTGGTGCGAAAGCAATTTTTCCACATATCTCTTATATTGTAATATTTCATGGGTTCTAATTACCACATCACGTCTCAATCATTGTTTAGATTACAAAACAAGCAATAATAAAAAATATGTGGCACTTTTTGAAAATTATAAAATATTGCATGTTATGGGGCATAATGGGATAGGAATCCCATTTTACCCCGGGTGGTGGGGCATAACGGAATTTTATTACCTGTTGGTAAAAAACTTGTATCTTCTATGTGGTTGATGCTTAAGTAGATTAGTCTAGTCCATGTTGCACGTTATATATGCCTGCACAATGTGATTACAAAGTCCTGATTTCTTATTAATTGTATGATGAAAACTTCAAAATGCCTTAAGTATCCCGTTATGCCCCGTTCTCCCCTACTAACCACAGAAACATCTGCTCAGCTGAATCGGTTTGCTTGCGATTACACCGATTCACTTGAGAGTCTAATTTAAAAGCAAAACCAACATGTTTATTTCTTATTCTGATTGTTGCAGGACATTATGTTCACAATGCAAATTATATTGTTGACTACATAATATTTTATGCGTCCGTATGTTGTCATAGGGAGGGTAGTTTCTTTGTGCGATTAGGTCTACACCAATTCACAATAGTTCAACTGAAAACACAACGACATGGTTAGAAGTTGAATACTTGGCTACGAAATCATTGTGTTTGTATACAAAATGCATGATGTTTTAGACATTGTTATTATTTTAAAAGTACCGAAGCAGTTTCAGTTTGATGACTCTGTGCGATAACAAAGATCGTTGGCGTCGTCCTCCTCCTTTATCCAGGCTTGGGACTGGCACTGTCAGAGTGCAAACAGTGGCGAAATTTACCATCCAACGCTCCAGTAGCCTATGCTTGCATTTATATAGCGTATTTCGTTAAATCGATTTAGAAGCTCATTCTCAATGTAAACTGTAAAGCAATGACAAGGTATTCGAGAACGACATGGCGGCTGTTATTGTCAGTTTTTACATGGACAACACTGCTTTTCGGGTTTTCGCAGACGTTGGTCGGAAGGTTTGCGATATTCATTGACTGATTCCGTTTCGTTCGTAGAATTCTTTGATGTCTTCCACATTAAAATTCAAGTCTAAGGCCTATCCTTTCGGCTTGCCCAGCAGTGTTATATTACTTCACAAAATAATTTCTATTTCAGTTTCAGTTCAGTTCGGCTGGAAGTAATTTCAGTTTCAGTTCAGTTTCAATGCCCAGGAAACGCAGCCTCTATACTTTTGGTGTCTAGCTCATAAATATGTAGCGTGTTGTTGGTTTTAATGTAGTATCAATAACTACAAAAAAGTGCCGTAGACCGTAGTCCAGGACCTAGTAGGCTACATGTATGTTTGTATGCAAGAGGATATTAAATTTTGTGTATAGGCTAGGCCTAATCATTTACGAGTTTCTTGGTGGGTTTTTCGTTCGCTTTCGAATAGTCTTTCCTCTTACCTGCCTTCTCCCCTGCGAGACAATACAATACAACTGAAATTTGATAATGCCCTTCTTACAAAGCTCAGAAGTGCACATTGAAGTTCGGTGGAAATTAAAACTATCTAAAGGTAGACTTAAAGAGGAAAGTTTTCAGTTTAGAGCGAAAGACAGTCTCGCTGGGGGAGTTACGAGCATAAGGGGCAGATAATTCCAGATGAAGGGACCAGCAAATATGAAAGAACGCCGGCCAAAAACAAGATGTGTACCAGGGACTACATACTTTCCAGCAGATGCTGATCGAAGAGAAGAGCGACCTTTAACCCTCAGGCTACCAGGGGGGGGTTGTATACACCCCCCCTAGGTTTTTTCAAGTTCAAACTTTTTCCGTATGGAATTTTTTTTGACCTTTTAGGTAGCTGTAGGGGGTTCATTTGCACACATCTTGAGGTAAAATGTGTGATGATATACCATACCATTGAAACGTTATACCCATTATACCAGAGGCACCGGGGGGGGGGTGGATACCCCCCTTCCTAGATTTTCGTTTATATCTTATCCGTCAATTAACATTAAGAGACACAAATTATACCATTCTATAGAGGGAATGTGGGGCTACATTTTGGTGGTCACGGAGTTGTCTTTTGACAACCGGAAGTGCTCAAAATAAATTAAAATATATAAAAAGGTGTTTGATTTTTGTAAAATTTACATTTTTTTTCTTTTATAACATATTCATACTTTATTTTTTAAGAGAAATAATTTATGTCATTCTATAGAGGAGATAAAGGGCTATTTTTTGATACCAATTAATTTGTCTTTTGATGACCGGAAGTGCTCAAAAAAAATTACAATGCGTGAAAATTTCGATTTTTTTTTTCACGCAAACCGACAATGGCATAATTTCGTGTTTTATATTGATTTTTCGATAGATATGCATGTTTTTCTTTTTTATTGTACATAAAAAGACTTATAACTAGTTTTTATAATTGAATATATGACTATATTAAATATAAATTTTATATATCATGTTCTACACACACAAAATCCAACATTTTACTTAAGCGCAAGTACATGTTTTGTGAAGCTATGGGTGCTCATGGAAAAAAATCATAACTTCGGGGTGCATTCATATATATTAAACCTACATATATCATTTTGTGCAGAAATGAATGCTGAATCCATTGGTGTATTACAAGTTATGATATCTCAAACCAAACCCAAAATCCAGGGGGTGGTGGTAACCACCCCCCCCTCTTGATAGTCAGTGTTACAAAAAAGCTTGGTAGCCCGAGGGTTAACAGAGTTACAAGATGTGATCATAGAAGTTAAGTAGGATGGTAGTTGACCACTCAGTGCATGCTTTGTACATGAGAAGTGCCAGCTTGAAGAGAATGCGCTCACATACAGGAAGCCAGTGTAACGAGCGAAGAGCTGGTGTGATGTGGTCTCGGTAAGAGAGTCCAAGACACAGTCTTGCAGCTTGATGTATTCTAGTTAGAGGAAGAAGTGTGCATTTAGGGAGACCATAACGTACCGAGTTACAGTAGTCAAGTCGTGTCAGAATAAGGCAGTGATTCAGTGTTTTCAGTGATGCTGAGTCAGGAGTAGAGCGGAGCTGTCTGATTCTCCTTAGATGAAACAAACATGCCCAAGAGATGGCTGCTATTTGAGGTTTGAGGGACAGTGCCGAGTCAAGGATGACTCCAAGATCCCGCACAGTAGACGAAGGTGAAAGTAGAGAAGAGGAATTGCATAGTGAGAGCTCAACACACTGCAGAAGCTTAGAAGAACGATCAAACCAAAGTAGCTCAGATTTGCCAGGGGTAATGTTAAGGCGCATGAACAAACTCCATAGTATGATGTCATCAATGCAGGCTCGAAGTCTCTTTGTAGCATCTGCAACGCGCAAATGTACATAGAGTTGCGTATCATCAGCATAGAGGTGGATTTCTATGCCATGGCGACAGGCAATGGCTGACAGTGTAGAGGTATAGAGAATGAACAGTAGTGGCCCTAGAACAGAGCCTTGTGGAACACCAAAGAGCACAGGTGTTATGAATGATGTGAGGAGGTTTATGCGAACATACTGAGTGCGGTTAGAGAGGTAAGACAGAAACCAGTTTAAGATAGTGCCAGCGATGCCAAAGGAATTTTGCAAGACTGTAAGCAGGATGCAGTGATCAACACAGTCAAAAGCAGCAGAGAAGTAAAGAAGTATTAAAGCAGTCACGTATCCTTTATCAGCAGCAAGGGCAAGGTCATTGTAGACTTTCAGGACGGCAGTTTCCGTGGAGTGGAATTGCCTGAATCCCGACTGAAGAGGTGGAAGCAGATTATTTGCAGACAGGTAAGAATAGAGCTGAGTGTGAAATACTCTCGCAATCATTTTGGATAGGAAGGAGACATAAGAGATAATAGTTAGAACAGAGAGTTGGATCAAGGCCACTCTTCTTAAGACGAGGACGAATAACTGAGACCTCTGGCACTTTCAGTGTAGGCCTAGGCCTACTACTCAAGCCTTTTCTCTTTCGGGCTGCCTGGGACGGGAGCGCCTCTGAGTACTCTACTCATCTCGAAGGGCGCTGTAAAAATTCCATACACAGATGTGTGCATGAACGTATGCATGCATTGTTGCGAACATAGCCACGTGCCGTGCAAATTTCTATTCCTTTTTGGTTGAGATTAGCATTCTCTTCTGATCCGATTGAGATATGCAGGTCACTTAGTGCGAAAAAATTGTATGGCAGCGTCGTTGAAATAAATTCTACCGGTTAAGTTTTAGTTCGACCAAAGACATTCTATGTGCATCACAGTCGTTTGAAATGAGATTTTAAAAAATGCAATCGATTTTCACAAGCAGCTGAAACCCTTTCGTAACCCAATGTTTGGCTAAAATCCCTATCTAGAGCAGAATTTTGATTTGTTGCAGTGGTTGGCGGACTACTCTTTCAAACACAACCCTTCTGACTTGACACAGGCTCACAGCGCCTCGTGAAATAAGCTGGTGTACACAAAATGTGCAGTTCTAAGTAGATTTGTGCAGTTCTAGAAGCACTTCCGTGCAGTCAAAACTAGTTGAAAAAGGCAATTGTTTTTATCAGATTGGAAGTAATTTACCACGGAGAATGGGAAAGGAAAGAAGGGGTTGTGTAGTTCTAAAAGTCCTTAAAACAACCCTGCTGGTGCCCAGTGATTGGCTTTCGAGTGGTGCTCTATAAATTTGGAGATTACAATTGTTGCGTTGCAATTGTTTGTAGTCCAACATAGTATTAGGCCTATATTATTATTATCGTATTGGAATGCTGCTTTGGTTTGCTCCACCTTACCTATGCAATCTTCCTTCCCACATAGAATCACTAGAAGTGGGTTTGATAAACAGGTTACTGTATTAATTTGAATTGAGGAGCAAACTCTTGTTGACACGGGCACGTCGGGCAGTGGTCCGATTAAACGAAAACTTGGCAAATGGTTGAAATGGAAGATGGATTGAGGAAAGTAGGCCTAATATGTCTAAGTGAAATGCGTATTAGATATACCGGGTGTCTGCTCCACATCATGACACCTTGAAGCACATAACGTAGCTATGCCACTTGTGTCGTGGTATTGGCGGATTACAATCGTTTTGGTTTTTCACTGCCAGCGTATCGCCACCCATCTGGCAAACCTTCCTCTATTTGTCCGGGCTTAGGACCGGCACAGGGACGTTGCTGGTTTCCTGTGGCAGAGGATGGATGCAGTTTAACGTCGTGCCCATGGCCATGCTATAAGTTGATTGGTTGCAAAGATGTTTACAAAATTAAAAGGCACTATGTCCCATGTTTTCAGCTTTTTGAGAATTACAAGGCACTATGTCCAATGTCCAGCAAATAAATCCCGCGACCGTTAGACCTAATCCCGGCGAAAATTAACCCCTCAAAAGTTAGTCCCGCCGACTATTGATCCGGCGACAGCTAATCTCAACGACATAATTAAATGATCCCAGGAACGTTCAATAAATGCAATCGAACTATTGGCTATTATACATATACAGGGGGGCTAAAAAAATGTCCCACCAGGAAAAATGCAATTTCTCCGCAGCCAATCGAGATTATTCTATGAAATTAGCATGATTTATAGAGGACAGAATTTGCAACAATCCCTGAAAATCTCAACAATGAATCGGTATTATTTCAGAAGTTACAGCTGTGCAAAAAGTTTAAAAAATTTTTTCGAATTTCCGCAGAATCACGTTCCAATACATGCGATTTTTTAAAGATTTTTTTGCAAATTACAGCAAACGAAGTGATGATGAATTAATTATAACCTAATAAGCTTATTACTGTCACATAACAACAACTGCTTAATTTTCAAGCAACTGTCCATTGCCTTAATTATCAGTTTTTTTGTCCACTCACACGCCCACTTCCGTCTAATAACGCTCAGAACGCCCTTCTACTAAAGTACGCATTGTCCAATTTCAATTATAAGTATATACAGGGTGGGCCATAAAAAAGTAACCTAAGGTTTTTTGCAAATATCTTGGCAAGAAGTAAGAATTTTGAATTGAAATTTTAAAGGCAATTCATGAAATATATGAAACATTTTGTTGAATTCTGGCCTTCATGTGTAAATATAAATTGTCTCTAAACCTTTAAAATTTCAGTTCGAAATTCTTACTTCTGGTCATGATATTAGCAAAAAACCTAATTTTTTGTTGCGTTTGTTTTTGAATCGTCAAAAAACGGTGGGTTGCCTCACTGAAAGTGTTGTAGCTTTAAGGACATTATTTATTTATTTATTTATTTATTTCGGAAATTTATATAGCGCCTCTTCAAGGTAGGCTACTCAGAAGCGCTCCCGGCCCAACCACGGCTAAATAAAACAGTTTTTAGGTTCTTAAGGAACAGAGCGGAGTGACCTCTGGGAATTAAGCGCAATGTAACAGGAAGACCATTCCAGATGGTACGACCAGCAACAGAGAATGAACGACGCTGTCGCATAGCAGTCCACGAGCGGGGAACCAGAAGCTCAATTTGGTTTGCCGATCGAAGGGTGGACCGACGCTGAACTCCTAAGGTGGAGCAACAGAGTTCTCGAAGATTATGGTGGTGCTAGTCCTTCAATGCACCGCCTAACCAAGGCACAGACCATGTATGCAATCCGCTGTTTAGAATGGAGCCAGTGTAAGATATCCCGCATATAAGATGAGACATAGCCATATTTTGAAATATGACCAACAAGTCGCGCCGCAGAGCGGCGGACTCGTTCCAGGCAGCCAATCCGGTCAGCCGGTAGTCCATAATAGAGGGTGCTACAGTAGTCAAGGCGGGAAACTACGAAAGAGTGAACAAGAGTAGAGGCAGCACTAAAAGACAGAGAGCGTGAGTCTACCTTAAGTTAACGCAACTGGTAGTAACAGCTTCGGCATAGAAGGTTTATATGCCGAGTGAAAGTTAATTCTTGATCTAAAATAATACCAAGGTCCCGCACAAAAGGTGAGAATGTAATAAGAGGAAATTCTAATGCTAAGGCTTTCATGTCAATTTTGCCAGTTGTTGACGCGTTCCAAACCAGATAATTATTATATTGCATTGTGTGTATATATTATACACATAATGGCCAGATTTCATCAAAATATTTCAAACACAACAAAAGCTATAACACTTTCAGTGAGGCCACCCACCGTTTTTTGACGATTCAAAAACAAACGCAAAAAAAATTAGGTTTTTTGCTAATATCATGGCCAGAAGTAAGAATTTCGAACGGAAATTTTACATGGTTAGAGACAATTTATATTTACACATGAAGGCCGGATTTCATCAAAATTCTACAGATTTTTCAGATTAGTAGAATCATTTTTCAATAAAGTCGTAAATCTGATGTGCTTAGTAACCACTTGCGAACTTTATGCTGGGTTTAATTTTTGGTTTATATGTGGACGATAATTTATAATCATTTTGTGTTGCAACCTTCCGTTCGGGGGCAAAACGCCCTGGGCATCTTGCCCCCCTGGGCATCTTGCCCCGTCATCACATTTGTATTTAGTAAACAAAATTGGAAGGTCCGTGTAGCCCTAATAATTGTCATGTTGTATAGTGTTATCAGCATATTGTGGTTGTTTTTCTATTAGTGGTGGTTAGATAGGCTACTGTAGGCCTATACAAGAGAAAACCCGATCGTGGAATATACATGTATGGATTGGAACAACTGACTCTATGGCACTAAGTATTGAGAAAGTTAGAAATGGAGAGATAAGCAAACGGAATGTGCACTTACTGCATAGAATCCCCAGAAAAACACGTACTAGACATTAAAATTAATGTAATCTTGTTGTAAAGCCAGGACAACTTGGGCGTTATAGTAGTAGGACTTGTAGCAAATGAACTCATTTAACCACTGACACGCTAACTTTTTCATTTTATACCCACCCTAGGTCCAAGAAATATATACCAACCCACCCCCAGGTTAAAAAAATCTGACCCGGCGTGCACAAACCACACCCTAGGTACAAAAATATACGTACAACCCACCCCAGGTTGAAATTCTCAGACACGGCGTGCACGAACCAACATACAGGGCCACATTATTGTCGCGTTTAGCACAGACACGGTTCGGGCCACGCTACGGGCGCAGAACAGAACCCAACGTTTTCACTTTCGTTATCACACACACGACCGCTGACGTCTATGTAAAGATAATAATAGCTTAGCTGTATTATGCAATATCACGCGCTGTTGAAGCCTATGAACGCAAGCTAGGCTGCATGTAGAGAGGGGCGGACCAATGAATAAGCTACGACCAATCGCCTCGTGAATAGCATGATATTTGAGACGCAACTTCCGTCAGCTTGTTTACATACGGACAAGCTCACCCATTTCTGGTAGAGTGACCGATATCCTGACAAACTGACCTATTTCCTGACAAAGTGACCCATTTCTGACAGAGTGGTCCACATCCTGACAAGCTGGCCTATTTTTTGGACAACATTTAGGCCTAAGTATTCATGGTAGCGCGGCCTGTCAACGCGATGGAAATTTCCCGCAGTATTGAAGATATGCTAAAGGCCGGCAGTCTTTTCATTCACTTTCGTTATCGATATTATACTGTTGAAATATTGCTACGGGCTGTTTGCTTGCCGCTGCTGCCTTATGCTGCTGCTGCTACTGCTGTTGCTTGCTTGCTAATGCCGTTTGCTTGCGTGTGTCTGCTCGCCCAGCATACGCTCAGCATACGTGCATGTGGGGAATTTTCCATTGTGCGCTCAGCATACGTCCACCTACTGGCTAGCATGCATCGCTTGACCTAGCCTTGAGCCTATATAAGAGAGGTTCTGCCCGTGCTTCGACGCGGGTGACTCGGTCGCAATATAAACGTGGAGTACGAGGTTGTTCTCTGCCTCCGACGCTGATCATCTTCGATATGAAAAAGAGTCGTTAAACCCCAACATTTCATTTTCGTGCTTCGACGCAGACGAATGGTCTAGCGAAGAACGCGGTAAAACGCGTAGTAGCTGGCAGATGATCTGGCTTGATGAGCGGTAAAACGCTTGTTGAGTGATACTATTGTAGAGGAAGTAAAATCCTGAATCTGTGCCTCGAGCTCGAACCTTCGGCCTCTTCAGGTGTTCCTCTACGTGACAGGGGTTCGGTTTCCGACTACCGCAACCTAGCTGACGGACGAAGCTGCTACGACGACGGTTCTACCCCTGGTGCTGCAGAGGCGGTTACGACGGTCCGTCTTGCTCGGCGACGACGGTTCTACTCCTGGTGCTGCAGAGGCGGATACGACGGTCCGTCCTGCCTGACGACGCCGGTTCGATTCCTGACCACCGCGAATCTGCTGTGATCACTTCCGACGACGAAACTCACTTGCTACTGAGTCCGTTGTACTGGCGCTACAGAAGTCACTGGAACCTGACGACGCCGGTTCGATTCCTGACCACCGCGAATCTGCTGTGATCACTTCCGACGACGAAACTCACTTGCTACTGAGTCCGTTGTACTGGCGCTACAGAAGTCACTGGAACCTGACGCCGCCGGTTCGAATCCTGACCACCGCGAGTCTGCTCTGACCATTCACGCAGGCGTTATTGCCCGCTGTGCTCGACGACGCCGATTCGATTCCTGAACGCTTCGTATCCACTCCGTCCATTCACGAACTCTGGCGCTATATAAACTGCTGCATCGACGCACGAACTCTGGCGCTACATAAACTGCTGCATCGACGCACGAACTCTGGCGCTACATAAACTGCTGCATCGACGCACGAACTCTGATTCCAGCGCTGTAGACATTGACACAAACAGTTCGTTCTCGAAGTGCTATTAGCGATTGCTGTGAACTCTACATGATCATCGTGATTTCTTCAATAATTGTGTTTAAGCCTAGTCGGCTAGTCCTTGGTCTACAGCTAAGGCCTTACTGCGCGGACTGACTGAGGGTACCTTGACGACTGGGGTTGGTACTCGGCTCCTGGTGTTTTCGCCCAACCCCTGGTCCGCTACAAACTGGTACCAGAAGTGGGGTGACTGGAAAAACTCTGCACCGCTTCAAGCTGATTCCGCGGAAGTGGTTTTGAAAGATTCGCTGCACTTCTACGAACTGGTGAGAATTTCGACGGAACGACAACAATGTGGAATCCTCTGATCGGTGACATGGACGGAAACGCCGTTGGCTTCCCAACGACGTCTACAACCGCCGCTGGACGAGGAAGGGACCTCTTGGTCGATTACGAGGTCGAGTCCAGCCGATTCCTCGAGAAAATCGACTTCGAGGACGCACCGAAGAAGGACCGAAACACCGTGCTGATTTCGGAAAGGGACGCGAGCAGACTGGAATCAAAAGTCCTGGAAAACGTCGGTCGCATGGTCGGCGAAAAGAAGAATCTTATGAAGGCCGGAAAATTCGATGGAACTGGATCCCTCGAGTCTTTCCTGGCCCAATTCGACGTCTGCGCAAGACACAACCGATGGACTGCAGCCGATAAAGTCAACTTCCTCCGATGTTCCTTGGAAAAGGCGGCAACGCAGCTGCTGTGGGATTTTGGAGCCAGCACCGAGGTCACGTACGAACAGCTCGTTGAGAGACTACGCCAGCGGTATGGATCGGAGGGTCAGGCTGAGACCTTCCGAGCGCAGCTCTACTACCGTCGGCAGAGAGCGGACGAAACTCTCGGCGACTTGCTGCACGACAACCGGAGACTCGTCGTCCTTGCCTACCCGGTCCCGTCCAACGAAACGACGGAAATTCTTGCGAAGGACGCTTTCCTTGAAGCGATCCGCGACCGGGAGCTGTCTCGCAAGGTGAGAGAACGCGAACCGAAAACCATCGACGAGGCGTACCGAACCGCTCTACGCCTTTCCGCGTATCAACAGACGTCGGACATGGAAGATCGTCGGAGACCTGCCAACCGAGTGCGAGGGTCTCAAGAAGTCGACGCCGGTGGACAGCTCCAGTCTCAACTAGACAGCTTCTTCGCCTCCCAACGTAAGTGGCAACAGGACATGGAAGGGAGGATCTGCCGACAGCTGGACGAACTCCGAAGCTCGCATCGGACGAGTTTCGGCGCTGAACCAACTGCTCCACGGACGGTTCCATCTACCGTTCCTACTCCTTCGTCTCCGCCTCGAGGGAACGCTTCAGGTGGTCCCGGACGCGGGATAACCTGCTTCAACTGTGGACAGGTGGGCCACGTGGCTCGCCGGTGTCGCCAGCGTCAGCAGTTCTCCAACTGCCGTGACGATGCACTCACCTCGGACCCACCGACGTCTGAACAGAACGGAACAACCGTCACGAACCATACAACGAGAGACCGAGCATCGGGTGTGACGAACAACGCGATCTACATCCGTGGAACGATCAACGGACAGCAAAGAACTTGCCTAGTGGACACTGGGTCGGAGGTAAGCCTGGTTCCCTCTGCTGATGTTGATGGTTTGCCGCTCCAGCCTAGTAATCGCATTCTTTTGGCTGCTAATGGCACGCAGATCAGAGTCTTGGGTCAGATTGATGCTCCGATTAAGATTTCTAGAGGGTTTTCTATTGACACTAGTTTTCTTGTCTCTGATCAAATTGGTGAAACAATGCTTGGCATGGATTGGTTGAGGCAGCATCGTTGTCGCTTAGGTTTTGGACAATGTGCACTGTTTATTGGTCCACGCCGCATTCCTTTGGTTAAAGGCAATGGCTCACTTTGGTGTCGCAGGGTTATGGTTGCCGAGGAGACAACTGTTCTTCCTCGTTCGCAATGTGATATTCCTTGTAAAACTCAGTATCGTGATTTGACGCCCTCCGCACAAGCCTGGATGACTGAGTCCAACGAAATACAGCCTGGGTTGCATGTAGCCAGTGACAATGCTGATAATGCTTGTATTCGTGTGGTTAATTTGAATGAGCAACCTGCCCTGGTGGCAGCTAACCAATTGTTGGGTGATTTGCATCCCGTCAAGGTTGAGGAGGACAATGAGGAATGGTTGGGTTCTAATGATGAAAATCCTTTGATCGGGAAGTTAATGGACGAAATTTCTGAGGATGTCCCGGCCGATGTGAAAGAACGACTGAAGGAGTTATTGGTCGAGGATGAAAGCATTTTCTCGAATACTGACCATGACTTGGGGAGGACCTTGATTTCGCAGCATAGAATCCATATTTGCTGATTGTTCTCCCACTTGTTGTACGGATTGTAGGCTGCATTGCCTTCTGTTGGGCGTCCCATCGGTGGAGTTCGATTGTAGGCTTGTCTGTCCCACGTTGACTGTTTTTTTTATCTTGCCACCACTGCTTTCCAGAGAAATTATCTTTCTTGACATCATTACTTTTGGCTTGGCTTCCAGTTTCTTTGTTATTGCTGTTCCACTTGGTTTGCTTTGGACTATTTCCCCAGGATTCATACTTCGGCTTTTCTTGAAACATCACACCAATCCGATTGTTCACATGTATGTCTGCGAGGTCTGCAACGTTACTAGCTTCCAAGCATTCTGTACCCTCTTTTGCTAAGACAAACTGCAGTGGACCTGGTGGTAAACATTCTTTCAGCTTATCCGCCACTAACAAATCAAACAGCTTCTCGTAGTCCTTGCCCACTCGTCTACTTCTGACATAATAATTCAACAGATTCTTCAATCTTGCCGTAAACATCGTATACGTTTCCTCCACAGTTTTCTTGGCATCTACAAATCTTGATCTGTACTCTCGAGCCGTTAACTTGAATTTTTTCAATAAATGCTCTTTCACCACATCGTACTTGTCTATATCATCAAAAGCTACACGGTTCAATACAGTACGCGCTCTCGGTGTCATAAGTGGCAATAACAATTTCACCCAATATTGTTGTTCCACAGCAAAACTATTGAATGCATTTTCCACTGTCTCAAAATATAATGGCACTTCCATCATATCATACGGCATCTTGGGTAACACATGTTTCATTGCATCACCAATCTTCTTGATCTTTGACACCATTGTCTCACTTTCTCTGAGCCTATTTTGTTCTGATTCCTCACGACGTCTTCTATCGTCTTCGTCTTTCTTCTTCAGTCTATTTTGATCTTCTATCCTCCGCAGTTCCTCATGTTCTTTCTTTTGCTGCAAGAAGTCTAACTGTTTTCTGCGTTCCTCCTTTTCAATAGCCATTTCATGGAGTTGAGCTTCCTTAATAGCAAGTTTCTTTTGTTCTAATTGCATCTGTTCTTCTCTTTCTCTTTCCGCTTTTTCCAAATTGTTTTTTTCGGTTTGGAATTCTTCCTGTCGAATCTCTTCGGCTCTCTGCAGTTCTTGTAAACGCATCTTTTTCTTTTCTCCATCGCGAGACCTTTTCTCTTCAATCTGTTGTATCCGTATTTCTTCATCGCTTTTCCTTGCTTTTTCATATTCTATCATCAACTCCATCTTTCTTCGTTCTGATTCGTCACGATCTATTTTCATTTGTTCTAATTGTATCTGGAACTGCTGCCTCTGCATATCTATCTCTTGTTGTCGCAAACCTTTCTCTTCTCGTCTACGCTGCTCTTCTTTAGATTTTTCTTCTTGTTTACGCTGCTCTTCTTTAGCTTTTTCTTCTTGTTTACGCTGCTCTTCTTTCTCCAGTCTCATCCTTTCTGCTTTTTCTGCTCTTTCCGCTCGTTGTACCGCTTTCTCTTTCTCTTCTTGTTTACGCTCTTTCTCTTCCTGTCTGCGTTGCTCTTCTTTCTCTTTTTCCTCTTGTCTGCGTTGCTCATCCCTCATCATCATGAATTGCAGCAACGCCTCCATAGACATCGGTGCCAGTGGTTTCTCAATTGGCTTTCCTTCAGCGCCTCCAATAGCACTTTCTTCTTCAGCTTCTTTCTCCGCCCAAACCTCCGCCAAAGATCTCATCAATTGTTCCCTCGACATCTGTCCGACTTCTTCTGCGTCTAGACCTGCTTCGATTAATAATTTCACTATTCTCTCTGACGCCATCTTTTTAATAGCTGCTTGCTTTTGCTCTGTGAGTTTCTCCATCTTACTTCTTAACTTGAATTCTTATTGCTCCTTTAGCAGACAAGCAAGTTTTTCCTACCTTTCAGTCGTTGAGTTGTCGTTTCTTATACGACGGTGAGAAACGTCATATAGATAATCGATGAAATGTTTATCAGGTTGCTTCTCGGCTCGTCAAATAATTTCACAGCGTCCGTAGTTGCGATAAAGTCCCAGATATCGTTCCTTCCGTATCTCAGATGAGAATACCAGCGTGTGTAGATAAGAAAAACACAGCGTCCGTAGATAAAAATAGCAATATTCCAAATCAACGTGTAAATGTAGTTCCTCAATCAACGTGTAAATGTAGATCTTCAATGAACGTTTGTAAATAAGTATCAATCAGTATGGATCAATATCCCACCGTGCTGCACCAAATGTCAACGCCTTTTTCCCTGCGTTGACCTCCAGTCTCCTCGGTAGCTTTATAATCGCTCTTCAGCCTAAGACCTATCCCTAAGGACTTAACTGACTTCAATAATCTATTCGCTAGTTAAAGATCTACAGTCTTTCACTGTTTTACTTCACGACAACGACGACAGTTTTCAAAGTATATTATAATCAAATCCAACGTAAAGGTGAAAACAGCAGCAACACGATAATGTCTATCCTTGCATTATCACAACAAGAACGACTCTTCTCTACTACAACTAAACAGCAACTACTATACTCATCACTGTCTCGCCACTCTTCCTTTTAAGCACTCCCTCCTTCTCTCTATCCTCTATCTCTCATTTGTACGCGCAACCCTCGTCTAGACAGTCGTCTCAAATCGCGCGCCTAAAACGCAGCTGTGCTCTCTGGCCCGTTCATCGCTGGCGTACACACAATCAACCGGCCGCTGTACTAGGCCTATATTAAATACGCTTACAGGGCACGACGAAACTAAACGTCCCACCAGCCACTGGGTGTCTAATAAGATACGTTTGACGAGTTGCGAAACCCGCATTATCTGCTAAAACCGCGGTTGTTGCTGTATCTTTACACCATATTTGATTAAGACCTTGCCCTTTGGCAAAGTCGTCGGGGTATTTCAACAAACCCAACATAGTCGTTGCTTGTCCCAGGTGAAATATCGTTTCGATATGTTGGTTCGAAAGGGAATAGGCGATTTGACTGAAAAAATGCATAAGTCCGTTGTTGGTGATGGCCGCTGCATCCTGGTCGGCGTATATCGCTCCATCCGTTTTTACCAACTTACCTTCGATTAACAAGTAAGATTCGGAGGGATGGCAAAATAGATCTTGAGTTTCGATATTTATACGAATCTCGCCGGCCGAGTTAAGATTCGTTCTCGCTGCTGATTCGTATTCGTGCCATTCGTATTTTTCGATAATTTCGTCGATCGGTGAAGACTCTGTAATGTTTAGAATATCCGACTGCATTTTTAATTACTAAAGATTTTATTTTTTAACTCACGCGAGTTTCAATCCCGCCCCATTTTTATTGTTGTTGAGCCCACGCACGAGATCTCGAATGGACACGGCGTTCGAAGAAGAAAGTCCGTAACCGGCTAGTATATTATTAATATTAGTTCCTTCTCTGGGCCTTGCGCCATTATCGAATATCCGCGTCAAGACAACCGCATTCGATGGCGTAAGCTTCGGTATCGTTTCAACTGCACGCGGTGCTAAAACCGGTGATGCTAAAAGTTTGTCAGCGGCTTTATCAATCAAGCGTTTTCCAGCCTCTACAACGGTATTCTTTCCGACTTCTTGCGCCTTCTTATCCAACTCTCTCGCGACGTCTTTACCCGCGCTAAGGGCGAACGATGCGACTCGGTTAGCGACACCCGAAGAGAAGAGCTTCTTGAAAACTCCCGTAATAGTATCCATTATTCCCGCTCCTCCAATAACGTATTTTCTCTTATATCTTTTATTCGCGATGACGAGCATTTTTATAATTGCAACATAAAGTTTTTATACCCTGCTTTTTTTATAACTCTCTGTCGTAATAGTTCATCGCATATACCAACGATCTCGTTTCTCGCCACCGTATTACCCGCGTTGTAGCTAGCGTGTCGTAGTTGTAACATTTGCATTAAAGTATTCGGATCTTGCGGGTGAACGATGACTCCTTTACCCGTCTTCGGTGCCTGTTTCCCAGACTTTATTTTCCATATCGGCCCAATGATTTTTTGTACTTTTCACCTCTATTCGATTTTGGTTTACTCGGATAGTTAGGTCGTTGCATAGCATTCGTTACGTCTAGAATCTCGGCGTAATCGGAAAGATCATTAGCATCGTAAATCGACTCGTTCGGGTCCTTCATCGTCATCAATTCCCATAGCCCCGGAGTCCCGTCGTAGGTCTTTTCACCCACCGTTATATCGTCGTTCTGAATCGATACGGGTGTGTCTCCGATATAAAATACGCCGTCCTTAGAATTTAGGCCGAACGTCTTATCCATAGATTTACTAGAGGCGAATTGGTACATGTATTTCGTTGCCAGGGCTCCTAATTGCAGCGTTCTAACGTCTTCTATAGGATCCTCGTAAGCCTCTATCGAAGGATGCTGGGGAAACTGCACGGCTTTTAACGACGAAGGAAGCGCTTTTAACGCGTTAGATGTAGCTGCTGAGTTTTCCTTAATAGTGGTCAACAATGCGTTTTGTTATTTCGATATCGCGGATTGCGAGTCGACGATAGGCTTGTACAACTTTACCAATTCTTGTTGCAAACCACTATCAGCGAGTTTCTCGGATAAATTATTTCGTTGAATGTTTTTCTTCGTCTTCAGAAACTCGTCGACTATAATTATAATCACGTTTTGATGGGTCGGTTATTTTTAAAAACGACATTTTTATAATATACGGTATTATGTTTTAACGCGTTTTTGAAACACGTGTTAAAACATTGAAATATTCTATGTTCTATCAGTTTGTTAACGTTCAATGAAAAAACGTCTTTTTCTAGTGAATCGATCGATGACTATAACGTCGTTTACATTTACCTGAATAGACGGTTTAGCGCCGATGTATATGTTATCGATTACAATATCGCAAACGACTTTACACCGTTCGTTTATAAGCGTCTTAGGATCGATCGATTCATCGTCTGAATCGTAAAATTCTGTAGTTATCTTAGGTGGGGCTCGTGATTTTTCATAGGAAGTTAAAAGTTTCGGGAACATAGTAGGAGGTATATCCAGGGCTGAAAGTGGTTTGGAAAAGTTGCCGGGTCTCACTTTGTGAAGCGCCGAAGGCGCGAAGCTGCGAGTGCCGAAGGCACGAAGCCCATACCGACTATTTAATAGGGGGTCTGAGGGAGCGTCGTAAGCTCCCCCAGCGGGGTCTGGGGCGGAGCCCCAGCCACCAACGCATTTTTAGCTCTGTTGCCCTCAACTGGAGCCCTTTTTAGGCTCTTTTTTTGCCAGCTATTTATGAACGATAAAATCATGAAAACTTAAATAAGAAGTCGTTTTGCAGAGTCGCAGACTAACTAGTAACTACCAGTATAAGAATGTCAAAATTTTATGGTATAAGAAATGGGCTTAGTCTTTACTATAACCACAAAAGTTAAAAGTTTAGGCCTATAGCCTAACAAGTTTATAAGTATACTGTCATATGGGTAGGTCTATACTCATAGGCGTACGAGGCGGGGGTGCAGGGGGGGCAATTGCCCCCCCCCCCAAATTCGGGCAAGTTTGGTGGTTTTTTCGGGCAAAACAGACCCAAACGACTAAAAAAAAAAGGTCGTCAAATTTCGGGCAAGTCTGGTTTTTCGGGCAAAAATAGTCGCGGACGACTAAAAAAAAAAAAAAGGTCGTCAAGTTTTGGGCAAGTCTGGTTTTTCGGGCAAAAATAGTCGCGGACGACAAAAAAAATTAACTTTTTGGCCGGATTAATTTTTCGGGCAGAAGTTCAATCTTTGCCCCCCCACTTCTGAAACCTCCCGTACGCCTATGTCTATACTATGTGGAAAAATCATAGGGGCATGTCATATGTAGGGAGTTTTATGAGTACAACCAGTGGCGGCGCCAGGATTTCAGTTTTGGGGAGCTGAAACCCAAGCCCTTCCTCTCAGGGACGCAAGTAGAACATTTTCCTTAAGGACCGTGCGGTAGATCTGCATGCGCTGGAGACGCGAAGCTGCGAGTTCCGAGTGCAGGAAGCTCGTATCGACTATAGGGGGTCTGGGGCGGAGCCCCAGAAACCAGCGCGTTTTTCGCTGTTGACATCGACAGGAGCACGTTTCAGGCTCTTGTTTGCTAACTGTTATGAACGATTTTCATGAAATTTTTTTGAGTTTCCACATTGCAATAATAGCATTTGGGTTGTCATTTTTACTAAAAATTAATAGCTCATCATTTCAATGCTGAAAGTCGTGGATTATGACTTCAAAAGTGTCCCCCTTGTATAGGTCATTGTTTAAATTTTTTGGATATCAGCACTTTAATGGTAACATTTTAAGCTATCGTCTTAACAAATTTCTCATAATTATTTCATTGCTGAAAGAAATGGTTTATGAGTTCAATCATGTTCCTCCATGTTGTATAAATTATCAAATTCCACACTGCAAGGGTCTACCAGTTTTGCTGTCGTCCTAGCAAAATTGTTCATGATGGATAAACAGTAGATAACACTCTAGAAACTTTCAATGACATTTTCGAGATATTTTTGAAATATTGGGGTGACAGCATCTCCGTCCACAATCACAAACTTCGGGGTCTCGTGGATCGTCCCCTGGCCCCCAAGTCTCCACCCATGACTGATGTTGCTAAATGAACACCCCATTTCCCAATGTATAGTTGTGTAGAACTACCGGCGTAGCCCCTCAGCAGGCCGGCGGGCCGGACATGATGCACATAACCTCATCACGGTCTGCGGCACATTCTATTAGCATAAGCATCGGCACGCTATTGTAGAGAAATTCAAAATTGCTGTCCTTGTGAATCTCATCCCCTTCTTCCGCCAACCTGGGCTCAACACCCTTCTCCCGCCAGCTCGGACTCGCACCGGGCCAAACCTCAGCCCCCTTCCTCCGCCAGCCCGGCCTCACACCGGTCCGGACCTCAGTCCCCTTGACCCCCGCGCAGACCTCAGCCCCTTTCCCTCCGCCGCCTCGGACCTGCAGCCCCTTCCTCCCGCTAGCCCGGGCTCAGACTGGTCCGGATCTCAGCCCCTTCCCCCGCCAGTTCGAAACCTCCAGTCCTCTTCCCTCTTCCAGACCGGTTCGGACCTCAGACCGGCCGGTACCACTAGAGTATAAATAAGAGGACTGTATGCATGCATTGCTAGTGTTGAGTCGCAGAGAGAGAGAGTCGATGTACGGGAGTCGAGCCCAGTGGCAATTGATGTCTCACATGTGAGTCGATGTATGACCGTCCGCCACAGTTGAGGTCCGACAATAAGATAATAATAACTTTTAAGCCGATACATGGACATTCATTGCTTTTTGCTTTGGGATGAGGCTGAGTCACATTTAGGTGCTTAGCCCCCTAACCCCTCCCCTGGTGCCGCCAATGGCATAAGCATCTACACTATGATAATATAGTTGATTTTGTTGCCCAGTTGGTCATTGTCTAGTTTCCTTATTACGCAGTAAGCCGTTTTAGACATTTTCAGCCTTTTGCTTTGAAGAGGCTGAGCCACGTTGCGACCCGGCTGAGACCCGGCAACAGGAGGTCTCCAAAATCGATGCCGGGTCTCAGACCCGGATAGACCCGGCTCACTTCCAGCCCTGGGTATATCAGGAAGTACCACACCTTTGTCTTTCTTTCGGTAAAAAATATCCATCTGATCCACGTCCGCATCCATTTCGTATTTATTTAATGCGTCTTTCACATCGGGTTTTTAAGATGTTTTTTTATTAGGTTTAAACACGTTTCAAAAATTTCTATCGTTTTCGCTTCCTCTTCAGTTTGTCCATTCATTTTATCGTACATGGTTAGTGGTAAAGTATACGATTCTACCAGTTCCGTTTGTTTGGATTGGTTCTCTTGAATTCCATACGAATATAACCCAGGAGTTTTTATTGATATTTTACCGATTTGTCCGTCATCATATTTGTATTTCAGAAACACGCGTTGAAATTTAATTTCGGAGGGATTAGTAATTTTTTTAACATTTTCGAAGATGACATTATTTATATCAAAGTTTTCATATGTTATTGCCATAGTCTCTCTTTTTATTATACGATTATTATTTTTTAAAATCAAACACTACACATTTTTTCATAATCATCTCACAATGTCAGCAAGTTATCGTTATCAATCCAGGAATTAAACGAGTCTGGGTATCCTAACCATTTTACGAGAGATTTCTTCCCGCGCTTCCTTATAATCTTTTCTATTCTAAATATTTCTTGAGTCGTCTTTTGTAGCTCCTGTTCATAAAAAGAGCCTTGTATTTCCTCACCATTAAAATCAGTAATCTTGTAAGTTGGTGGATCCGTATATTGAACCTGATATACTGTAAAAACTTCTTCCATCTATCTGTGCGTGTACCCCTTTTAAAAAATATTCTTCTTCTTAGTTATTCTAACTTTATCGCCGATCGAAAACTTTGGCATAATAGACTGTGAAATCTCATCGCCGTATAAATTCATAAATACAGTCTTTTCGTTCGTTTTCATACTAGCCTTAACGGGCCATTTTAATGGAAGAATGTCTCGTTTCATTATAATTTCTAACCATTTCGTCTAATATATCTACATATCTCCTCGTTGAATTAGCTGTAAAGTACTTAAACATCTTCTCTTTTATCGTTCTATTCCACCTTTCCACGATGGAACTTTTTTCCTCGTTCTCAGTAGAGTATAACTCAACTAAATTCTTTACATCTTTATTATAAAATTCTTTCCCTTTGTCGCACCAAAGTTTAGCTGGCTTTCGATCGCTCTCTAAGAAACCACTAGCTGTAGACTTCCCACTTTTATCATTTAATGGTACGATCCAACCATACTTGGAAAACACATCAATAACGGTTAACAGGTATTTCACACCATCGTTATCTTTAGCGAAGGCCTGCATATCGACTAAATCAGCCGCCCAAATCAGGTCAATCCCACCAACATAGACCCGCCTTTTCCTAAAATGTCTTACTACTGGTTTATGTAATTCATTCGCCAATTGATTTGTGCATTTTAGATCCTGTTGTAATTTCAAGCTTATTTTAAACCTAACCCGAGACTCGTTTTTGCGGATAACATAAGTTTGACTAGAGCCCTCTCTATACGTTCTCGTAATGTGGGATTAGGAATATTATTTAATTCGTTTATCATCTGTCTATCGGCAACATTCCTAGCTGCTGTATCAGTGTGTTGATTGTATGCCAGGTCATGAACGTATGCCGCGCTGTCGACCCTGTTTATAGGTTTGCTCCATTCTTTAGGGGCTCCGCCAGGATTTAACCGTAAATCTAGTCTTGTACCAGGGCCAGTAAATTGATGGCCTGGTATATGCATCTCCCCCGAGAATTTAGCCCATGGTAACTTAATACCGCTAGTTGCTGAATTTAGAGATCCTACTAGATCACCACCTTGCGATGCTTTCACGAATTGAGTCTTTGTTTTTCCACAAACATCGCATGTGCCTCTAAGCATCGACCTCCTATTCTTCGTTATAACAGTCTGTACGTTTTTGGTTTCGGTATGATTTCTACACTTTACGCAATACATTTTAAATACAATCAGATATATTTAAAATGGAAGTGAATGACTTGACGTGGAATGATTTACCGTCGAAAAGATTTAATAACAACCTATTACCTTAAAGTATAAGAGGCGCAATAGTAGGAAAATTAGGATGCGGTAAGACGACATTATTGTTAAACTTACTTTTAAGACCCGGATGGCTTGACTATAACAATTTACTGGTGTTCGGTAAATCTCTGTTTCAACCGGAGTACAAAATTCTTTAAAAGGCGTTCGAAAAAAAATTGCCTAAAGAAGATATCGTAGGTCTGTTTGGCATTCGAGACGAGGTAATGAAAAGCGATTATTCTCCAGGATCCGTGATAGAATGGATGTCTAGAGATTCAAGAGACAAGTCCGATATCGAATGCAGCTTTTACGAATCCGCGGGTGACGTGCCAGACCCTAAAGATTTGAGCCGTGAAAAGAAGAACTTGATGATTTTTGACGATTTGCAGTTGAAAAAACAGAACAAATGCGAAACGTATTATATCAGAGGCAGGCATAGTAATGTGGATTGTTTATACCTCGCACAAAATTATTTCAAACTGCCTAGACAGACTATCAGAGAGAATGCAAACCTTTTTTGTTTATTCCTCCAAGATAAGAAGACCATTTCACATATCTACAACGATCACGTAAGTACGGACATGCCTAAAAAGGACTTCGCGAGACTATGCGAGGAGGCGTGGGAACAACCGCATCAATTCGTAGTTATCGACTTGTCGAGCGAAAAGAGTTGTGGCAAATACCGTCGCGGATTGGATGAATTTTACATTCCTAATTCCAATTTAAAATAATATCGTATAGTAATAAAAACATGGAAAGACTTCTCCAAAAAATAGTTGAAAATACGGCACAGACAGCGAGTAACACGGATCAGAAATCATCGTTTTTCATTTTGGTGGACAACGAAAAGAAAAGAAACGCACGAATAAGAACGAAAAAATATCCCGTAATCGAACTAGACAAAACCAAAAAATACGAAATGGCCTTGGTAGATCTGTATAGGCTACTTACTACGTGTTTCCGAATATAGACGCTAGCAACAACAACTTCAGATATTCAAAGAACAATGGGACGACGTGGTTTGATGTAGATATTCCGGAAGGGTCCTATGAACTCACGGATATAAACAACTATTTTTAAAAAAATCATGAAGGAGAACGGGCATAACGATACCGTAAACACAGAATATTATATTACATTAGAACCAAACACTAATACGTTGAAGGCGGTGCTGACCATCGCAACGAATTACGAAGTAGATTTAACCACCGCGAACTCGATTAGAACGGTTCTAGGTTTCGATAGTCGCGTATACAAAGCCGGGTACAACGAATTGGAGAATATTGTGAATATAATGAATATAGATAACTTTAGAGTAACTACTAGTTACTCTAAAGTTATCTATATTCATAACTAGCGATATAATAGGGGGTTCGTACTCTAATGGGTCAACGGTGAACGTTATTTATTCGTTTTTTCCTAGCGTCGGACCGGGTTATAAGATTATCCAGATCCCAGCTAATTTAATTTATCTCCCCATTACAACGCATAGCTACGATTTCTTCGATGGAAACTAGACTTACCGACCAAAATGGAAAATTGATTAACATTAGAGTGGAAGCATTGTCGATTAAGTTTCATATTAGAGAAGTTTAAAAGTTTATATTATTTATATATATAATGAGTCGATACACGAACGTTCACGTTAATATTTCAGAAGGACAAAAAGACAAGATTAAACGAGCACTTGAAGCGGGGGCTGATGGTGTTAGTATTAGACTATCCCACGATGATATAGTGGGGGACCACGTTTTAGGTCTTACAGAAGCGCAAGTTAACAAAATGAAGAAAGCATATCAGGCTGGAAAGGGGGTGACGATCAAAATGAGTAAGACGCAAGTAGAGCATAATAAGAAAATCGAAGGCGGTTTTATAGGAGCTATATTATCATTCCTAGCAACAGCCGGAAAATTTCTTCTTAATAGCGTACTGCCTAGTTTTACACAGGGCGCTATGGGTGGGTTAGGTGCCGCGGCTACTTCGAAACTTGTCGATAAAATAAGCGGATCGGGAGTATTGTATATTAAGAAAGATGGAATAGCTTGTAAAGTTAGGCCGGATGGAAATGGGTTGTATATGTCTCCGTGTTCGAAAGGCAGTTCGGTGGGGGCGGGATTATATATGAAAACGGGCGATGGGTTGTATATGAAAACGGGCGATGGACTTATTCTTGGTCCTAATTCGCCTTTTAAAAAAATACCGATTCTAGGTATGCTGCTATAAAAAATAATCCTCGTATAAATAAAATGTCGGGATTTAACAGACCAATTCATAAATTTGGAACGAAACCTAAATATGTAGAAGAAAGAAGGACGCAACCGAAATCTGCTAGGTGGCTGGCACGCGAAGGAATGTGGGATGTTAAATATAGACCTCAAAGACAACTAGGCGGTTTAAGATGAGAGTTTTTTGCTCAAGAAGAGATAACTATTCCTTCTCAAGAAAATATAATTTTACCCTTAGGTTTGGGCGTGCGAATGACAAAGGGGCGGTGTAAAATTTCACTCAATCCAAAATTTATAGAAGCGGGTTGTAGCCTGCTGAGCGATACCGTTACTGAGTTCGCGGAAGATATGTTATTCGATACTAGCTGGGGTACCCGGCGTTGCCCGGGAAATTTAGGATTAGACCCGCTCAGGCCACAACCAAACCACACCCCACCTCCACCCAACCCCGTACAGCACCCCGTCCATCCGTTCCCGCTCCACCCCTCCACCCCATCCTCACCACACCCCCACCTCCACCCCAAACCCCCACCCCACCCCGTACACCCACACCTCCACCCGCCCCCGCTTCACACCTCCACCCTTCCACCTCACCCACCCCCACCCTCACCACACCCCGTTCACCCGCCCCATGCCACTCATTTCACCCACCCACACCACACCTCCACCCCACCTCGTACACCCCACCCCCTTCCATCCGCCCCGCTTCACCCCTCCACGCCACCTCCACCCCATTCTCACCACACCCCCACCTCCACCCCAAAGCACCCCACCTCACCCACACCCTGCACCCGCCCCGCTTCACACCTCCACCCCTCCACCTCACCCCACTCCCAACCCTCACCACACCCCGTTCACCCGCCCCATGCCACCCTTTTCACCCACCCACACCACACCTCCACCCCACCTCCACCCCACCCCGTACACCCCACCCCCTTCCATCCGCCCCCGCTTCACTTCTCCACGCCACCTCCACCCCATCCTCACCACACCCCCACCTCCACCCAAAGCTTCCACCCCACCCCACCCACCCCTCCACCCGCCCCGCTTCACACCTCCACCCCTCTACCTCACCCCACCCCCACCCTCACCACACCCTCACCTTCACCCCACCTCCACTCCTCCACCCCACCTCCACCCCACACTCTCACCACATTCCCACCTCCACCCCCGAACCCCACCCCACCCCGTCCACCCCACCTCGTTCACCCGCCCCATCCCACCCCTTCCGCCCTCCACCTACCACCTCCACCCATCCTACACTCACCCCTACCCTCCACTCCACCACCCGAACCCCCAGCCCAAGCCAGCTCCCACCCCACCCCACACCCTCCACCAACACACCCCAAACTCACCCGCCCGACAACACCCCACCACACTCTGACCTCTCCACCTGTACGCCACCCGTGAAATTAGGGTTTAATGGGACGAAGAGGGTGGGGAGGGAGCGGAGGGGAGCGATGGACGTGGGAGGGGAGGGGAGGGGTAGGGGGTTGGGAGGGGTTGGGGAGGGGTTGGAGAGGGAGCGGAGGGAGGGGATGGGGAGGGGAGGGAGAGGAGAGGGGAGGGGCAGGCGAAGGGGGAGGGTTGGCAGAGGGAAGGGGAGGGGTGGGTGAGGGGGTTGGGGAGGGGGAGGTAGGGAGGGATGGTTGAATGCTCTTTTCAGCCACAGCAACGCGTGGCCGGGTTCAGCTAGTTGACTATAATTATAGTAAGACTTTACAGCAAAGCGGATTGGAAGATCATTTACATCAGCTGCGTTTATATAATGACCATGCAAGCGTTTAAAAAGGTGTTTAATAAACTTAGGGTTTTCGCCCCCACCGTGGCCCCTATGGTGGGGGAGATTCGCCAACAACTCCACTGGGTGGTTCCGATGGCCCTCTGTCTAGGTGCAAAGTTTGAAATCAATAGCTGGGTTTTATTGAAAAAAATTTGGGGGGTTTCGCCCCCCACCCTGGCCCCCATGGTTATAGAGAATCGCCAACCCCTCCACTGGGTGTCCGACGCCGAGACGAAGAGAGTAGTGAAGGTTTGGAGTGAAAAGGTCAAAAACTGTCGAAATGCATTCCGGTCAAACACACAGACAGACAGACACACAGACAGACAGACAGACAGAATCCTCTCTTTATTAATATAGATTAAGAATTTTAACGACCAAGGAACAGTCGTCATAAACGAAGGAGACTCGTTATGTTATGTGAATTACGAACTGTGATCAATTTTTATAGAGATTGCTATTCTGTAACTATCGATGTAGTTATAGAATACTAATTTTTAGGATATTACACCTCTCATGCGGTTGTTTTAAAGATCTCAATCTCTTTACTCATGCAGTCGTTAAACACAACCTTCGCCGTCAAATACCTCGTTTCTAAGATACGGAGTTTGTTCTGAAGGTCAAAAATAATTGACCCGAATTCGTTAGCGATGATTTTTCTAGAAAGCTCGTCGTCTAAATCGTTAGTCTCACTGTTTTCACTATCATTATCGCTATACTCACTGTATTCACTATCACTATACTCACTGGTATCCCCGATCAGGTTGTAAGCGTCGGTTATGAAATTACTGCAAGCGTCTTTGTCACAAGTCTTTTCCCTCTTCTTCTCTACGTGTGACCTTCAGTCTCTTCGGAAGCTTCTTCGTATAAGTTCGTGGTAGCGTAGGCCTATCCCTAGATAACTGTTTCATTAGCTAAATGGCTAGGTTAAAGAATCTACAGTCTTTCACTGTTTTGTTAACCAACAACGACGACGTGTTTAACTCTTCTTATTATACTCCAAAATCCGATATAAAGTAAAACGATCAGCAACAACACAACAATGACTACACTTGCGTTATCATAACAACTACACGACTACTATCTTCATCAGTCTACTCTATCGCAACTCAACAACAACTCTTACAGCCTATCTCAACGGCTCTCAACACGCAACTCTCCTTCTTCACTTCCACTCCCTTCTTGTACAATTAACGTACGCTCGTCTAGACGTCACGTGCTGTCCAGACAATCACCTGTCCAGACGCCGCGCGGCAATTTGCACCTGGCCTACTTACGTCGCTGTACGACAATCGGCGTGCACTGATTAAATTAGCTGACATTACCTCCTTCCTTTCTTTTGAAGAGAGCTAATTAATCTTAAAAATTAGCGAACGTATAATGCTTAAACTAAATACAAACAATTCTTATACTAAATGCAATCACAAAATACCTTATACTACAATCTCGATAAGCAGTCTGCTACTACATTCAACTTTCCTTTCTTATAGTTCAACAGAATGTCAAAATTTTGCAATGATAAAGACCATCTGACTAACTTAGCAGACTTCGACATTGACTCAGTCAAATAAACTAAAGGATTATGATCAGTGAACACATTAATCTTGGAACCAATAATGATTTCTTTCAATTTGTTTAAAGCCCATATGATTGCATAGGCTTCCTTCTCAATCGTCGCCCATCTCCTCTGGGTATCTGTCAGCTTCTGGCTGATAAATGAAACGGGACGTTCTATCCCCTCATCGTCCACTTGTGACAGCACAGCCCCCACAGCAAAATCACTGCTATCACAGTACAAATTAAATGGTTTGCCAACCTCGAACATGTACAGAATAACATTCGATAAAACAATTTCTTTAAGAGAATCAAAAGATTTCTGGTGGTCCTGAGTCCAAATAATGTTCTCAGGTGTCTGCTTGCTAGTTAAATCTGTCAATGGTTTAGCAATCTCAGCAAAATTACAAATAAATTGTCTGTAGAAACCAAAGAATATCAATCAATTAGTTAGCAAATGTTAGGATTCTTCGGGTTCAGCACCACTTCCTGTTCTACCAGTGTACATAATCCAGGTTTGTCCGAAACTCTGTCTGCATAACAGTTCAGTACATCCAGTAGCTGTTTCTGTTGCTCGCTCGTAAGATGTCCGATCTGTTCATACTCCAATTGCAGCGATTTCTGTGTCGTCTCTGCATGGTCTTCTTTCAATGGTAGCTCTACCACTGATCCGAATTCGTCGTCCTCTTCCACGATGAGACCACACGATAATGTTCTTGCGATGAACTTCCTCATTTTGTTGGCATGGACGATTCGTCGGCCGTTTTCATTCATGTCCACCAGATACGAATACTTGGATCTTCTTTGTAGCACTGTACATGGACCATGCCATCGTGAGATCAATTTATTGGTTGACGTTGGATACAGGACGATGACGTTTTCTCCTGGTTCGAATTCTTTATCCTTGGCCCTCTTGTTGTATTGACTGGCGTATTGTTTTTGCTTTTCCTCTGCACAATTCTCAGCAAATATCAAAGCTTTCTCCATGTCTGCTCCAATGTTTGGCGGTAGATTTATTTCTTTGGTCCAGCTTTCCTTTAAGATAGTTAATGGTCCTCTTGGCATTTTTCCATACACCAGCAGATATGGTGCCACTCCTGTCGTTGCGTTAGGAACTTCTCTCAATGCCCATACGGTAAACGGAATGATTTTATGCCACTGTCTTGGATTTTCCACAATGACATGATGTACCATCTTCTTGAACGTCTGGTTCCATCTCTCGACTAATCCGGCTGCCTCTGGATGCCCCGGTGAATCGAATCGTGGACAGCATCCCATCAATTTCAAAAATTCTCTTGTAAGACTGGCTGTAAAATTCGTGCCTCTGTCACTGGTGATCACAGACGGCACCCCCACGTCAATGAAAAGCTTCATCAAAGCTTCGCACACAGCCTTAGCAGTCAATGACTTCAGCAAAAAGATTGTCGGCCATCTTGTACATGAATCCACTATGCACAAGCAATACTTATGCCCAGCTGCTGACTTCGGTTCTATTGGGCCTACCACGTCCATAGTCATCCGTCGGAATGGAACATCTTCCCTTGGAATTGGTGTAATCGGCACTCGATCCATCACCAAACTTCGTGCCTTCAGCTGACACTTCTCACAGGACTTACAAAATTTCACCACGTCTCGACGCATCTTTGGCCAGACAAAGGACAACTTGATTCTCTCTCGTGTCTTCTCTTCTCCCAAGTGTCCGCCAAATACTGACTCGTGAGCTAATTCCATTACTTGAATTCTTCTCTCTTTCGGTAACACCAACTGATACACAAGCTGATCCAGCATTTGATGCTTCTTATACAGCAATCCATTCACCACGATAAACTCTGATCCTTGGTCTTCAGCGATCCTCCACCACGATTTCAGTGACTCGTCATTTCTCTGCTGCTCCTCGAATTTCTTCGCATCTTCCAGCTGTCTTTCATCGTTCGAATTCTCTGTGAACAAGTCCCTCATACTTGTCTCCAGTTCAGCGTCGCTTCCGGAATCTTCACCATCATTTCGTTCACATGCAGCCATCTCTTCTTCAGTTTCATTGTTCTCAGATGTTGTTCTTTCGTCATCTTGGATGCTGAGTTCATCTTCGCTTTCCGTGTCATCTTCTTGCGAACTTTCGTTTATCGTTTCATCTTCTCCGTCTTCGACTTCTGCTCTCCGACTTTGTGCTCTTGTAGTCACATTCGCTTGTAGCTCTCCTTGCAATATACTGATTGGTGGAACCTCTTTCAGTTCTGCAATTATCTCTGGATGTAGCAGGAACTTTTCTGGATTTTCTTTACACAGTTCTGCTGAAATGCTGGCACACACTAAAGTTAAATATGGCGCGATATTTATTGTCCTGTCCTCTGTAGCTGCTCCTTCGTTACGACCGCTCATCCGCACTTCGATTTTCACCAACTTAGCTGGAATCGGCTCTCCAGCTACACATTGCAAATGAACTCTGCCGATTTCTTCTACTGTCGTTCCTTTCAGTAGTTCCTCGTTGATTACTGGTATCTCGGTCCCCGAGTCAATCAACGCCTCGACTTGCACAGGCTGCCCATCAGTCCCACGTATCTCCACATTTACATGCTGCAACGATATCTTCTTTATGCGTTGACACTCCTCTTTACTTTTTGTTTCTCGACAACTTTCTGCAATGGAAGTAGTCTTTATCGCTTCTTTCAGTATGGTGAACTGCGGCGTACACTTCATCACTGACTTTACTTCTGTTTCTTGGTTGCATTGTTCTTCCCAACCAGGAGGTGCATTTATCACTTGTATCTGGTTTACTCGAAGATTTTCTGCACTTCTGCTAAAGTTCTTCCTCAGATTTGCCGCTCCTGGTGCTTGGCAATGTTTTATTAGGTGTTTATCAGAATTGCAATTGTGGCAACGCTTCTTGATAAAACTTCTTTGCTCCTTGTTCTCCCACTTGTTGTACGGCGTGTAAGATGCATTACTTTCTGTTGGGCGTCCCAGCGGCGGAGTTCGATTGTAGGCTTGTCTGTCCCACGTTGACTGTTGTTTATCTTGCGACCACTGCTTTCCAGAATAATCATCTTTCTTTGCATCATTACTCTTGGCTTGGCTTCCGGTGTCTTTGCTATCCTTGTTCCACTTGGGTTGCTTTGGACTATTGTCCCATGCTTCAAATTTCGGTTTGTCTTGGAACATCACACCAATCCGATTGTTTACATGTATATCTGCGAGATCTGCAACATTACTAGCTTCCAAGCATTCTGTGCCCTCTTTTGCTAAGACAAACTGTAGTGGACCTGGTGGTAAACATTCTTTCAGCTTATCCGCCACTAACAAATCAAACAGCTTCTCGTAGTCTTTGTCCACTCGTCTACTTCGGACATAATAATTCAACAGGTTCTTCAGCCTAGCCGTGAACATCGTATACGTTTCTTCGGCTGTCTTCTTGGCATCTGCAAACCTTGACCTGTACTCACGAGCTGTTAACTTGAATTCCTTCAACAAGTGCTCTTTCACTGCATCGTATTTATCTAAATTCTCAAATGACAATCGATTCAATACCGTTCGCGCTCTCGGGGTCATCAATGGCAACAACAATTTCACCCAATATTGCTTTTCCACAGCGAAGCTATTGAATGCATTTTCAACTGTTTCAAAATATAATGGCACTTCCATCATATCATACGGCATCTTCGGTAACACATGCTTCATTGCGTCACCTATCTTCTTAATCTTGGACACCATTGTCTCACTTTCTTTGAGTCTAATCTGTTCTGACACTTCTCGGCTCTTACGATCATCTTCGTCTCTCTTCTTCAGTCGATCTTGATCTTCGATTCTCCGCAGTTCTTCTTGTTCTATCTTCTGCTGCAACAGTTCTAACTGCTTTCTGCGTTCTTCTTTTTCAATGGCCATTTCTTTAAGTTGAGCCTCCTTGACAGCAAGTTTCTTTTGTTCTAACTGCATCTGCTCTTCTCTTTCTCTTTCTGCTTTTTCCAAATTGTCTTTTCCGGCTTGAAATTCTTCCTGACGAATTTCTTCTGCTCTCTCCAGTTCTTGTAAACGCATCTTTTCTTTTTCTTCCTCGCGAGCCTTTTTGTCCTCAATCTGCTGCTTTCGTATTTCTTCATCGCTTTTTCTTGCTTTTTCGTACTCTATCATTAACTCCATCCTTCTTCGTTCTGATTCGTCACGATCTATTTTCATTTGTTCTAACTGAAGCTGGAACTGTTGCTTCTGCATGTCTATCTCTTGTTGTCTTATCCTTTCTAATTTTTCTGCTCTTTCCGCTCGTTGCTCCTCTTTCTCTTTCTCCTCTTGTTTACGCTCTTTCTCCTCTTGTTTACGCTGCTCTTCTTTCTCTTTTTCTTCTTGTTTACGCTCTTTCTCCTCTTGTTTACGCTGCTCCTCTTTCATTATCATGAATTGCAGCAACGCCTCCATAGACATCGGTGCCTCAGGCTTCTCCACTGGCTTCTCCGCAGCGCCTCCGACAGCACCTTCTTCTTCTTTCTTAGCCCAAACCTCGGCTAAATTTCTCATCAATTCTTCCCTCGACATTTGTTCAACTTCTTCTGCGTCTAGATCTGCTTCAATTAGCAGTTTTATCAGTCTATCAGTAGACATCTTCTTAATATTTGCTTGCTTTTTCTCCGTAAGTTTCTCCATCTTACTTCTTTACTTTACTGATGCTAGTCGATAAATAGTAGGCTACTCTTCAAATGTTTGCAATTGACTGACTTCAATTCTTTAAGCAAACTTCAATAGACAAGCAAGTTTTTCTACCTTGTAGTCGTTGTGTTGTCGTTTCTCACTGACGTACGGATGCTCGATGTATCGTTGCTTCTCCCGTGTGCTCGGCTCCTCGATAAATTCACAGCGTCCGTTCCTCCACAACGTCTGTTGATTGAATAGAATCCCTCCGTTCGTAACTACGATCGTTCTCCTGCAACTTGGATCGTTATCCTGCAACTTGGATCGTTATCCCACCGCTGCCACCAAATGTCACAAGTCTTTTCCCTCTTCTTCTCTACGTGTGACCTTCAGTCTCTTCGGAAGCTTCTTCGTATAAGTTCGTGGTAGCGTAGGCCTATCCCTAGATAACTGTTTCATTAGCTAAATGGCTAGGTTAAAGAATCTACAGTCTTTCACTGTTTTGTTAACCAACAACGACGACGTGTTTAACTCTTCTTATTATACTCCAAAATCCGATATAAAGTAAAACGATCAGCAACAACACAACAATGACTACACTTGCGTTATCATAACAACTACACGACTACTATCTTCATCAGTCTACTCTATCGCAACTCAACAACAACTCTTACAGCCTATCTCAACGGCTCTCAACACGCAACTCTCCTTCTTCACTTCCACTCCCTTCTTGTACAATTAACGTACGCTCGTCTAGACGTCACGTGCTGTCCAGACAATCACCTGTGCAGACGCCGCGCGGCAATTTGCACCTGGCCTACTTACGTCGCTGTACGACAATCGGCGTGCACTGATTAAATTAGCTGACAGTCTTTTACTTCGGAAACAAAAGAGGACATAGCCTTGCTGTTATTCGAAGCGAGAGTTAGAAACGGGCACGTCTCAACATTTTCTGTATTCAAAGTGTAAACGGAATCCATTTTTATAAGCTCGTGTTTTTATATTGACAAGATATTTTTTTAAAAGATTTCCAACAGTCGAAATTCTCCAGCGACTATAAATTTGAATTCCATTTTTTAAAAATCGTTATTATAAAATGGAATCGAACAAAGCAGACGCTTATCGCCTTCAAAAAATATCTGAAATTCAACAGGAAATTTCACGAGAAAAGGAAAAGAGAGACTTAATATGTAAAAAATATCAAAAGATTGTTAAAGTAGCCGAGGCGTTTGGAGGTATGTTTACCCTTTCCTCTACAGGGCTCGCGGCATTAGCCCCCGTTGTTCTTCCCGCAGCTAGCATCATAATATCTGTATCCGTAGGTGTTGGGACACTGGCTCTTATATCTTCCCAAATCCGGCGAATATTAACACTTCGACAAGAAAAACACTCTAAGATTAGGACTATAGCGGAGGGGAAACTCAATTCAATCGATGGCCTCGTTTCAAAAGCCTTGGATGATGAAATTATCTCCGAATCGGAATATTCTATTATTCTGAGTGAATTCGAGAAATTTAACGAAATGAAGGAAGAGATAAGAAATAAAACCACTATTAGCATAGACGAAGCGACGAAGCAGTTGGGTAAAAAGAATTGAACTTCCTAGCGCCACACTTCAGAGCCGCTGTGTCTGTATGCTAGTGTGGCCCGAACCGTGTCTGTGCTAAACGCGACAATAATGTGGCCCTGTATATTGGTTCGTGCACGCCGTGTCTGAGAATTTCAACCTGGGGTGGGTTGTACGTATATTTTTGTACCTAGGGTGTGGTTTGTGCACGCCGGGTCAGATTTTTTTAACCTGGGGGTGGGTTGGTATATATTTCTTGGACCTAGGGTGGGTATAAAATGAAAAAGTTAGCGTGTCAGTGGTCAAATGAGTTCATTTGCTACAAGTCCTACTACTCGTTATGTTTGCAATGTTCTTGGCACAGAGTTGCAGAACTTTGCCAATGTCATGAGCAGGTCTAATTAAGGCAGTCATTGGATTTTCAACACTGATCTTTGGCCTAACAACCCAGATGTGTTCAGCCGAGATGACTTTGCACCCTCGCAGATCAACCAAAGCCCATTCACATTACTCAACTTAACCTTCGAGTCGATGCCTTGGATTGGATGCTATTCATCAACTGCCTTTTTTAACCGATTTGGACTCCGGAGGGAGACGTGGTAGAGGAAGGCCAATGAAGAACTGTATGGAGACTGTGCGAGAGGAGTAGGGTCTAGAAATGAAATGGAACGATGCTGTTGAAATGGCGATGAATAGAGTAGAGTGGAGAGACTGCATTATCCGATATGTGCAGATCAGCACGGTAAGGACTAAAATTTAAGGTCTCTTTCACCAAAAGCTGAAAGCTCTCGAGTCGAAAGTGAAAAGGAGGATCAGCTACTATTCACCTTACAAGAATTTAGTTGTGGCACGAGAAACGTCTAAAGTACCTAAATCAAGGAAGGATAACTCTACAAGTGGACCTAAGGCTAACAATAAGAAAGTATGCCGTGAGGACAGAAACCAAAGACCTGAAAATTAGGCTATTGTGTGCTGAAGTCTATAAGCCTAAAGCGCAAGAAGAGTTACTTATTGTGTGCTTAGGGAGGGCAAGCATTTATAGAAGAAAGTTGATGGTCTCCACAAAGACCACAAATCAGAATTTCACTCCAGATGTCCAGGTGGTGGGATTCTTTAGCAGAGCATGGCAGATATTCAACTGATCTCAAATGGATATAATTACCTGTTAGTGTAAAACATTGTTTTACGAGGTTTGTGCTGAAGCAAAAGGCGTATTTGATGATGATTTCCTTCTCTGTGCTGAATGTGTGAAGTAGATATCAATTACGAATTTTGCTGCACCACATACTTTGTGAAACCAGCAAAAAGTGAAACTGCTAGGTCCATAGCATGAGAGAGGTCTATACTAAAAGTAGTAGGCCTAAATCTGTTTACATACCAGGTATGTTGTGAACAATAAAGCGTTTGAAATTTCATTGGATATATACAATTTTTACATGTGTTTTGTCATTGGGGCAAAATGCCCACCCATGGGCATCTTGGCCCATGCACGGAGCAAGATGCCCATTTTGAGGTCATGCATTTTTTGTGTCTAAATATTCATAAATGAAAAGATATTGTACTGTCGCTTGGTGATTATAATTAGGAGTCATGCAGTATGTGCTACACCCATTTATCTCCTATTCAATCAATATTTAATGCCTGAAAATTCAAATATTCGTTAGCGTGGGCGTCTTGCCCCGCTCTCCCCTAAATATCAACGCATAGTCGCTTAGGCTACTTTGAAAGAAATTCTGTAGAAATTTGGAATTTAATATGATGTAGCTTATAATGGCTCAACTTGTTTACTTGGACCTAGCGCAATTCATTCTATGTTTGTATGCGCGCTTTGTTTGTATGTGCACTTGATAGAGCGCCCCTTCAAGCTCTAACTACTCAGAGGCGCTCCCGAATGCAGAGCGGACACTGCATCGGAGTTTCACGCCGAAGCGCTGAGAAATTGTGTGTGAAGGTCTTGTCTAAAGTCCTAACGCGGCGAAGTGGATTCGAATATTGAACCTTCCGGCACCAAGGCAACGACGCCACCACTACACCACCGCGCCCCACGAATGATGTCAAATAATGACTCAGTAGGCAATATCTTAAAACGCATGGCTAGACTTTTCTGGTGAAAATGCAATAACAACTTTTGTTTGATTCTGTCAATTGCAATACGGTGCTAGACCAATTATTATAGTTTGTTGCATGCATTTATAACGTGATATGCAAAAATAATACAGGCCTAGTCCCCAATGTGACATAGAACGACGTCAACGAAGAGCCTCTGATATTCCTTAGTAGGACTCAATTTCCCGTGAGCCGCTGAATGATACAAAGAAGTTCTATCGCAATTTTTTTTATGATAGCTTATTGGCGTCACAAGAATTTATTGAGACTACAATGTCGGATGATGGCGCTTGGAAATGTGTCAGGCTGCGTTCTGATAGCATTGTATCTGTTCGTAATGTGTGATGCATTCGTGGCTGAGGACCATGCAAAGTTGAACACAGACGGAACATTAGACGATTAAACGGAATCACGACGAACGCTGTGAGAAGCGAGGGACTAGGTAAGTTATCGAGTTAGTTCAAGTGCCAGCAAGCGGTCAATTGCATGGTTGATTGGCAGATTGGTTTGTTGGTTGATTGATTGACTGTTGAACTGGTTGATTGGTTGACTGAGTAGGTGAAAGAGTGAAATTACATGCGTGCTGGTCACTGACATGGTCAGTCGCCAAATTGAGAATTGATCTATCTTGCTAATTTCGCTGAACTGTAGCATAATAATAATAATAACTAAGACCATACTATGATACTATGTCGAGACATTAGAAATAACAGCAGTATAACTATTATTATAAAATGATAGCTAGCCATGAGGCTGGAATCTTAGCAATTGCATTTTATGAATATATCTTTGAGATTAGGCTACTTATAGTATGTTTTACCGTCCCTCAACTTTTTTTATATTAGGCTATGTTCCACTTGGTAAGGTTGGGTCACTGAGGGTTAAACTGTATCTCCAACATCTGACCTCAATGTACATGCCTTCACATTTTCATCCAGTGACAGTTTCTTTGGTGTCACCCCTAATAGCACTCTGTGATTCTCCGAGCAGAGGAGCTCGTTGAGCAGTTGCTGTTGCAGTTGACACGCGCAAGTTACTGTGTCACCTGAGGCATCTGAGAGTCATCAGAAGATCTGTTTCCTCTTCAGTCTTTTCAACCACTCTTCATACTTTTAGGTGTCCGTCCAGCACCTGCCTTCTGTGTTGGCCAGCTGTTTCAGGGTTCTTGGTGATCCTGGTCACCTCGCGTGACGCCCTAAGAGGTCCTTCGGCCGAGGCCTTCTCCCCTAATGGCATAGCCTCACCAAGCATTCCCCTACTTGGCTGTTCACCCTCTCACAGCTCTGAGGTGCAGGTCGGACATGGGGAGGGAGCAGGCTCATTGCTAGTCTCCAAAGCAACTACTATACATTTATACATACAATGTACATGACTGATGTTCTACACTGGATTCCTGTTGCCTCTCGTATCCATAGCACGGTACTGCTCCTAGTCTCAAGAATTCAGAATGGACAAGCTCCTAAATACCTTTGTAAATTGATGCTCAAAACCCTTCCACAGTTTCTTCCTGCCTTCTCCGGTCTTCTGATCGACTTAATGTCCTAGTTCTCTGAGCAAGAACTAGCATGGCCCAACATCGCGCTTTTGTCATTGTAGGTCCTTCTATGTAGAATGACCTTCATAATTGGGGTGTCATCTTCAGCCCTTCGCTGCTTGAAGTTTTTATTATCTGCGCGGAGTTATCACGCTGATAGCGCCTCTGAATAGCTACATGTAGTAGGTCTACTGTAGGTGTCTGATAAATTATCATATACAATACAATAATATAATTGCTGCTCAATCCTTGTTGATCTTCCTCTTGGGGTTCTGGGACGGTTAGATCGGATTCTGCGCTATGCTGCCCGGCTCATCGGACGAACTCCTAAATTTTCCTCTGTCTCTGCTTACATACGTGATGTGCTGCACTGGTTGCCAATAATTGCCGAACGCATCCATTACCGAATTGCTGCCCTTGTTTCTCACTGTATCCTTGGTTGTGCTCCATCTTACCTGCGCGTCCTTAGTCACCCAGTCTCTGACATTGAAGCGTGTCGGGCCCTTCGCTCCGATGCGAATGAACAACTGCTTGTTCCACGGGCTCGCTTAGCTACCAGACAGCGCCGAGCCTTCTCGGTTGTGGGGCCGTCAATCTGGAATGACCTCCCCCAAACCTCCATCTCCTCCACCTGACCAGTCAATCTTTATTTCTTAACCCTCGGGCTACAAGGGGGGTGGTATCCACCCCCGCCTTAGGTTTTTTCCAAATCAAACTTTTTTCGTTTGGAATAAAATTTTGACGTTTTAGGTAGCTGTAGAGGATTCATTTGCACACATTTTGAGCTGAAATGTGTGATGATATACCATACCATTCAAAAGTTATACCCGATATACCCGAGGCACCAAGGGGGGTGGATACCACCCCCCTTAGATTATCGGCTGTATCTTATCCGTCTTTTGACATGAAGAGACACTAATTACACCATTCTGTAGAGGGAATGTGGGGCTACATTGTGGTGGTCACGGAGTTGTCTTTTGACAACCGGAAGTGCTCAAAATAAATTGAAATATATAAAAAGGTGTTTTATTTTCATAAAAGTTTCATGTTTTTCCTATTAAAAATTATTCATAATTTATTTTTAAGAGAAGTAAATTATGCCATTCTATAGCGGGCATTTAGGGCTATTTTTTGATACTAATTAATATGACATTTGATGACCGGAAGTGCTGAAAATAAATTTAAATGTGTGAAAATGTTGGGTTTTTTTACAACGTAAACCGATAAGTCTGCGTATATACGTTTTTTAGCAGCTAATACATGTTTTTTCTTTTTATTGTAATAAAACTAACTTATTACTAGTTTTTACAGTTGGATATTGGACTTTATTATATGTAAACTATTTTTAAATGAATAAATTATGTTAAAAACACACAATCCGGCTTCTATTTCACATCTACAAATACCTTCATCCAGCTTCCATTTCTCATTTTTAACTTAGGACCGAAGTCTTGACGTAGGCCTACGTGCACGTTATTTATAGTCGCATATACGTCGATGGTTTGCAGTGCTGCCACTGAGGTTTCAGAAAAAACATAGATTTCCTATAAAAAAAACACAGAAAAACACAGACGTCGCCCGGCCGAAAAGTAAAGAAAATTTTATATTTTCGCCGGCAAAAAAGTTGATGACCTTTTTTTTTTTTTTTTTTAGTCCTTTGGTCCGAAAAGTCAAAAAAAAACCAGAAACCCAGACGAAAACGGAAAAAAACACAGATTTTCCCCAAAAAACCTAGAAACCCAGACGAAAACGGAAAAAAACACAGATTTTCCCCAAAAAACACAGAAATCCAGACGAAAACGGGAAAAAACACAGATTTTCACAAAAAAACCCAGAAACACAGACGAAAGCAAAAAAACATAGATCTATGTGGAAAAACACAGCTGTGGCATCACTGATGGTTTGGCTCGTACCCCAACTTCCGGTTAGATGTTGTGGTTCAATGGCGATTCGAACGTCGATTTCGCATGGGAAATGTGACATTTTAAAAACGTCTTTTCTGTGAATATTCGTTATCTTACGAAATTTTAAGTGTGCTGTTAGATGAGTTAGACCATTGCAAGTCATTAGGAATAAATTACGGCGCTTTTTGTGTCGTTAAAAACGTTACAATAATTAATTACGCTAAAATACACGTTTACCGTTATTTCGTTCAGAAAAGTTGAAGAACTTTAGAAACTTATACCTAGCCATTAGCTAATAAAGTAAAGTTATTTAGGGATAGGCCTAGGCCAGGGCTGAATGTGAGCCGGGTCGGTCCGGGTCTGCGACCCGGCATCGAGTTTCGAGACCTTCTGTTGCCGGTGCTCAGCAGGGTCGCAGAACGGTCGCCAAGCGCCAAAACTAGGTAAAAAAATGGCATGATTTTCGATAATTATGGGCAAATGACTAAAAAAAAGCGTCGTCAGAAACATTTATGGGACAATTGGGCTCGTCCTCCAAACCACTTTCAGCCCTGGCCTAGGCTACGCTGAACTTTTGAAGAGACTGGACAGGCGTGATGGAATAAAGCCTGACACCTCCCTTCTGCATTCAGACTCATTGCTAATCTCCATAGCAACTCCCACATTTCTACCTACATGACTGATGGTCTACACTGGCTTCCTGTTGTTTTTTGTAACCAAATCATGGTTCTGCTCCTCAAGAACTCAGAATGGACAAGCTCCTAAATACCTTTGCGAATTGATGCTCAAAACTAATTTAGAGTTTATTCCCGCCTTTTCCGGTCTGCTGATCGACTACTAGTTCCATGACCAAGGACTACCATGGCCCCAGAGACGCCCCCAGGATTTTTCCGTGTACGCACAGCTTGCACAAAATATGAAGCGAACGGCAATCGAAGCTAGCTTTATAGGCATACTGGAGATTGTGAGGTATCGCCAACATCATTTATATGCTTTTTGCTGCATTTTGGGTTTACGCTAATTTCGGATGTTATTTGAAACGATAGATTATTATATATTCAATAGAATAAGAATTACACAGCTTGTAATATTTTATTCTTTAATTTGTATTTTTTTTATATTATTTTTTTAGCCTACAGCGCTGTACGCACTTGCGTAAGTGCGTACGACTGCGGGCGCCGCTGCATGGCCCAACATCGCGCTTTTGTCATTGTAGGTCCTTCTATGTAGAATTACCTTTATAATAAATTGGGGTGTCATCTTCAGCCCTTCGCTGCTTGAAATCTTTCTTATTTGCTCGGAGCTATCACGCTAATAGCCCCTCTGAATAGCTAGTAGGCCTACTGTAAGAGGTGCCTGATAAATTATCATCATCATCATCAAAATCCTTAGGCTCAATGCCCATAGGAGTCCGACGCCACTCTCTGTCTGAGTCTGTCTCGTGCCATGTTGCCCAGCCTCAACCTGTCCGGTCAGCAGGTCTGCTCCATACCATTAACATCTTGGAGCATCTAGACCACCTTGTCTGATTGAAGAAGATATTGGGAGAGAAGCATGAAGGACAACGTGGGTCAATGCCCGTTGTGTCCCACGCTCTCTCCACCGACTCTCTCCATTGGTCTGTCCTGACCGGCCTGTGCATGGCTGCTTCACATCATGACACCTTCAAGCATCTGGGTAGCTATGTCACTTGTGTCGTGGTATTGGCGGATTACAATCGTCTTGGTTTTTCACTGCCAGCGTATCGCCACCCATCTGGCAAACCTTCCTCCTTTTGTCCGGGCTTAGGACCGGCACAGGGACATTGTTGGTTCCCTGTGGCAGAGGATGGATGCAGTTTAACGTCATGCCCAGGACTATAAATTATCATATACAGCATAATATAATACAGAACAATACAATACTTCCAGCCACAAATTAACACCGTAGTTGCACATCATGCATTTATTCTATTTGAACGTGAATAGCCATGATTTTATTAAGTCAGTTGATTAAACAAGAGCTGATCTAATAAGAGACACATCCAGAGCACATCTAGACAGAAGTTTCAGAATTAGTTTGCCATTAAATCAGTTATCGTCGTCAGAATTTCTGGTCATTTTCACAAGAATGTTCTTGGTTTGAGTTTGGCCGACAGGATTCGTTTCGACTGCGTTGTCGATGCATACGAGTTACCCCATGAGCTTGGGCTTGGATTTGGGCTTAGAAGTGGTCTTGAGAAGCGGGGGAGGCCCGGCAGACTCGGGAATGTTAATTGTGAAGCAGCCGAAGTAGTAACTCATTACCGGTAGTCTATTCGAATGGACGTAGAGTAAAACCTTGCTGCATGCGGTGAAGGTTTCTGTTTCAACTTTTATGCCGTAGAATACGAGACAGATCTTCACCGTATTGTACCCGAAGCATAGCTTAGGCGGATCAGACACTAAAAGCACAATAATTGTGTCGTGTTTTGATTAGTAAGACAACGAGGGGTATTGAAAACATGCAGCGTGATATTCAATGAAACCCAATTAATTATTCAACAGTCACTTAAAATGTAGGCCTATTTCAACCAAAGTAAGTTCTACATTCCCGCAAGTTCCCCTATCCAGCATCATTCACATCAATGTTCAGCGGTAAAATTAATTACATTAGTTGCATTTGACAGTGTATGTCGTAGCCATGCAATGCTTACACCACGTCCTACCATAGGCAACTCATTAGTTTTTACCAATGACATCATTCTGCCAAATTCAAGGTTAAGTCGGCATTTGTGAGGTAACGTCCTGGGGTAGGACGGTAGCGTCCCGGGGTAGCGTTCTTGCCAGTGTATTGCCATTATTCTAAACACCCTCCCCAAATACTTTCAATCTCAAGTTCAATCTCAGTGTAAAATGGAATACTCGTCTAAAACTAGGTCGCGTGATAATGTATTGAACTCACGTCGTGTCGTGATCATACCCACCAAGGAATGTCTTCTCGTAGACAGTTGTGCCCTTGAGCATCAAGAGGATAGCAGCAGCTTTACCGGCTGGATTATAGATGAAGATCTGGCAAACAAGTGAATAAAATCACATAAAAGCTAAAAGATAATTCGTACGAATCTCCATGACCTAGATCAGAAACAATTTGTGCAATGGGAAGTAATAATGAATAATATTTTTAGTTATTCGATCAGAAAGTCATAAAAAACATTCCATATAAAAATTCTGACGACCTTATTAGTCATCCGATCGAAAAGCCAGAAAACATACCAATTTCCAATCCTAAAAAACTCTTGCCCTTTTTTAAAAACCGAATGGGGGGCCACGATACATGGACATTTCTGAATGGGGAAAGGGCATGGCCGGATGGTTGGCCCCCGGATCAGACCCTGCAGCAAATAGATCTACTCGTTCGTATTATTATTATAGACGATATTCATCCTAATAAGTTCCAGAGTCTCGTCAAAATCTGGTGCTGTCATGGCATTGTCTTACTCCAGCTGAAACAACGAGAGCATCGTCTGGATAATAAATAGCCTACATAACTGTCCTCACTAGAGGACAGACATGACAGGAGGCTAGAGAATAACCTACTGCATCCAGCTTTCATCGACACTCAAGAATTGATCCTCTTTGCAGAATTTTATTCCAGTTGAACAACTGCTGTTTGTACCTGATGGCAGGATGTCATTAAGTTTTTGTTAGCAATAAATGAATATAAGAAAAACTACGGCACTTTAGGTGTCAACTCCCAAACCTGGATAAAAGTGGAATCGTGTCCTAATCACCTGCCTTATTATACACAGTAGCCTTCAGCACTAAGTACCCAGGGGACGTGGAGTTGGGTTGTATGCGCATGATTTTGGGACCTTTGTAAAAATCATGGGTTCAGAGCCCGTAGTTTTGTTTGTCCGATGCCGTTCTCACTACAGTTCAACTGCACATCCTGTTCATGACAGAGTGTGTCAGTTCATGTATTGCATCTGACCATTTTTAAAGCGCGTCTGGCAGCAAGAGCCTTTCAGAAGCGCTCCCAGTGCGTGCAACATCGAGAGAAAAGCCAGGTTTTGAAACGAGAGAATGGTGACGAAAGACTAGGACTACCAGAGGAACGGATGGGGGAATCCATTCCAGAAGCAGGGACCTATGCAGGCAAATTTGTAGTGATGGTTCACGCAATTCAGTAAGTAGCATCGCCCCTTCGCAATAATTCAGAAGGCTAGGGGTTCTTTTACATCGAATCCGAATTCATTCGTTTGCGTTTATAATATACTGTCCGATAGACCCTCCTCCTAAATTTCGGGCTGTCGATGTGCACGAGGAGCTGCTGGACTGCAGTCATCATCCTCCAAGGTAGAGTAGATTTCTAGAAGGGCGCTAAATATAGGTTCGGAAATGAAATAAGTATAGATTGATAGTTGATACTTGCGTTCGGTGTCTAAAATTTTTATATCTATATGCAGACAACAAATGCAGGTGAGGCCCGTGCATTCGCACCACCTTCGAAGTTCCTTCTCGGTGAGAATAGTCTGCGGCTCTGTAAGTCTTGCAATCGTGGCGATTAGCCCCTCTAAGCTGATTTCGTCTTCTAAAAATACAGCAACCACACAAGCAGTGCTGCTTGTAAATTCATAATCTTTTATCAACAGCAAATGATAGTTATCAAACTAAACAACATCAACTTATTTATTGATCCCAAGAATATCAAACAGGCAATTATGCATTCATAATAGCACACAAAAATGATTAATTGCAGTTAACAATTATTGCGATGGTAAAGCCTAGTAATGTGTGGTCCTCACGATTGTCGCTGGAGGTCAAATTCAGACTGTACAACGCCTGCATACTATCGATATTCTTCTATGGCAGCAAAACCTGGACTCTGACTAAGGAGGAAGAAAAGAAAGTTGATGCCCTGGATCAGTGGTGCCTTAGGAGGATCTGCAACATAAAATGGAGTGACTTCATCACGAACGAGGAAGTGCGGCGGCGGACAAATCAACAACCTCTGACTTCATTGGTGAGGAAGCGGCGGCTGAATCTATTTGGACATGTGGCCGGGCTCCATCCGGACAGTGACACCATACGGGCTCTTGCAATGGTTGCTCCGCTGCAGTGGAAAAGACCTCGAGGGAGACCCAGGAACACCTGGTTGTCTTGTATCTCGAGAGACCTACGGAACATTAACCCTATGACGCACACCTTCCGCGCCAACGCATTTAGCACACCAGGGGTCCAATGGACCCCACCGATAACATGGGTTGAAATTATATCAATTAGATAGAACATGGGAATGAACGACTTAAATTTATGTTGTACATAGCACATGCACTCATGGAACATGTTTGGGTCAATATGTAGGCCGAAAATTAACCCTCTAGGGCTGCCAAGGGGGGCCGGTGGTATCCCCCCGTTAAGTTTTCTCACCATCAAACATTTCTCGTATAGAATAAAAAAATTACATTTTAAGTACTTGCAGGGGGTTCATTTACACACATTTTGAGGTAAGATTTGTGATGATACCCCATACCGTTCAAAAGTTATACCCGATATACCCTAGGTACCAAGAGGGGAGGTGGAAACCACCAACTTAGGTTAACGACTGTAATATTTTATCCGTCATTTATTATGAAGAAGAAACATTCTGCCCCTTCATAGAGGGAATGTAGGGCTACATTGTCATGCTAAATAATTTGTCTTTTCATAAAAGGAAGTGCTCAAAATAAATTAAAATATGCGAAAAATGGTGATTTTCATAAAAAATTTCCTAGCGAGAATTTCTAGCTTGCTCAATAATTTTGACCAGTGGCGCAGCCAAAAAACATTAGGAGTTGCCATTTGTATGTATGTAATACTATGTATGTACAATTGTACATGTATGTATGAATGTATGCATGTATGTATGTATGTATGTATGTATGTATGTATGTATGTATGTATGTATGTATGTATGTATGTATGTATGTATGTATGTATGTATGTATGTATGTATGTAAGTATGTGTGTGCATGTATGTATGCGTGTATGTATGTATGTATGCATTACGCATGCATATGTGTCTGTGTATGTATACATTTATGTATGCATCAATGTATGTATGTATGTATGTATGTATGTATGAATGAATGTATACATACTGTATGTTTGTAAGTATGTATGTACGTGTTTTTGTTTGTATATATTTATGCGTGTATATAATATTTATGTGTGTACGTACGTAATCTATTCAGGCACTATTGTAGGTAAGCCTATGTATGCTTGTATGTACAAATGTGCAGTGTATGTGCATGTATGTATGTGTGTATATATGTAAGTATACATGTAGCTATGTATGTATGTGTGTATGTTCGTAAACATACATGCACACATACATACGTACATGCATACATACATAGGTACATACATACATACATACATACATACATACATACATACATACATACATACATACATACATACATACATACATACATACATACATACATACTCATACACGCATACATACAAACATACATACATACATACATTCATATATTCATATGGATATACAACATACATGCATGCATGCATGCATGAATGCGTTCACACATATACACAATACATACATTATTATATATACATTCATACATACACATACACACATATATACATACATGCATACTACACTGTATCTAAGTATAAACTTAGGGATTGGGGGTAATTGCGGGGCGGGGGTAATGTCCCACTGTGGGTAATGTCGAGGGGCAATGGGGGGAGTAACGGCATGAGTTATGGGCCCGGGGTATGTCCTGTTCCCATTATGCTATAGTCGATGCAGCATGGATCTATCAATGCTGAAGCCTGGGGTCCGTTGGACCCCAGGTGTGCTAAATATGCCCTAGGTGTCATTCTCAATTTTTTTCAAATCAACCAGGGGTGCTACAGTCTCCCAACTTTTTTGTACATGTAGGGGGATGAATTGTTGAGGAATTTGAATTATTTCAGATTTTTACTATTCATATCAAAAAAGATTTTCAAGATATCGCACCTCTGGGGTCCGATGGACCCCAGGTGTGCGTTATAGGGTTAACATACATGAGGCTATGAATCTTGCGGAAGATCGCGGTCTCTGGAGGGAATTTGTTGCCGCATCATACAGTTAACAATTGCGATGGTAAAGCTTAGTGTACAATCATTACTGTGAAATGTAGAGAGCAATAGGCTACCCGAAGGGAGTGATCCCGCTATTGGGGCCTATTTACCAAAGAAAAAGTCTTCATTATAATTATGATAAATGATAATAGATCAGGTAACAGATGGAAATGGCAGTTTCTGTCATATCCTGTTCTCCAAAAGCATTGCGTACGAAAATTTTAAGGCGTGTCTAGTAGGGTGAACTGTTCAGAAAGGTTCGCAGTATGCAGCGTCCATTGAGAAGAAGCAGGTTTTGAGACGAGCGAAGGAAGACGAGATAATGCCGGGAATTTATCGGCAAGACTGTTTTAAGAAATTTTTTATAACGGTACAATTCCTTCTTTTCCTGCCCATCCTCCATGGTAAATTAGGCTACTTCCAATCGGAAGACAATGACCGGTTTTGATAGCTTAAACCATACAGACGTGCTTCTACAACTGCACAAATCCATTTAGAACTGCACATCTTGTGTACAACTGCACGTGTAAAAAGCCCTGATAAGCGTCGTGGTGCGAACTAGAGATGAATATTATTGTTCACATAGTAGAGCAAGCAAGAGATTTGGCACAAAGTCTACGTTGAATATGTCCCGAGAGAAAGATTTAGCAATAGGGAGTTCGCAGATTTGGACTCTGACCCCAATCGCAGCAATTTTCCAAAATGGCTGACCAATTTACAGATTTTTTAAATAGGCCTATCTGAGCTACCAATTCTTTTAATTTATTATACATGTATTGGTGTCAAAACTTTCACATTTAGGGGCAAGGACTCCAAAGTGAACTAGTTTTCACTAAGCCGCTGCGCTATTTAGACCGAACAGAAGGAGAAAGCAGAGAAGAGAGACGGACGGAAAGATCAAAACATATAATAGCTTATCAAAGTCCAGCTGAAACTCTAACAACAGCATCACGCAAAAGCTTAACACTAGGACATTATCAGTCAATCATTTACGTACAAACTCAATCACTTGATCAGTGATTCATTGACAGGTGGACAGTCTGCCAATCAGTCAGTCACAGGTTGAGTGTTGCACAGGACCTGTGATGACTCGTGTTTCTGTCTCTGGTTGTTTGTATAATTAATGCAATGCGACAGAGGAGTTTTATGCTAAACCTCAGCTTCAGACGTTGTAAGCAGAATAGTATGATAAAAGGAGTTTACTGCAATTTGAAAAAAAGTCCGAATAATTCTACTGTTCACGCGGCCTCACTGAACTTTCTTTCTGAGTCATTCGCAACCACGGCTCTTACGATTGATTGAATGACTGAGTTAGTAGTCCTACTGAAGTTCAGTCACTCATAAACACCCACACAGACATCCACCTTTTCACATTCACTGACTCACTAACTCACTAACTCACTCACCCACTCACTCACTCAGCACGCACGCACTCACTTAATCACTCAGTCACTCACTAATGCAATCAATCAATCACTCACACTCAGCACTCAGACACTCACTAACTCGCTCGCTCGCTCGCTGACTGACTGACTCACTAACTCACTAACTCACTCTATCAGCACTGAGGCACTCACATCCACGTTTGCTTACTCACTGACTCACTAACTTACTAACTCACTCACCCACTCACTCACTCACTCAGCACTCACCCACACACGCAATCACTCACACTCACTCACTCACTCACTCAATCAATCATTCACTCACACTCAGAACGCAATTACTAAATAACTCAGCACTCACTCAATCACTCACTCACACACTCACTGACTCGCTCGTTCGCTCACTGACTCACTGACTCACTCAGCACTCACTCACTCATACACTCACTGTCTCACTCGCTCACTGACTCACTTACTCATACACTCATTGACTCACTCATCCACTCACTGACTCACTCACTCACTCAGCACTCACTGACTCACTCAGCACTGAGGCACTCACATCGACGTTTACTCACTCACTGACTCACTAACTCACTAACTCACTCACCCACTCACTCACTCACTCACTCAGCACGCACTCACTCAGTCACTCACTAACGCACGCACTCAATCACTCACTGACTCACTCGCTCACTGACTTACTCACTCACTCACTCAGCACTCACTGACCCACTCAGCACTGAGGCACTCACATCCACGTTTACTCAATCGGCGTTACTCGTCGACTAACCTCCTGGCAAGTCTTCCTCGCCTGTTTCCGATTTGGTTATCTCGTCTTCGTATTTGACGGGAGGACCAGCATCTGCGAGTGCGACGAAGCATACTACCATCAAAAGCAAGCCAAAGACTTTTGCCAGCGCCATCTTTCGAAGTGATGATGTTCAACTGCAAGTTCAAATACAATCACATTCCTTTAGAAATAATATTATCCTCTGGCAAAATATTAGAAGCTTACTGATCATACGCAGAACAAGATCTGCGCAGTTCTAATCAATTTTACACGCGTCGAGCATAAAAGCATTTTAGAGCTTGTTCATTGTAGCATAAAATTATGACTAAATCAAAAGGTCAAAAACCAACATATGACGGGTTTTGAGACTTTCTGTCACATATGGTAAGATTCACTGATACAGTACAATAAAATAAAATATAAACATAATGTTTAACCAGTAAATTTAGTATCAGCTTTCAAGTTATAGGCTACCATGAAATTAGCCTATAACGAATAACGCATAGCCTAAATCGGCTTGTGCAATGCCATCCCCAAGTCTGAAGAAAGGAGAGCGTCACTAATCACCTTTGTAAGGATGCAGTGTCATTGAACTATAACAAGCGGAATAAACAATATTATAATTAACTACGTCACTGCTCGTACTTTATAAGCGCCACTCCATTTGAACTATATTGAACTCATTGAACTATAACAAGCGGAATAAACAATATTATAATTAACTACGTCACTGCTCGTACTTTATAAGCGCCACTCCAAATCCTGGAGAAACAAAAAGGGCAACTGTACACTAGCCTATCATTAGGCTATCATCACAATCATAAAGGTCTGGTGTCGTCAAACAACAGCAATGAAGAAACAATGATAATAATAATAATAATAATAATAATAATAATAATAATAAAAATAATAATAAAAATAATAATAATAATAATAATAATAGTAATAATAATAATAATAATAATAATAATAATAATAATAATAATAATAATAATAATAATAATAATAATAATAATAATAATAATAGGAGACGGTCTTACCGTGATTCCATGGCGTGCGGGTCGTCATCTTGTGTGGGATGCGACAGTGGTTGACACACTTGCACCATCATATATCCAGGCCACGGCTTCGACGGCGGGCGCGGCAGCCGAGATTGCTACGGAAAGGAAAAACACAAAATACGTCTCTCTTGTAAACACTCACTTTTTCATTCCTTTAGCCTTTGAGACTTTAGGTCCCATTTGCAGTATTGGCCTCGACTTTTTGTCTGATTTAGGCCGCATCCTAACATTGTCGTCCGGTGATATGAGAGAGACCTGTTTTTTGCTGCAACGCCTCTCTATTACTGTCCAGCGCTTCAACTCGGTGGCCTTTAGAGGCACTTTAGCCGAGTCAGACCCAGAGGAGAGCTAATAACTTTTATCATCATTTAGAACAATGACTACCGCTTCTTTTGTTTATTGTTCTTTATGTGTCTGATGTTGTTTGTCGGAAATATTAAAAGGATAATAATAATAATAATAATAATAATAATAATAATAATAATAATAATAATAATAATAATAATAATTAATAATAATAATAATAATATTATTGTTGCGTGCACGCTCGTATGTACGGGCATGCACTGACAGTCCAACCTGTACGAGGGCCTACATGGCGGCTATCAGGTGTTGACCTGGACTTGTGCAGGTGGACACGTGATAGACGTGAAGCTACGAGGGGAGTGACGAGGGCCGGGAGGGCAGTCCGGTTTTACCTCGTTGGTGTGGTCGGTTCTGACTCTCTCTTGGTGTTTTGACTTCTTCGGACGGATGCCCCGCTGGCGAGTCCTGGATTGGTCTTGCTTGATGTACATTTTGCCTCCGTTAGGCTCGTCTCTGTTGTACGGGTTTCTTCACCGTGGGACTGTTCTACTACTGTGTGCTGTTTGTCGAATTGAAGGTATCTGAGAATTCGCTGTATAGGCCTAAACCTAGTGTAAATAGCTCGCTGCTGTAAATACGCTATCGCTATTAAAACAGAAATTGAATTTGGGGCCTTATTCTCATTTCTCCCTAGACCAACTAGCCACATAATAATAATAATAAATATATATACCTCGGGCGCTAAAAAAAAAAAAAAAAAAAAAAAATAATAATAATAATGGTCAGGTGGGAAGTACTTGGCGTGGGATGCCACCATTGTTCACACTTGTGCCGCCTCGTACATAACCCACCCGAACGGTCTGGTCGGGCCTGCATCAGTGCAGGCGGCCATCCGCAAGGAACAGAAATACCGAGAGTTGCCCGCTTCCTACATCTTTCAGCCGGTGGCCATAGAGACATTGGGCCCGTTCAATCCTTCAGCCTCAGACTTCATAAATGAAATTGGCAGCCGCATCTCTTCTATCACTGGTGACAGACGTGAAGCTTTCTTTCTTTTTCAACGTCTGTCCACTTGCATTCAACGCTACAACTTGGTCGCTTTCAAAGGCACTTTTGCCTCACACCCTGAAGACGAGGCCTGACCCACCAGACATACACTCTTCATATAATAATAGTCCATAAGTCCCTGGGGGAATGAAGTACCTCAGGGCATAAAAAAAAAAAAAATAAAATAATAATAATAATAATAATAATAACATTGTGGCGAAGGTTTTGGCCCCGAGGGCCATCATGGTTTCGTCTGCAGGAGAGCCATGGATCGCTCCCTTAGTCACCACGCCATAAATGACATCATTAATAAGCTTGATTACGTTTTACTTGCCAAACACTTTCCTCAATTTACTTTCGTGGTAATGTCCGTGACCTTGGTGTTACTATTGACAATACTCTTTCCTTCTCCACACATATTGCTAATATTTCTCGGTCCAGCTTCTATCATCTACGTCGTTTACGTGCCATTCGGCGATCTCTCTCTTCGTCGATTTTTCATCTATGGTCCATGCCTTCATCTGTTCCCGCATTGACTACTGTAACTCATTACTCATTGGGCTACCTAAACTCCGCCTTGCTCCTCTCCAATCGGTACTTAATGCATCTGCTCGCTTGATTGCTCGCCTCCCTCGTTTCTCTCACATTTCGGCTTTCATGACTGAATACCTTCACTGGCTTTCTCTGACTGCCCGGATTCAATATAAAATTCTTTTTCTCACCTATAAGATGTTTTTGGGTCTAGCGCCTCGCTACCTTTGTGATCTCATTAGGGAGCCTTTCTCAGCTACCGTTGGTCGTCCTCTCCGCTCTTTAGATCGTCATGATCTTCTTGTTCCACGATCTCGGACTGCCACAGCCCAACATCGCGCCTTTGCCTCTGTCTGCCCTTTACTGTGGAATGGCCTTCCTACTATTATTCGTGCTCAAATTTTATCTGGAGGCTTTACTTTTTCTGCCAGATGTCTCAAGACTTTTCTTTTCCCAGGAGTTATTCGCACTGGGAGCGCCTCTGATTAGTTTGTACTGTGAGAGGCGCTTTATAAATCCAAAAATAGAATAGAATAGAATTTGGCGTGCCCTCCTCTGAGCTGACATTCCAAGCATCAAGGAACCGGCGGGTCTCTTTAGATCTGATGGCAAAATGCCGGACGGGGCAACCCTCATATCTTTAGCAGGTGGGAAGTAGGGCCTACTTGGCGTGGGATGCCACCATTGTCCACACTTGTGCAGCTTCATACATAACCCACCCGAACGGTTTGGTCGGGCCAGCATCAGTGCAGGCGGCCATCCGCAAAGAGCAGAAATACGGAGGGCTGCCCGCTTCCTACATCTTTCAGCCGGTGGCCATAGAGACATTGAGCCCATTCAATCATTCAGCCTCAGACTTCATAAATGAAATTGGCAGCCGCATCTCTTCTATCACTGGTGACAGACGTGAAGCTTTCTTTCTTTTTCAACGTCTGTCCATTTGTATCCAACGCTTCAACCTGGTCGCTTTCAAAGGTACTTTTGCCTCACACCGTGAAGACGAGGCCTGACCCACCAGACGATCATTCTTCAGTTAACCCATTCGTGGCCATGTTCAAATATTGGAACATACAAGAAAAGTCTGTATATTTTTAGCAGGGTACCAGTCGAATGTTGTATTCATGAAGACATGACGTCATTGGACATTATGAAAGTGAAGGACGCTTGTTTTATAAAAATCTGGGTGATTTTTGTTTGATAAAAAATTCTGTAATTGTAAAATTTAGCCGTTAGGAATATACGAAACTTCAAAAATTCATATCGTGTGAACCTGCACAGGTAAGTGTACTTCATGTATGTATTTTAATTAGCTGAAATATTGTTTTTGTTGTATCAAATAGCAGTTTTGTTCTGCTGTCACGAAAAGCTGGCCTATTATGCAAAAATCTAAATGTTCCAATAGTGGAACATGGCTACATGGCAATCCAATTCTCAGTAATTTAGCAGCGCATACACTTCTGTGATTCAGTGCGCCAATTTGTGTATTACTCTGTCCTAAATCAAGCACAGTATAATTCTTTCTCAATTCATATAATATAATTTGTTGCGTTCCGATAATATTATGTAAAACTTGTCATAGTAGCCTAAGAAAAAACTTGTTTATGTGTTCAACAGTCATTGACTTGCCTATATTTCAGCCACAATGAATGTACAGACTTTTATGGGAAGAAAAAAGTAAAAACTGTAACTGCCCCAACACTAAACGAATTACTTGACAACATTACAACCCGCAGTTTCAGTTCTGCAGACGTCTTCATAACACCGCCTGGTGATGAATCTGATGGTGACTCTGACAAATCTGATACAGAAAAAGGCAGCGATTACATTGCAGATCATTTGACAAGCAAGATTTTGAATGCACCAGCCGAAGCTACAATAGATGCAGAAGATAGTGAGGACAGTAATGGAGAGGAAGAGGACAGTGTAGCTAATCCAGAAGACAGTAATATAAGCAGAGCTGCTGCAAAGAAGAGAAAAAATTCCAAGACTGTGGAAAAATGGAAGAAAGGTGACTTGAAGCCCCAGCACGTTGATGGTTTGAGCACCGTTTCTCAACAATTTGAGCACCGTTTCTCAACAATGTGATCACACCAAAAACACCCCGACAGATCTGTTTGAAATGTTTTGGCCAATTGAATTCTTTGAGTACATCAAGAACCAGTCTGAACTGTATGTCAGACAGTGCAATGCTACCAGTATGTTTGAAGTAACAGTAGAGGAACTGAAACTCCTCTTCACAGTGCTTATGATATCGGGTTATAGTTCACTACCTCGAAGAGATCTATACTGGAGTTTAGACGCAGACATCAGAAACGAAGCTGTTGCCCAGGCCACTTGATGTCTTCATCCTTGTCCAATGCCTGGATACTGTACCGAAGATAGATAAGAAGTGGAAGAGCTAGAGCAGCTGAGAAGGCTGACAGCAATTTTGATGACGAAGAACTGCCTAAACTGGATTTTTTGGGCTTCATTCGTAGCATTGTGGCTAACTATTTGCTGTTGTTCAGTGAGCCACAGAATCTGGGCAGACCATCCTCATCTGCAAATAGGAAAGCCGTTCTTATGAGAAACATTCCAGACAGTGTCAGACTTAGCAGCAATGTCCAGCACTATCCAGACAATGTGAAACAGAGTAGATGTCGTGTCTGTAAGAAGAACACAACTTTCAGCTGTGGTGTCTGTCGCGTTAACCTGCACCCAGTGAACTGCTACAAGGAGTCAAAGACTATCATAAATAGGTCTCAAAGTGACTGCATGCTTACCTGCAAATGGCAGTATAGCATAATAAAGCAGAGGCAAGGACAAGAACAGGCTGTCACTATGGCACTTCTCTAATGACATAACAGATATTATGCATGGTCCAATATTGGAACAATGCCACGTTCCAATAATGGAACAAAATTTCCATGAGGTATAAAAATGTTTTTCAATGAAATTTTCACAAATCTAAGTTTATTCCTGTTATTAGTCAATATTATGTTGTAAAATAAGCTTATCTAAAAATTTCATCAAAATAAAATTTGGCCATGAATGGGTTAATAATAGTCTATAAGTCCCCGGGGGAATGAAGTACCTCAGGGCAAAATAATAATAATACTACTATTAATGATAATTATAATTCTAATAATAATTCTTATTAAATTGTTTATCGCTCTCTTGATAACAGCAAACTAGAAAGACGTTTCGCGTATAATTCACGAAGGAACGTCTCGCTGGCTGGGATCTCTTCGCTAACGCCACCTTAATCCTAGCAACTCGGGATTGCAAAGTTCGTGGGTGAAGGTCCTAAAATCATAGATGCGAGAAAACGATGGAAACGGAATAAAAAACGGAAAAACGTCGTTTTATTCGAAAAATAAAAACGGAAAAAACGACACGACAAAAAAACAGAAATGGAAAATAATTTGACTTTTTGCATCTTAAACTGCATTTTGAAATTAAAACCCTTGTTTTATTCCCTGCTTAGGCTACTACATGTATCTCTTAAATGATGACGTTAAACAATTAAATAATTATATCAGTTAGCTGAAACTTGAGATTGGGCTGAAAACGTAATGAATATCAGAAAAAATTAAATTAAGAAAATAATAAGATAAAAATGCACACCTTTAAATTCTGTATCCAGATGTTATAATTATTATGTATATAAGGCTGCCAAACGATGCTAATTGTTTCTGAGTGAATAAGTCGGTAATACCTGGTACACGGGGGCTCTAGCGCTCACCTTAGAAAATTTAGACACCTTTAAAAGTTATCACCCGATTCTATAAATTATAAGCGCTCCGTTAACAACGGAAAGCTAGCATAAAATGATGGTTTTCCAGAAACAGCTACTGCTCAGATTTTGGTACGAAACGGCCCGTGCCACAAGACTGCGAGTCTGCGAATAAAGTAAAAATTTCCTCGTTTACCTTTGCTAGACACATTTAATGAAATAAGCAAGTTGCTACCGACTTCATTATAAATTGTTGATCCCATGCAACCGCGATTAGTCGGTGATTCTGCTAGACCATGCAAGCCTTGAATCTCAATATGATTTTAGAGGAAAATAGTGTAATAAAGCACTGAAACACAATATTCACTTATCACTTTTCTACATCCAGGTAGGCCTACCCTAACCCTATATAATAAAGGCCTATACCCCGAGTCCCGAGGGTTCTTCCCTTCAGATTTGTCTATTGCTTCAGCAATTTCTGCGCTTTCGACATTGTTTCAGAAAATAAATAAATAATGTTCCATAAAAAAATTCAAAAGCGGAATAAAACGCTTGAATTAAAAAAAAACAGGTTTTTTGGGAGCGAATAAAAAACGAAAAAACCTCTTAAACAACTATGCCTACAATGACGTGGCGTCCCTCCAAACGGGAAGCGGCGGTGAAGAATCTCACCCGATAATTTGTTGCAAATTAACCATGGTCTAGATATTATTATACGGTCGCCTAATAAAACCAAAACAACTTATATTTACTTGAGCTGCGAGTTCTTCGAAGCGATGTCTTCCTCGTCGTTTCTGCCGATTCCACTTCTCCGTCGCCTGCAGGTGATGCCCGTCTTCCCGCGTCTCGTCTAATTGCGATGGGAGCCTGGCTGGTATATAAGGGAATTCAAACTATCGTGATTGATCGAATTATCAGGTAATTTCTACGTCGTTTATGTTCGAGTCGAAAACAGCTGCAGTGTACAGAACTATCTTTTCTTGCGTGTTTTCAGCCTGATTTAAATTTGGTTTAAAAAAAACCGGTGTGTTTGACTCAATTTAAAAGAATGATAATGCTACGGTACTAAACGCGTGCGAATTGCAATGAGGCGACGTAAAATATGGCGCAGAGTAGCCTATAATAGTTGACTAATAAAGTCATTATTTTATTATTATTTCCAACTTTCTCCTACGACACTTAGTTTAAACACAGAAACATCTGCTCAGCTGAATCGAATATTTGCCTGCGATTACACCGATTCACTTGAGAGTTTAATTTCAAAGCAAAAGCAACATGTTTATGTTTTATTCTGATTGCTGCAAGACATTATGTTTGCATGCAAATTATTGTTGACTACATAATATTTATGCTTCCGTGTTTTGTCATAGGGAGGGTGTGTTTGCATACATGATGTATAATGTTTTAGACTTTGTTGTTATTTTAAAAGTACCAAAGATGTTTCAGTTTGATGACTCTGTGTGATAACAAAGATCGCTGGCGTCGCCCTCCTCCTTTATCCAGGCTTTGGACTGGCACTGTCGTAGTGCAAACAGTGGCGAAATTTACCATGCAACGCACCATTATGTTTGCATTTATATAGCGTATTTTGTTAAATTGATTTAGAAGATATTCTCATTGTACATATTATTGTAAAGCAATGCAGGGGTTATTTTAAGGAAAATTCTCAACTGCACATAATTATCAGAATAGCATCCTACATCGGGTAGATTGGTCATTATTAAAACTAAGGCCTAATTCTTCTTCTTTTTCTTCTTCTTCTTCTTCTTCTTCTTCTTCTTCTGATTTATTCTTATTCTTATTAATTTATTGGTTCAAGGACAAAATGGTAGGGGACAAAATGGTACGGACAAAATGGTACGGACAAAACGGTATGGATAAAATGAAGCTGGATGAGGATATTTTGGGCTGCAATAGAGGGTGGATGGCTTTTTTGTGGCTGAAAAACAGCTCTAGTGAAGAAAAAACTTGAGAAAAGGAAGCCGGATTGGTGAAAAAATATGCTTAAGGAATGGAAGCTGGATTGATGTCTTCCATTCATGTGTTTCATGACGTATCCAGCTTCAATTTCAGCCATAAGATACCTTAAACTAACCTCCATTTGCAATGCATCTTTCATTAATTCAGCTTCTATTTCAGCTATGAAAATACCCTGATACAGCTTCTATATCTAAAGCATTATTTTCATCAATCCAGCTTCCATTTCATATATAAAAAGAACCATGCAGAGCCTTCATCCAGCTTCCATTTCACATCCGTCTTTTCATTAATCCAGCTCCTATTTCATATATAAAATTCACTAATCCAGCTTTCATTTCATCCATACCATTTTGTCCGTACCATTTTGTCCGCTACCATTTTGTCCGGCCACCAATTTATTATTATTATTATTTTATTATTAATAATATTATTATTATCATTATCATGATAATGTAATTGGTAAGTTTAAAAAACTTCTTCTCCAAAGAGCAGTGTGTTAATCTAGTTCCCCCTCCGCTGCGGGGGGAAATCAGGTTTCTGGGGGAGACAATCGAGTGTCCGAAGGACTCTCGTGAGGCGCGTAGCGCCGAGACTAGTATGGGGAGGGGTATTAAAAAAGGGATTTCCCCATCCCCATAAGAAATTTTTTGAATTTCCACATTGCAATGGTACCATTTTAAGGTGTTATCATAAAAAACCTGTATTTTTCAAGAGTCTCATCAGAAATTGTTTGAATTTCCACATTGCAATGGCACCATTTTAAGGTGTCATCATTAAAAAACCTGTACTTTTTCAGAGTCTCATCAGAAATTTTTTGAATTTCCACATTGCAATGGTACCATTTTAAGGTGTCATCATAAAAAAACCTGTACTTTTTCGAAGTCTCATCAACATTTTTTTGAATTTCCACATTGCAATGGTACCATTTTAAGGTGTCATCATTAAAAAAACCTGTACTTTTTCAGAGTCTCATCAGAAATTTTTTGAATTTCCACATTGCAATGGTACCATTTTCAGGTGTCATCATAAAAAAACCTGTACTTTTTCAGAGTCTCGACAGAAATTTTTGAATTTCCACTGTGCAATGGTACCATTTTCAGGTGTCATCATAAAAAAACCTGTACTTTTTCAGAGTCTCATCAGAAATTTTTTTAATTTCCGCAATGCAATGGTACCATTTTAAGGTGTCATCATAAAAAAATCCTGTATTTTTCAAGAGTCTCATCAAAATTTTTTTAAATTTCCACATTGCAATGGCACTATTTTAAGGTGTCATCATAAAAAACCTGTACTTTTTCAGAGTCTCATCAGAAACTTTTTGAATTTCCACAATGCAAAGGTCCCATTTTAAGGTGTCATCATAATAAAACTGTACTTTTTCAGAGTCTCATCAGAAATTTTTTGATTTTCCACATTGAATTGCTACCATTTTAAAGTGTCATCATTAAAAAAACCTGTACTTTTTCAGAGTCTCATCAGAAATTGTTTGAGTTTCCACAATGCAAAGGTACCATTTTAAGGTGTCATCATAAAAAACCTGTAGTTTTTCAGGGTCTCATCAGAAACTTTTTGAATTTCCACATTGCAATGGTGACATTTTAAGGTGTCATCATAAAAAACCTGTACTTTTTCAGAGTCTCATCAGAAATGTTTTGAATTTCCACATTGCAATGGTACCATTTTAAGGTGTCATCATAAAAAAATACCTGTACTTTTTCAGAGTCTCATCAGAAATTGTTTGAATTTCCACATTGCAATGGTACCATTATAAGGTGTCATCATAAAAAAACCTGTACTTTTTCAGAGTCTCATCAGAAATGTTTTTAATTTCTACATTGCAATGGTACCATTTTAAGGTGTCATCATAAAAAACATGTACTTTTTCAGAGTCTCATCAAAATTTTTTTGAATTTCCACATTGCAATGGTACCATTTTAAGGTGTCATCATAAAAAAACCTGTACTTTTTCAGAGTCTCATCAGAAATTTTTTGAATTTCCACATTGCAATGGTGCCATTTTAAGGTGTCATCATAAAAAACCTGTACTTTTTCAGAGTCTCATCAGAAATTTTTTCAATTTCCACATTGCAATGGTACCATTTTCAGGTGTCATCATAAAAAACCTGTACTTTTTCAGAGTCTCATCAGAAATTTTTTGAATTTCCACATTGCAATGCTACCATTTTAAGGTGTCATCATGAAAAACCTGTACTTTTTCAGAGTCTCATCAGAAATTGTTTGAATTTTCACATTCCAATGGTACCATTTTAAGGTGTCATCATAAAAAAAACCTGTACTTTTTTAGAGTCTCATCAAAATTTTTTTAAATTTCCACATTGCAATGGCACTATTTTAAGGTGTCATCATAAAAAACCTGTACTTTTTCAGAGTCTCATCAGAAATTGTTTGAAATTCCACATTGCAATGGTACCATTTTAAGGTGTCATCATAATAAAACTGTACTTTTTCAGAGTCTCATCAGAAATTTTTTTAATTTCCACATTGAATTTCTACCATTTTAAAGTTGTCATCAGTAAAAAAACCTGTACTTTTTCAGAGTCTCATCAGAAATTTTATAAATTTCCACCTTGAATTGCTACCATTTTAAAGTGTCATCATTAAAAAAACCTGTACTTTTTCAGAGTCTCATCAGAAATTGTTTGAATTTCCACATTGTAATGGTACCATTTTAAGGTGTCATCATAAAATAATACCTGTACTTTTTCAGAGTCTCATCAGAAATTTTTTAAATTTCCACATTGCAATGGTACCATTTTCAGGTGTCATCATAAAAAACCTGTACTTTTTCAGAGTCTCGACAGAAATTTTTTGAATTTCCACATTGCAATGGTACCATTTTCAGGTGTCTTCATAAAAAAACCTGTACTTTTTCAGAGTCTCATCAGAAATTGTTTGAAATTCCACTTTGCAATGGTCCCATTTTAAGGTGTCATCATTAAAAAACCTGTAATTTTTCAGAGTCTCATCAGAATTTTTTTGAATTTCCACATGCAATGGTCCCATTTTAAGGTGTCATCATAAAAAACCTGTACTTTTTCAGTCTCATCAGAAATTTTTTGAATTTCCACATTGAATTGCTACCATTTTAATGTGTCATCATTAAAAAAACCTGTACTTTTTCAGAGTCTCATCAGAAATTGTTTGAATTTCCACAATGCAATGGTACTATTTTAAGATGTCATCATAAAAAAAACCTGTAGTTTTTCAGAGTCTCATCAGAAACTTTTTGAATTTCCACATTGCAATGGTCCCATTTTAAGGTGTCATCATAAAAAAACCTGTACTTTTTCAGAGTCTCATCAGAAAGTTTTTGAATTTCCACATTGCAATGGTACCATTTTAAGGTGTCATCATAAAAAATCCTGTATTTTTCAAGAGTCTCATCAGAAATTGTTTGAATTTCCACATCGCAATGGCACCATTTTAAGGTGTCATCATAAAAAATCCTGTATTTTTCAAGAGTCTCATCAGAAATTGTTTGAATTTCCACATTGCAATGGTACCATTTTAAGGTGTCATCATAAAAAACCAGTACTTTTTCAGAGTCTCATCAGAAATTGTTTGAATTTCCACATTGCATTGGTACCATTTTAAGGTGTCATTGTCACAAGTCTTTTCCCTCTTCTTCTCTACGTGTGACCTTCAGTCTCTTCGGAAGCTTCTTCGTATAAGTTCGTGGTAGCGTAGGCCTATCCCTAGATAACTGTTTCATTAGCTAAATGGCTAGGTTAAAGAATCTACAGTCTTTCACTGTTTTGTTAACCAACAACGACGACGTGTTTAACTCTTCTTATTATACTCCAAAATCCGATATAAAGTAAAACGATCAGCAACAACACAACAATGACTACACTTGCGTTATCATAACAACTACACGACTACTATCTTCATCAGTCTACTCTATCGCAACTCAACAACAACTCTTACAGCCTATCTCAACGGCTCTCAACACGCAACTCTCTTTCTTCACTTCCACTCCCTTCTTGTACAATTAACGTACGCTCGTCTAGACGTCACGTGCTGTCCAGACAAAACGATCAGCAACAACACAACAATGACTACACTTGCGTTATCATAACAACTACACGACTACTATCTTCATCAGTCTACTCTATCGCAACTCAACAACAACTCTTACAGCCTATCTCAACGGCTCTCAACACGCAACTCTCTTTCTTCACTTCCACTCCCTTCTTGTACAATTAACGTACGCTCGTCTAGACGTCACGTGCTGTCCAGACAATCACCTGTGCAGACGCCGCGCGGCAATTTGCACCTGGCCTACTTACGTCGCTGTACGACAATCGGCGTGCACTGATTAAATTAGCTGACATTACCTCCTTCCTTTCTTTTGAAGAGAGCTAATTAATCTTAAAAATTAGCGAACGTATAATGCTTAAACTAAATACAAACAATTCTTATACTAAATGCAATCACAAAATACCTTATACTACAATCTCGATAAGCAGTCTGCTACTACATTCAACTTTCCTTTCTTATAGTTCAACAGAATGTCAAAATTTTGCAATGATAAAGACCATCTGACTAACTTAGCAGACTTCGACATTGACTCAGTCAAATAAACTAAAGGATTATGATCAGTGAACACATTAATCTTGGAACCAATAATGATTTCTTTCAATTTGTTTAAAACCCATATGATTGCATAGGCTTCCTTCTCAATCGTCGCCCATCTCCTCTGGGTATCTGTCAGCTTCTGGCTGATAAATGAAACGGGACGTTCTATCCCCTCATCGTCCACTTGTGACAGCACAGCCCCCACAGCAAAATCACTGCTATCACAGTACAAATTAAATGGTTTGCCAACCTCGAACATGTACAGAATAACATTCGATAAAACAATTTCTTTAAGAGAATCAAAAGATTTCTGGTGGTCCTGAGTCCAAATAATGTTCTCAGGTGTCTGCTTGCTAGTTAAATCTGTCAATGGTTTAGCAATCTCAGCAAAATTACAAATAAATTGTCTGTAGAAACCAAAGAATCCTAACATTTGCTTCACTTGCTTCTTCGTTTCAGGGTTTTTTAAATTAATCAAACTGTCAATCCTATCTGGATTCATCATCTTCTTCCCTGAACCAATGAGGTGACCGATGAATTTCACCTCACTCTTACCAAACACACATTTCTTCAAGTTCAAAGTTACATTATGCAGTCTTATTTGTTTCAAAAACAATTCTAAATGTTTCAAATGAATGTTCCAATCATCAGAATGGACTGCAATGTCATCAACATAGGGTTCAGTAAATGCATTAATCGGTTGCAAAATCATGTTTATGGCTTTTACAAAAGTCCGTCCAGAGTTAATCATTCCAAAAGGGACACGTGTAAATTCGTACAGTCCATTATGGGTAACGAATGCGGTTTTCCATTGGTCGGATTTCTTCACCGGACAAGTCCAGTAAGCACTGCGACAGTCCAAGACGGAAATAAACTTGGATTTCCCGACTTTGCTCAGCACATCGTTGACGATCGGCATGGGGTATCGACAATTTTCAGTATATGAATTCACGTACCTGTAGTCGCACGCGAGTCTCAAGGATCCGTCCTTCTTCTTGACGATGACCAGCGGACTTGCCATTCTGCTCGACGACGGCTGAATGATGTTTGCTTTCAGCATCTCTTGTATTTGTTTGTCCACTTCTGCGCGGTATATCAACGGTATTCGATAAGCCGTGAACTCCTTCTCTCGAAAGTCTGGTTTCAGCACCACTTCGTGTTCTACCAATGTACATAATCCAGGTTTGTCCGAAAATCTGTCTGCATATCGGTTCAGTACATCCAGTAGCTGTTTCTGTTGCTCGCTCGTAAGATGTCCGATCTGTTCATAGTCCAATTGCAGCGATTTCTGTGTCGTCTCTGCATGGTCTTCTTTCAATGGTAGCTCTACCACTGATCCGAATTCGTCGTCCTCTTCCACGATGAGACCACACGATAATGTTCTTGCGATGAACTTCCTCATTTTGTTGGCATGGACGATTCGTCGGCCGTTTTCATTCATGTCCACCAGATACGAATACTTGGATCTTCTTTGTAGCACTGTACATGGACCATGCCATCGTGAGATCAATTTATTGGTTGACGTTGGATACAGGACGATGACGTTTTCTCCTGGTTCGAATTCTTTATCCTTGGCCCTCTTGTTGTATTGACTGGCGTATTGTTTTTGCTTTTCCTCTGCACAATTCTCAGCAAATATCAAAGCTTTCTCCATGTCTGCTCTTAAGTTCTTCAGGTACTTTGCTGGTTGTACTCCAATGTTTGGCGGTAGATTTATTTCTTTGGTCCAGCTTTCCTTTAAGATAGTTAATGGTCCTCTTGGCATTTTTCCATACACCAGCAGATATGGTGCCACTCCTGTTGTTGCGTTGGGAACTTCTCTCAATGCCCATACGGTAAACGGAATGATTTTATGCCACTGTCTTGGATTTTCCACAATGACATGATGCACCATCTTCTTGAACGTCTGGTTCCATCTCTCGACTAATCCGGCTGCCTCTGGATGCCCCGGTGAATCGAATCGTGGACAGCATCCCATCAATTTCAAAAATTCTCTTGTAAGACTGGCTGTAAAATTCGTGCCTCTGTCGCTGGTGATCACAGACGGCACCCCCACGTCAATGAAAAGCTTCATCAAAGCTTCGCACACAGCCTTAGCAGTCAATGACTTCAGCAAGAAGATTGTCGGCCATCTTGTACATGAATCCACTATGCACAAGCAATACTTATGCCCAGCTGCTGACTTCGGTTCTATTGGGCCTACCACGTCCATAGTCATCCGTCGGAATGGAACATCTTCCCTTGGAATTGGTGTAATCGGCACTCGATCCATCACCAAACTTCGTGCCTTCAGCTGACACTTCTCACAGGACTTACAAAATTTCACCACGTCTCGACGCATCTTTGGCCAGACAAAGGACAACTTGATTCTCTCTCGTGTCTTCTCTTCTCCCAAGTGTCCGCCAAATACTGACTCGTGAGCTAATTCCATTACTTGAATTCTTCTCTCTTTCGGTAACACCAACTGATACACAAGCTGATCCAGCATTTGATGCTTCTTATACAGCAATCCATTCACCACGATAAACTCTGATCCTTGGTCTTCAGCGATCCTCCACCACGATTTCAGTGACTCGTCATTTCTCTGCTGCTCCTCGAATTTCTTCGCATCTTCCAGCTGTCTTTCATCGTTCGAATTCTCTGTGAACAAGTCCCTCATACTTGTCTCCAGTTCAGCGTCGCTTCCGGAATCTTCACTATCATTTCGTTCACATGCAGCCATCTCTTCTTCAGTTTCATTGTTCTCAGATGTTGTTCTTTCGTCATCTTGGATGCTGAGTTCATCTTCGCTTTCCGTGTCATCTTCTTGCGAACTTTCGTTTATCGTTTCATCTTCTCCGTCTTCGACTTCTGCTCTCCGACTTTGTGCTCTTGTAGTCACATTCGCTTGTAGCTCTCCTTGCAATATACTGATTGGTGGAACCTCTTTCAGTTCTGCAATTATCTCTGGATGTAGCAGGAACTTTTCTGGATTTTCTTTACACAGTTCTGCTGAAATGCTGGCACACACTAAAGTTAAATATGGCGCGATATTTATTGTCCTGTCCTCTGTAGCTGCTCCTTCGTTACGACCGCTCATCCGCACTTCGATTTTCACCAACTTAGCTGGAATCGGCTCTCCAGCTACACATTGCAAATGAACTCTGCCGATTTCTTCTACTGTCGTTCCTTTCAGTAGTTCCTCGTTGATTACTGGTATCTCGGTCCCCGAGTCAATCAACGCCTCGACTTGCACAGGCTGCCCATCAGTCCCACGTATCTCCACATTTACATGCTGCAACGATATCTTCTTTATGCGTTGACACTCCTCTTTACTTTTTGTTTCTCGACAATTTTCTGCAATGGAAGTAGTCTTTATCGCTTCTTTCAGTATGGTGAACTGCGGCGTACACTTCATCACTGACTTTACTTCTGTTTCTTGGTTGCATTGTTCTTCCCAACCAGGAGGTGCATTTATCACTTGTATCTGGTTTACTCGAAGATTTTCTGCACTTCTGCTAAAGTTCTTCCTCAGATTTGCCGCTCCTGGTGCTTGGCAATGTTTTATTAGGTGTTTATCAGAATTGCAATTGTGGCAACGCTTCTTGATAAAACTTCTTTGCTCCTTGTTCTCCCACTTGTTGTACGGCGTGTAAGATGCATTACTTTCTGTTGGGCGTCCCAGCGGCGGAGTTCGATTGTAGGCTTGTCTGTCCCACGTTGACTGTTGTTTATCTTGCGACCACTGCTTTCCAGAATAATCATCTTTCTTTGCATCATTACTCTTGGCTTGGCTTCCGGTGTCTTTGCTATCCTTGTTCCACTTGGGTTGCTTTGGACTATTGTCCCATGCTTCAAATTTCGGTTTGTCTTGGAACATCACACCAATCCGATTGTTTACATGTATATCTGCGAGATCTGCAACATTACTAGCTTCCAAGCATTCTGTGCCCTCTTTTGCTAAGACAAACTGCAGTGGACCTGGTGGTAAACATTCTTTCAGCTTATCCGCCACTAACAAATCAAACAGCTTCTCGTAGTCTTTGTCCACTCGTCTACTTCTGACATAATAATTCAACAGGTTCTTCAGCCTAGCCGTGAACATCGTATACGTTTCTTCGGCTGTCTTCTTGGCATCTGCAAACCTGGACCTGTACTCACGAGCTGTTAACTTGAATTCCTTCAACAAGTGCTCTTTCACTGCATCGTATTTATCTAAATTCTCAAATGACAATCGATTCAATACCGTTCGCGCTCTCGGGGTCATCAATGGCAACAACAATTTCACCCAATATTGCTTTTCCACAGCGAAGCTATTGAATGCATTTTCAACTGTTTCAAAATATAATGGCACTTCCATCATATCATACGGCATCTTCGGTAACACATGCTTCATTGCGTCACCTATCTTCTTAATCTTGGACACCATTGTCTCACTTTCTTTGAGTCTAATCTGTTCTGACACTTCTCGGCTCTTACGATCATCTTCGTCTCTCTTCTTCAGTCGATCTTGATCTTCGATTCTCCGCAGTTCTTCCTGTTCTATCTTCTGTTGTAATAGTTCTAACTGCTTTCTGCGTTCTTCTTTTTCAATGGCCATTTCTTTAAGTTGAGCCTCCTTGATAGCAAGTTTCTTTTGTTCTAACTGCATCTGCTCTTCTCTTTCTCTTTCTGCTTTTTCCAAATTGTCTTTTCCAGCTTGAAATTCTTCCTGACGAATTTCTTCTGCTCTCTCCAGTTCTTGTAAACGCATCTTTTCTTTTTCTTCCTCGCGAGCCTTTTTGTCCTCAATCTGCTGCTTTCGTATTTCTTCATCGCTTTTTCTTGCTTTTTCGTATTCTATCATTAACTCCATCCTTCGTCGTTCTGCTTCGTCACGATCTAATTTCATTTGTTCTAACTGAAGCTGGAACTGCTGCTTCTGCATATCTATCTCTTACTGTCTCATCCTTTCTGCTTTTTCTATCTCTTGTTGTCGCAGTACTTTCTCTTCTTGCTTACGTTCTTTCTCCTCTTGTCTGCGCTGCTCTTCTTTCTCTTTTTCTTCTTGTTTACGCTCTTTCTCCTCTTGTTTACGCTGCTCCTCTTTCATTATCATGAATTGCAGCAACGCCTCCATAGACATCGGTGCCTCAGGCTTCTCCACTGGCTTCTCCGCAGCGCCTCCGACAGCACCTTCTTCTTCTTCTTCTTCTTTCTTAGCCCAAACCTCGGCTAAATTTCTCATCAATTCTTCCCTCGACATCTGTTCAACTTCTTCTGCGTCTACGCCTGCTTCAATTAATAATTTTACTAGTCTCTCCGAAGACATCTTCTTAATAGCCGCTTGCTTTTGCTCCGTAAGTTTCTCCATCTTACTTCTTTACTTTACAGATGCTCGATAAAATAGTAGGCTACTCTTCAAATGTTTGCAATTGACTGACTTCAATTCTTTAAGCAAACTTCAATAGACAAGCAAGTTTTTCTACCTTGTAGTCGTTGTGTTGTCGTTTCTCACTGACGTACGGATGCTCGATGTATCGTTGCTTCTCCCGTGTGCTCGGCTCCTCGATAAATTCACAGCGTCCGTTCCTCCACAACGTCTGTTGATTGAATAGAATCCCTCCGTTCGTAACTACGATCGTTCTCCTGCAACTTGGATCGTTATCCTGCAACTTGGATCGTTATCTCACCGCAACGACACCAAATGTCACAAGTCTTTTCCCTCTTCTTCTCTACGTGTGACCTTCAGTCTCTTCGGAAGCTTCTTCGTATAAGTTCGTGGTAGCGTAGGCCTATCCCTAGATAACTGTTTCATTAGCTAAATGGCTAGGTTAAAGAATCTACAGTCTTTCACTGTTTTGTTAACCAACAACGACGACGTGTTTAACTCTTCTTATTATACTCCAAAATCCGATATAAAGTAAAACGATCAGCAACAACACAACAATGACTACACTTGCGTTATCATAACAACTACACGACTACTATCTTCATCAGTCTACTCTATCGCAACTCAACAACAACTCTTACAGCCTATCTCAACGGCTCTCAACACGCAACTCTCTTTCTTCACTTCCACTCCCTTCTTGTACAATTAACGTACGCTCGTCTAGACGTCACGTGCTGTCCAGACAATCACCTGTGCAGACGCCGCGCGGCAATTTGCACCTGGCCTACTTACGTCGCTGTACGACAATCGGCGTGCACTGATTAAATTAGCTGACAGTCATCATAAAAAACCTGTACTTTTTCAGAGTCTCATCAGAAATTGTTTGAATTTCCACATTGCAATGGTCCCATTTTAAGGTGTCATCATAAAAAACCTGTACTTTTTCAGAGTCTCTTCAGAAATTTTTTGAATTTCCACATTGCAATGGTACCATTTTAAGGTGTCATCATAAAAAACCAGTACTTTTTCAGAGTCTCATCAGAAATTTTTTGTATTTCCATATTGCAATGCTACCATTTTAAGGTGTCATCATAAAAAACCTGTACTTTTTCGGAGCCTCATCAGAAAATTTTTGAATTTCCACAATGCAATGGTACCATTTTAAGGTGTCATCGTAAAAACCTGTACTTTTTCAGAGTCTCATCAGAAATTGTTTGAATGTCCACATTGCAATGGTACCATTTTAAGGTGTCATCATAAAAAACCTGTACTTTTTCGGAGCCTCATCAGGAAATTTTTGAAATTCCACAAAGCAATGGTACCATTTTAAGGTGTCATCATAAAAAATCCTGTATTTTTCAAGAGTCTCATCAGAAATTTTTTGAATTTCCATATTGCAATGGTACCATTTTAAGGTGTCATCATAAAAACCTGTACTTTTTCAGAGTCCCATCAGAAATTTTTTGAATTTCCACATTGCAATGGTACCATTATAGGGTGTCATCATAAAAAAAACCTGTACTTTTTCAGAGTCTCATCAGTAATTTTTTGAATCTCCACATTGCAATGGTGCCATTTTAAGGCGTCATCATAAAAAAACCTGTACTTTTTCCAGGTGTCATCATAAAAAACCTTTACTTTTTCAGAGTCTCATCAGAAATTTTTTTGATTTTCCACATTGCAATGGTACCATTTTCAGGTGTCATCGTAAAAAAACCTGTACTTTTTCAGAGTCTCATCAGAAATTGTTTGAATTTCCACTTTGCAATGGTGCCATTTTAAGGTGTCATCATAAAAACCTGTACTTTTTCAGAGTCTCATCAGAAATTGTTTGAATTTCCACATTGCAATGGTACCATTTTAGGGTGTCATCATAAAAAAACCTGTACTTTTTCAGAGTCTCATCAGAAATTGTTTGATTTTCCACATTGCAATGGTACCATTTTCAGGTGTCATCATAAAAAAACCTGTACTTTTTCAGAGTCTCGACAGAAATTTTTTGAATTTCCACATTGCAATGGTACCATTTTCAGGTGTCATCATAAAAAAACCTGTACTTTTTTAGAGTCTCATCAGAAATTGTTTGAAATTCCACTTTGCAATGGTACCATTTTAAGGTGTCATCATAAAAAACCTGTACTTTTTCAGAGTCTCATCAGAAATTGTTTGAATTTCCACATTGCAATGGTCCGATTTTAAGGTGTCATCATTAAAAAACCTGTAGTTTTTCAGAGTCTCATCAGAAATATTTTGAATTTCCACATTGCAATGGTCCCATTTTAAGGTGTCATCATAATAAAACTGTACTTTTTCAGTCTCATCAGAAATTTTTTGAATTTCCACATTGAATTGCTACCATTTTAAGTTGTCATCATTAAAAAAACCTGTACTTTTTCAGAGTCTTATCAGAAATTGTTTGAATTTCCACAATGCAATGGTACTATTTTAAGGTGTCATCATAAAAAAACCTGTAGTTTTTCAGAGTCTCATCAGAAACTTTTTGAATTTCCACATTCCAATGGTCCCATTTTAAGGTGTCATCATAAAAAACCTGTACTTTTTCAGAGTCTCATCAGAAAGTTTTTGAATTTCCACATTGCAATGGTACCATTTGAAGGTGTCATCATAAAAAATCTTGTATTTTTCAAGAGTCTCATCAGAAATTGTTTGAATTTCCACATTGCAATGGCACCATTTTAAGGTGTCATCATAAAAAATCCTGTATTTTTAAAGAGTCTCATCAGAAATTGTTTGAATTTCCACATAGCAATGGCACCATTTTAAGGTGTCCATCATAATAAAACTGTACTTTTTCAGTCTCATCAGAAATTTTTTGAATTTCCACATTGAATTGCTACCATTTTAGGGTGTCATCATTAAAAAACCTGTACTTTTTCAGAGTCTCATCAGAAATTGTTTGAATTTCCACAATGCAATGGTACTATTTTAAGGTGTCATCATAAAAAAACCTGTAGTTTTTCAGAGTCTCATCAGAAACTTTTTGAATTTCCACATTGCAATGGTCCCATTTTAAGGTGTCATCATAAAAAACCTGTACTTTTTCAGAGTCTCATCAGAAAGTTTTTGAATTTCCACATTGCAATGGAACCATTTGAAGGTGTCATCATAAAAAATCCTGTATTTTTCAAGAGTCTCATCAGAAATTGTTTGAATTTCCACATTGCAATGGCACCATTTTAAGGTGTCATCATAAAAAAACCTGTTTTTTTAAAGAGTCTCATCAGAATTTGTTTGAATTTCCACATTGCAATGGCACCATTTTAAGGTGTCATCATAAAAAAACCTGTACTTTTTCAGAGTCTCATCAGAAATTTTTTGAATTTCCACATTGCAATGGTACCATTTTAAAGTGTCATCATAAAAAAACCTGTACTTTTTCGAAGTCTCATCAAATTTTTTTTGAATATCCACATTGCAATGGTACCATTTTAAGGTGTCATCATAAAAAACCTGTACTTTTTCAGAGTTTCATCAGAAATTTTTTGAATTACGCAATGCAATGGTACCATTTTAAGGTGTCATCATAAAAAATCCTGTATTTTTCAAGAGTCTCATCAGAAATTGTTTGAATTTCCACATTGCAATGGCACCATTTTAAGGTGTCATCATAAAAAACCTGTACTTTTTCAGAGTCTCATCAGAAATTGTTTGAAATTCCACATTGCAATGGTACCATTTTAAGGTGTCATCATAAAAAACCTGTACTTTTTCAGAGTCTCATCAGAAATTTTTTGAATTTCCACATTGGAATGGTCCCATTTTAAGGTGTCATCATAATAAAACTGTACTTTTTCAGAGTCTCATCAGAAATTTTTTGAATTTCCACAATGAATTGCTACCATTTTAAGGTGTCATCATTAAAAAAACCTGTACTTTTTCAGAGTCTCATCAGAAATGTTTTGAATTTCCACATTGCAATGGTACCATTTTAAGGTGTCATCATAAAAATACCTGTACTTTTTCAGAGTCTCATCAGAAATTGTTTGAATTTCCACATTGCAATGGTCCCATTTTAAGGTGTCATCATAAAAAACCTGTACTTTTTCAGAGTCTCATCAGAAATTTTCTGAATTTCCACATTGCAATGGTACCATTTTAAGGTGTCATCATAAAAAAACCTGTACTTTTTCAGAGTCTCATCAGAAATTTTTTGAATTTCCATATTGCAATGCTACCATTTTAAGGTGTCATCATAAAAAACCTGTACTTTTTCAGAGTCTCATCAGAAATTTTTTGAATTTTCACATTCCAATGGTACCATTTTAAGGTGTCATCATAGAAAAAACCTGTACTTTTTTAGAGTCTCATCAAAATTTTTTTTAATTTCCACATTGCAATAGTACCATTTTAAGGTGTCATCATAAAAAAACCTGTACTTTTTTAGAGTCTCATCAAAATTTTTTTTAATTTCCACATTGCAATGGCACCATTTTAAAGTGTCATCATAAAAAAACCTGTACTTTTTCAGAGTCTCATCGGAAATTGTTTGAATTTCCACTTTGCAAAGGTCCCATTTTAAGGTGTCATCATAAAAAAACGTGTACTTTTTCAGAGTCTCATCAGAAGTTTTTTGAATTTCCACATTGCAATGGTCCCATTTTAAGGTGTCATCATAAAAAACCTGTACTTTTTCAGAGTCTCATCAGAAATTGTTTGAATTTCCACATTGCAATGGTGCCATTTTAAAATGTCATCATAAAAAACTTGTACTTTTTCAGAGTCTCATCAGAAAATGTTTGAATTTCCACATTGCAATGGCACCATTTTAAGGTGTCATCATAAAAAACCTGTACTTTTTCAGAGACTCATCAGAAATTGTTTAATTTCCACATTGCAATGGTACCATTTTAAGGTGTCATCATAAAAAACCTGTACTTTTTCAGAGTCTCGTCAGAAATTTATTGAATTTCTTTATTGCAATGGTCCTATTTTAAGGTGTCATCATAAAAAACCTGTACTTTTTCAGAGTCTCATCAGAAATTGTTTGAATTTTTACATTACAATGGTCCCATTTTAAGGTGTCATCGTAATAAAACTGTACGTTTTCAGAGTCTCATCAGAAATTGTTTGAATTTCCACATTGCAATGGCACCATTTTAAGGTGTCATCATAATAAAACTGTACTTTTTCAGTCTCATCAGAAATTTTTTGAATTTCCACATTGAATTGCTACCATTCTAAGGTGTCATCATTAAAAAAACCTGTACTTTTTCAGAGTCTCATCAGAAATTGTTTGAATTTCCACAATGCAATGGTACCATTTTAAGGTGTCATCATAAAAAAACCTGTAGTTTTTCAGAGTCTCATCAGAAACTTTTTGAATTTCCACATTCCAATGGTCCCATTTTAAGGTGTTATCATAAAAAACCTTTACTTTTTCAGAGTCTCATCAGAAAGTTTTTGAATTTCCACATTGCAATGGTACCATTTGAAGGTGTCATCATAAAATTCCTGTATTTTTCAAGAGTCTCATCAGAAATTGTTTGAATTTCCACATTGCAATGGCACCATTTTAAGGTGTCATCATAAAAAAACCTGTACTTTTTCAGAGTCTCATCAGAAATTTTTTGAATTTCCACATTGCAATGGTACCATTTTAAGGTGTCATCATAAAAAAACCTGTACTTTTTCGAAGTCTCATCAAAATTTTTTTGAATATCCACATTGCAATGGTACCATTTTAAGGTGTCCACATTAAAAAAACCTGTACTTTTTCAGAGTCTCATCAGAAATTTTTTGAATTTCCACATTGCAATGCTACCATTTTAAGGTGTCATCATAAAAAACCTGTACTTTTTCAGAGTCTCATCAGAAATTTTTTGAATTTTCACATTCCAATGGTACCATTTTAAGGTGTCATCATAGAAAAAACATGTACTTTTTTAGAGTCTCATCAAAATTTTTTTTAATTTCCACATTGCAATAGTACCATTTTAAGGTGTCATCATAAAAAAAACCTGTACTTTTTTAGAGTCTCATCAAATTTTTTTTTAATTTCCACATTGCAATGGCACCATTTTAAAGTGTCATCATAAAAAAACCTGTACTTTTTCAGAGTCTCATCGGAAATTGTTTGAATTTCCACTTTGCAAAGGTCCCATTTTAAGGTGTCATCATAAAAAAACGTGTACTTTTTCAGAGTCTCATCAGAAGTTTTTTGAATTTCCACATTGCAATGGTCCCATTTTAAGGTGTCATCATAAAAAAACCTGTACTTTTTCAGAGTCTCATCAGAAATTGTTTGAATTTCCACATTGCAATGGTGCCATTTTAAAATGTCATCATAAAAAACTTGTACTTTTTCAGAGTCTCATCAGAAATTGTTTGAATTTCCACATTGCAATGGCACCATTTTAAGGTGTCATCATAAAAAACCTGTACTTTTTCAGAGACTCATCAGAAATTGTTTAATTTCCACATTGCAATGGTACCATTTTAAGGTGTCATCATAAAAAACCTGTACTTTTTCAGAGTCTCGTCAGAAATTTATTGAATTTCTTTATTGCAATGGTCCTATTTTAAGGTGTCATCATAAAAAAAACCTGTACTTTTTCAGAGTCTCATCAGAAATTGTTTGAATTTTTACATTACAATGGTCCCATTTTAAGGTGTCATCGTAATAAAACTGTACGTTTTCAGAGTCTCATCAGAAATTGTTTGAATTTCCACATTGCAATGGCACCATTTTAAGGTGTCATCATAATAAAACTGTACTTTTTCAGTCTCATCAGAAATTTTTTGAATTTCCACATTGAATTGCTACCATTTTAAGGTGTCATCATTAAAAAAACCTGTACTTTTTCAGAGTCTCATCAGAAATTGTTTGAATTTCCACAATGCAATGGTACCATTTTAAGGTGTCATCATAAAAAAACCTGTAGTTTTTCAGAGTCTCATCAGAAACTTTTTGAATTTCCACATTCCAATGGTCCCATTTTAAGGTGTCATCATAAAAAACCTTTACTTTTTCAGAGTCTCATCAGAAAGTTTTTGAATTTCCACATTGCAATGGTACCATTTGAAGGTGTCATCATAAAATTCCTGTATTTTTCAAGAGTCTCATCAGAAATTGTTTGAATTTCCACATTGCAATGGCACCATTTTAAGGTGTCATCATAAAAAAACCTGTACTTTTTCAGAGTCTCATCAGAAATTTTTTGAATTTCCACATTGCAATGGTACCATTTTAAGGTGTCATCATAAAAAAACCTGTACTTTTTCGAAGTCTCATCAAAATTTTTTTGAATATCCACATTGCAATGGTACCATTTTCAGGTGTCATCATAAAAAAACCTGTACGTTTTCAGAGTCTCATCAGAAATTTTTTGAATTACGCAATGCAATGGTACCATTTTAAGGTGTCATCATAAAAAATCCTGTATTTTTCAAGAGTCTCATCAGAAATTGTTTGAATTTCCACATTGCAATGGCATCATTTTAAGGTGTCATCATAAAAAACCTGTACTTTTTCAGAGTCTCATCAGAAATTGTTTGAAATTCCATATTGCAATGGTACCAATTTAAGGTGTCATCATAAAAAACCTGTACTTTTTCAGAGTCTCATCAGAAAATTTTTGAATTTCCACATTGCAATGGTCCCATTTTAAGGTGTCATCATAAAAAACCTGTAGTTTTTCAGGGTCTCATCAGAAACTTTTTGAATTTCCACATTGCAATGGTGACATTTTAAGGTGTCATCATAAAAAACCTGTACTTTTTCAGAGTCTCATCAGAAATGTTTTGAATTTCCACATTGCAATGGTCCCATTTTAAGGTGTCATCATAATAAAACTGTACTTTTTCAGAGTCCCATCAGAAATTTTTTGAAATTCCGCAATGAATTGCTACCATTTTAAGGTGTCATCATTAAAAAACCTGTACTTTTTCAGAGTCTCATCAGAAATTGTTTGAGTTTCCACAATGCAATGGTACCATTTTAAGGTGTCATCATAAAAAAACCTGTAGTTTTTCAGGGTCTCATCAGAAACTTTTTGAATTTCTACATTGCAATGGTGACATTTTAAGGTGTCATCATAAAAAACCTGTACTTTTTCAGAGTCTCATCAGAAATGTTTTGAATTTCCACATTGCAATGGTACCATTTTAAGGTGTCATCATAAAAAAATACCTGTACTTTTTCAGAGTCTCATCAGAAATTGTTTGAATTTCCACATTGCAATGGTACCATTTTAAGGTGTCATCATAAAAAAACCTGTACTTTTTCAGAGTCTCATCAGAAATGTTTTGAATTTCTACATTGCAATGGTACCATTTTAAGGTGTCATCATAAAAAAACGTGTACTTTTTCAGAGTCTCATCAGAAATTGTTTTAATTTCCACATTGCAATGGTCCCATTTTAAGGTGTCATCATAAAAAACCTGTACTTTTTCAGAGTCTCTTCAGAAATTTTTTGAATTTCCACATTGCAATGGTACCATTTTATGGTGTCATCATAAAAAAACCTGTACTTTTTGAGAGTCTCATCAAAATTTTTTTAAATTTCCACTTTGCAATAGTACCATTTTAAGGTGTCACCATTAAAAAAACTGTACTTTTTCAGAGTCTCATCAGAAATTTTTTGAATTTCCACATTGCAATGGTACCATTTTCAGGTGTCATCATAACAAAACCTGTACTTTTTCAGAGTCTCATCAGAAATTGTTTGCATTTCCACATTGCAATGGTACCATTTTAAGGTGTCATCATAAAAAACCTGTACTTTTTCGGAGCCTCTTCAGAAAATTTTTGAATTTCCACAATGCAATGGTACCATTTTAAGGTGTCATCATAACAAATCCTGTATTTTTCAAGAGTCTCATGAGAAATTTTTGAATTTCCACATTGCAATGGTACCATTTTAAGGTGTCATCATAAAAACCTGTACTTTTTCAGAGTCTCATCAGAAATTGTTTGAATGTCCACATTGCAATGGTACCATTTTAAGGTGTCATCATAAAAAAACTGTACTTTTTCAGAGACTCATCAGAAATTGTTTAATTTCCACATTGCAATGGTACCATTTTAAGGTGTCATCATAAAAAACCTGTACTTTTTCAGAGTCTCGGCAGAAATTTATTGAATTTCTTTATTGCAATGGTCCTATTTTAAGGTGTCATCATAAAAAAACCTGTACTTTTTCAGAGTCTCATCAGAAATTGTTTGAATTTTTACATTACAATGGTCCCATTTTAAGGTGTCATCGTAATAAAACTGTACGTTTTCAGAGTCTCATCAGAAATTGTTTGAATTTCCACATTGCAATGGCACCATTTTAAGGTGTCATCATAATAAAACTGTACTTTTTCAGTCTCATCAGAAATTTTTTGAATTTCCACATTGAATTGCTACCATTTTAGGGTGTCATCATTAAAAAAACCTGTACTTTTTCAGAGTCTCATCAGAAACTTTTTGAATTTCCACATTCCAATGGTCCCATTTTAAGGTGTCATCATAAAAAACCTTTACTTTTTCAGAGTCTCATCAGAAAGTTTTTGAATTTCCACATTGCAATGGTACCATTTGAAGGTGTCATCATAAAAATCCTGTATTTTTCAAGAGTCTCATCAGAAATTGTTTGAATTTCCACATTGCAATGGCACCATTTTAAGGTGTCATCATAAAAAAACCTGTACTTTTTCAGAGTCTCATCAGAAATTTTTTGAATTTTCACATTGCAATGGTACCATTTTAAGGTGTCATCATAAAAAAACCTGTACTTTTTCGAAGTCTCATCAAAATTTTTTTGAATATCCACATTGCAATGGTACCATTTTAAGGTGTCCACATTAAAAAAACCTGTACTTTTTCAGAGTCTCATCAGAAATTTTTTGAATTTCCACATTGCAATCGTACCATTTTCAGGTGTCATCATAAAAAAACCTGTACTTTTTCAGAGTCTCGACAGAAATTGTTTGAATTTCCACATTGCAATGGTACCATTTTCAGGTGTCATCATTCAAAACCTGTACTTTTTCAGAGTCTCATCAGAAATTTTTTGAATTACGCAATGCAATGGTACCATTTTAAGGTGTCATCATAAAAAATCCTGTATTTTTCAAGAGTCTCATCAGAAATTGTTTGAATTTCCACATTGCAATGGCATCATTTTAAGGTGTCATCATAAAAAACCTGTACTTTTTCAGAGTCTCATCAGAAATTGTTTGAATTTTTACATTACAATGGTCCCATTTTAAGGTGTCATCGTAATAAAACTGTACGTTTTCAGAGTCTCATCAGAAATTGTTTGAATTTCCACATTGCAATGGCACCATTTTAAGGTGTCATCATAATAAAACTGTACTTTTTCAGTCTCATCAGAAATTTTTTGAATTTCCACATTGAATTGCTACCATTTTAGGGTGTCATCATTAAAAAAACCTGTACTTTTTCAGAGTCTCATCAGAAACTTTTTGAATTTCCACATTCCAATGGTCCCATTTTAAGGTGTCATCATAAAAAACCTTTACTTTTTCAGAGTCTCATCAGAAAGTTTTTGAATTTCCACATTGCAATGGTACCATTTGAAGGTGTCATCATAAAAATCCTGTATTTTTCAAGAGTCTCATCAGAAATTGTTTGAATTTCCACATTGCAATGGCACCATTTTAAGGTGTCATCATAAAAAAACCTGTACTTTTTCAGAGTCTCATCAGAAATTTTTTGAATTTTCACATTGCAATGGTACCATTTTAAGGTGTCATCATAAAAAAACCTGTACTTTTTCGAAGTCTCATCAAAATTTTTTTGAATATCCACATTGCAATGGTACCATTTTAAGGTGTCCACATTAAAAAAACCTGTACTTTTTCAGAGTCTCATCAGAAATTTTTTGAATTTCCACATTGCAATCGTACCATTTTCAGGTGTCATCATAAAAAAACCTGTACTTTTTCAGAGTCTCGACAGAAATTGTTTGAATTTCCACATTGCAATGGTACCATTTTCAGGTGTCATCATTCAAAACCTGTACTTTTTCAGAGTCTCATCAGAAATTTTTTGAATTACGCAATGCAATGGTACCATTTTAAGGTGTCATCATAAAAAATCCTGTATTTTTCAAGAGTCTCATCAGAAATTGTTTGAATTTCCACATTGCAATGGCATCATTTTAAGGTGTCATCATAAAAAACCTGTACTTTTTCAGAGTCTCATCAGAAATTGTTTGAAATTCCACATTGCAATGGTACCAATTTAAGGTGTCATCATAAAAAACCTGTACTTTTTCAGAGTCTCATCAGAAAATTTTTGAATTTCCACATTGCAATGGTCCCATTTTAAGGTGTCATCATAAAAAAAACCTGTAGTTTTTCAGGGTCTCATCAGAAACTTTTTGAATTTCCACATTGCAATGGTGACATTTTAAGGTGTCATCATAAAAAACCTGTACTTTTTCAGAGTCTCATCAGAAATGTTTTGAATTTCCACATTGCAATGGTCCCATTTTAAGGTGTCATCATAAAAAAACCTGTACTTTTTCAGAGTCTCATCAGAAATTTTTTGAATTTCCACATTGCAATGGTACCATTTTAAGGTGTCATCATAAAAAAAACCTGTACTTTTTCGAAGTCTCATCAAAATTTTTTTGAATATCCACATTGCAATGGTACCATTTTAAGGTGTCCACATTAAAAAAACCTGTACTTTTTCAGAGTCTCATCAGAAATTTTTTGAATTTCCACATTGCAATCGTACCATTTTCAGGTGTCATCATAAAAAAACCTGTACGTTTTCAGAGTCTCATCAGAAATTTTTTGAATTACGCAATGCAATGGTACCATTTTAAGGTGTCATCATAAAAAATCCTGTATTTTTCAAGAGTCTCATCAGAAATTGTTTGAATTTCCACATTGCAATGGCATCATTTTAAGGTGTCATCATAAAAAACCTGTACTTTTTCAGAGTCTCATCAGAAATTGTTTGAAATTCCATATTGCAATGGTACCATTTTAAGGTGTCATCATAAAAAAACCTGTAGTTTTTCAGAGTCTCATCAGAAACTTTTTGAATTTCCACATTCCAATGGTCCCATTTTAAGGTGTCATCATAAAAAACCTTTACTTTTTCAGAGTCTCATCAGAAAGTTTTTGAATTTCCACATTGCAATGGTACCATTTGAAGGTGTCATCATAAAAATCCTGTATTTTTCAAGAGTCTCATCAGAAATTGTTTGAATTTCCACATTGCAATGGCACCATTTTAAGGTGTCATCATAAAAAAACCTGTACTTTTTCAGAGTCTCATCAGAAATTTTTTGAATTTCCACATTGCAATGGTACCATTTTAAGGTGTCATCATAAAAAAACCTGTACTTTTTCGAAGTCTCATCAAAATTTTTTTGAATATCCACATTGCAATGGTACCATTTTAAGGTGTCCACATTAAAAAAACCTGTACTTTTTCAGAGTCTCATCAGAAATTTTTTGAATTTCCACATTGCAATCGTACCATTTTCAGGTGTCATCATAAAAAAACCTGTACTCTTTCAGAGTCTCGACAGAAATTGTTTGAATTTCCACATTGCAATGGTACCATTTTCAGGTGTCATCATTCAAAACCTGTACTTTTTCAGAGTCTCATCAGAAATTTTTTGAATTACGCAATGCAATGGTACCATTTTAAGGTGTCATCATAAAAAATCCTGTATTTTTCAAGAGTCTCATCAGAAATTGTTTGAATTTCCACATTGCAATGGCATCATTTTAAGGTGTCATCATAAAAAACCTGTACTTTTTCAGAGTCTCATCAGAAATTGTTTGAAATTCCACATTGCAATGGTACCAATTTAAGGTGTCATCATAAAAAACCTGTACTTTTTCAGAGTCTCATCAGAAAATTTTTGAATTTCCACATTGCAATGGTCCCATTTTAAGGTGTCATCATAAAAAAAACCTGTAGTTTTTCAGGGTCTCATCAGAAACTTTTTGAATTTCCACATTGCAATGGTGACATTTTAAGGTGTCATCATAAAAAACCTGTACTTTTTCAGAGTCTCATCAGAAATGTTTTGAATTTCCACATTGCAATGGTCCCATTTTAAGGTGTCATCATAATAAAACTGTACTTTTTCAGAGTCCCATCAGAAATTTTTTGAAATTCGCAATGAATTGCTACCATTTTAAGGTGTCATCATTAAAAAACCTGTACTTTTTCAGAGTCTCATCAGAAATTGTTTGAGTTTCCACAATGCAATGGTACCATTTTAAGGTGTCATCATAAAAAAAACTGTAGTTTTTCAGGGTCTCATCAGCAACCTTTTTGAATTTCTACATTGCAATGGTGACATTTTAAGGTGTCATCATAAAAAACCTGTACTTTTTCAGAGTCTCATCAGAAATGTTTTGAATTTCCACATTGCAATGGTACCATTTTAAGGTGTCATCATAAAAAAATACCTGTACTTTTTCAGAGTCTCATCAGAAATTGTTTGAATTTCCACATTGCAATGGTACCATTTTAAGGTGTCATCATAAAAATACCTGTACTTTTTCAGAGTCTCATCAGAAATGTTTTGAATTTCTACATTGCAATGGTACCATTTTAAGGTGTCATCATAAAAAAAACCTGTACTTTTTCAGAGTCTCATCAGAAATTGTTTTAATTTCCACATTGCAATGGTCCCATTTTAAGGTGTCATCATAAAAAACCTGTACTTTTTCAGAGTCTCTTCAGAAATTTTTTGAATTTCCACATTGCAATGGTACCATTTTATGGTGTCATCATAAAAAAACCTGTACTTTTTGAGAGTCTCATCAAAATTTTTTTAAATTTCCACATTGCAATAGTACCATTTTAAGGTGTCATCATTAAAAAAACTGTACTTTTTCAGAGTCTCATCAGAAATTTTTTGAATTTCCACATTGCAATGGTACCATTTTCAGGTGTCATCATAAAAAAAACCTGTACTTTTTCAGAGTCTCATCAGAAATTGTTTGCATTTCCACATTGCAATGGTACCATTTTAAGGTGTCATCATAAAAAACCTGTACTTTTTCGGAGCCTCTTCAGAAAATTTTTGAATTTCCACAATGCAATGGTACCATTTTAAGGTGTCATCATAACAAATCCTGTATTTTTCAAGAGTCTCATGAGAAATTGTTTGAATTTCCACATTGCAATGGTACCATTTTAAGGTGTCATCATAAAAACCTGTACTTTTTCAGAGTCTCATCAGAAATTGTTTGAATGTCCACATTGCAATGGTACCATTTTAAGGTGTCATCATAAAAAAACTGTACTTTTTCAGAGACTCATCAGAAATTGTTTAATTTCCACATTGCAATGGTACCATTTTAAGGTGTCATCATAAAAAACCTGTACTTTTTCAGAGTCTCGGCAGAAATTTATTGAATTTCTTTATTGCAATGGTCCTATTTTAAGGTGTCATCATAAAAAAACCTGTACTTTTTCAGAGTCTCATCAGAAATTGTTTGAATTTTTACATTACAATGGTCCCATTTTAAGGTGTCATCGTAATAAAACTGTACGTTTTCAGAGTCTCATCAGAAATTGTTTGAATTTCCACATTGCAATGGCACCATTTTAAGGTGTCATCATAATAAAACTGTACTTTTTCAGTCTCATCAGAAATTTTTTGAATTTCCACATTGAATTGCTACCATTTTAGGGTGTCATCATTAAAAAAACCTGTACTTTTTCAGAGTCTCATCAGAAATTGTTTGAATTTCCACAATGCAATGGTACCATTTTAAGGTGTCATCATAAAAAAACCTGTAGTTTTTCAGAGTCTCATCAGAAACTTTTTGAATTTCCACATTCCAATGGTCCCATTTTAAGGTGTCATCATAAAAAACCTGTACTTTTTCAGAGTCTCATCAGAAAGTTTTTGAATTTCCACATTGCAATGGTACCATTTGAAGGTGTCATCATAAAAATCCTGTCTTTTTCAAGAGTCTCATCAGAAATTGTTTGAATTTCCACATTGCAATGGCACCATTTTAAGGTGTCATCATAAAAAAACCTGTACTTTTTCAGAGTCTCATCAGAAATTTTTTGAATTTCCACATTGCAATGGTACCATTTTAAAGTGTCATCATAAAAAAAACCTGTACTTTTTCGAAGTCTCATCAAATTTTTTTTGAATATCCACATTGCAATGGTACCATTTTAAGGTGTCCACATTAAAAAAACCTGTACTTTTTCAGAGTCTCATCAGAAATTTTTTGAATTTCCACATTGCAATCGTACCATTTTCAGGTGTCATCATAATAAAACCTGTACTTTTTCAGAGTCTCGACAGAAATTGTTTGAATTTCCACATTGCAATGGTACCATTTTCAGGTTTCATCATTCAAAACCTGTACTTTTTCAGAGTCTCATCAGAAATTTTTTGAATTACGCAATGCAATGGTACCATTTTAAGGTGTCATCATAAAAAATCCTGTATTTTTCAAGAGTCTCATCAGAAATTGTTTGAATTTCCACATTGCAATGGCATCATTTTAAGGTGTCATCATAAAAAACCTGTACTTTTTCAGAGTCTCATCAGAAATTGTTTGAAATTCCACATTGCAATGGTACCAATTTAAGGTGTCATCATAAAAAACCTGTACTTTTTCAGAGTCTCATCAGAAAATTTTTGAATTTCCACATTGCAATGGTCCCAATTTAAGGTGTCATCATAAAAAAAACCTGTAGTTTTTCAGGGTCTCATCAGAAACTTTTTGAATTTCCACATTGCAATGGTGACATTTTAAGGTGTCATCATAAAAAACCTGTACTTTTTCAGAGTCTCATCAGAAATGTTTTGAATTTCCACATTGCAATGGTCCCATTTTAAGGTGTCATCATAATAAAACTGTACTTTTTCAGAGTCCCATCAGAAATTTTTTGAAATTCCGCAATGAATTGCTACCATTTTAAGGTGTCATCATTAAAAAACCTGTACTTTTTCAGAGTCTCATCAGAAATTGCTTGAGTTTCCACAATGCAATGGTACCATTTTAAGGTGTCATCATAAAAAAACCTGTAGTTTTTCAGGGTCTCATCAGAAACTTTTTGATTTTCTACATTGCAATGGTGACATTTTAAGGTGTCATCATAAAAAACCTGTACTTTTTCAGAGTCTCATCAGAAATGTTTTGAATTTCCACATTGCAATGGTACCATTTTAAGGTGTCATCATAAAAAAATACCTGTACTTTTTCAGAGTCTCATCAGAAATTGTTTGAATTTCCACATTGCAATGGTACCATTTTAAGGTGTCATCATAAAAAAACTTGTACTTTTTCAGAGTCTCATCAGAAATGTTTTGAATTTCTACATTGCAATGGTACCATTTTAAGGTGTCATCATAAAAAAACCTGTACTTTTTCAGAGTCTCATCAGAAATTGTTTGAAATTCCACATTGCAATGGTACCAATTTAAGGTGTCATCATAAAAAACCTGTACTTTTTCAGAGTCTCATCAGAAATGTTTTGAATTTCCACATTGCAATGGTCCCATTTTAAGGTGTCATCATAAAAAAAACCTGTAGTTTTTCAGGGTCTCATCAGAAACTTTTTGAATTTCCACATTGCAATGGTGACATTTTAAGGTGTCATCATAAAAAACCTGTACTTTTTCAGAGTCTCATCAGAAATGTTTTGAATTTCCACATTGCAATGGTCCCATTTTAAGGTGTCATCATAATAAAACTGTACTTTTTCAGAGTCTCATCAGAAATTTTTTGAAAATCCGCAATGAATTGCTACCATTTTAAGGTGTCATCATTAAAAAACCTGTACTTTTTCAGAGTCTCATCAGAAATTGTTTGAGTTTCCACAATGCAATGGTACCATTTTAAGGTGTCATCATAAAAAAACCTGTAGTTTTTCAGGGTCTCATCAGAAACTTTTTGAATTTCTACATTGCAATGGTGACATTTTAAGGTGTCATCATAAAAAACTTGTACTTTTTCAGAGTCTCATCAGAAATGTTTTGAATTTCCACATTGCAATGGTACCATTTTAAGGTGTCATCATAAAAAAAATACCTGTACTTTTTCAGAGTCTCATCAGAAATTGTTTGAATTTCCACATTGCAATGGTACCATTTTAAGGTGTCATCATAAAAAACCTGTACTTTTTCAGAGTCTCATCAGAAATGTTTTGAATTTCTACATTGCAATGGTACCATTTTAAGGTGTCATCATAAAAAAAACCTGTACTTTTTCAGAGTCTCATCAGAAATTGTTTGAATTTCCACATTGCAATGGTCCCATTTTAAGGTGTCATCATAAAAAACCTGTACTTTTTCAGAGTCTCTTCAGAAATTTTTTGAATTTCCACATTGCAATGGTACCATTTTAAGGTGTCATCATAAAAAACCTGTACTTTTTCAGAGTCTCATCAGAAATTTTTTGAATTTCCATATTGCAATGCTACCATTTTAAGGTGTCATCATAAAAAACCTGTACTTTTTCAGAGTCTCATCAGAAATTTTTTGAACTTTCACATTCCAATGGTACCATTTTAGGGTGTCATCATAAAAAACCTGTACTTTTTGAGAGTCTCATCAAAAAAAATTTAAATTTCCACATTGCAATAGTACCATTTTAAGGTGTCATCATTAAAAAAACTGTACTTTTTCAGAGTCTCATCAGAAATTTTTTGAATTTCCACATTGCAATGGTACCATTTTCAGGTGTCATCATAAAAAACCTGTACTTTTTCAGAGTCTCATCAGAAATTGTTTGCATTTCCACATTGCAATGGTACCATTTTAAGGTGTCATCATAAAAAACCTGTACTTTTTCGGAGCCTCTTCAGAAAATTTTTGAATTTCCACAATGCAATGGTACCATTTAAGGTGTCATCATAAAAAATCCTGTATTTTTCAAGAGTCTCATGAGAAATTTTTTGAATTTCCACATTGCAATGGTACCATTTTAAGGTGTCATCATAAAAACCTGTACTTTTTCAGAGTCTCATCAGAAATTGTTTGAATTTCCACATTGCAATGGTACCATTTTAAGGTGTCATCATAAAAAACCTGTACTTTTTCGGAGCCTCATCAGGAAATTTTTGAATTTCCACAATGCAATGGTACCATTTTAAGGTGTCATCATAAAAAATCCTGTATTTTTCAAGAGTCTCATCAGAAATTTTTTGAATTTCCACATTGCAATGGTACCATTTTAAGGTGTCATCATAAAAAAACCTGTACTTTTTCAGAGTCTCATCAGAAATTTTTTGAATTTCCACATTGCAATGGTACCATTTTAAGGTGTCATCATAAAAAAACCTGTACTTTTTCGAAGTCTCATCAAAATTTTTTTGAATATCCACATTGCAATGGTACCATTTTAAGGTGTCCACATTAAAAAAACCTGTACTTTTTCAGAGTCTCATCAGAAATTTTTTGAATTTCCACATTGCAATCGTACCATTTTCAGGTGTCATCATAAAAAAACCTGTACTTTTTCAGAGTCTCGACAGAAATTGTTTGAATTTCCACATTGCAATGGTACCATTTTCAGGTGTCATCATTCAAAACCTGTACTTTTTCAGAGTCTCATCAGAAATTTTTTGAATTACGCAATGCAATGGTACCATTTTAAGGTGTCATCATAAAAAATCCTGTATTTTTCAAGAGTCTCATCAGAAATTGTTTGAATTTCCACATTGCAATGGCATCATTTTAAGGTGTCATCATAAAAAACCTGTACTTTTTCAGAGTCTCATCAGAAAATTTTTGAATTTCCACATTGCAATGGTCCCATTTTAAGGTGTCATCATAAAAAAAAACCTGTAGTTTTTCAGGGTCTCATCAGAACCTTTTTGAATTTCCACATTGCAATGGTGACATTTTAAGGTGTCATCATAAAAAACCTGTACTTTTTCAGAGTCTCATCAGAAATGTTTTGAATTTCCACATTGCAATGGTCCCATTTTAAGGTGTCATCATAATAAAACTGTACTTTTTCAGAGTCCCATCAGAAATTTTTTGAAATTCCGCAATGAATTGCTACCATTTTAAGGTGTCATCATTAAAAAACCTGTACTTTTCAGAGTCTCATCAGAAATTGCTTGAGTTTCCACAATGCAATGGTACCATTTTAAGGTGTCATCATAAAAAAAACCTGTAGTTTTTCAGGGTCTCATCAGAAACTTTTTGAATTTCTACATTGCAATGGTGACATTTTAAGGTGTCATCATAAAAAACCTGTACTTTTTCAGAGTCTCATCAGAAATGTTTTGAATTTCCACATTGCAATGGTACCATTTTAAGGTGTCATCATAAAAAAATACCTGTACTTTTTCAGAGTCTCATCAGAAATTGTTTGAATTTCCACATTGCAATGGTACCATTTTAAGGTGTCATCATAAAAAAACTTGTACTTTTTCAGAGTCTCATCAGAAATGTTTTGAATTTCTACATTGCAATGGTACCATTTTAAGGTGTCATCATAAAAAAACCTGTACTTTTTCAGAGTCTCATCAGAAATTGTTTGAAATTCCACATTGCAATGGTACCAATTTAAGGTGTCATCATAAAAAACCTGTACTTTTTCAGAGTCTCATCAGAAAATTTTTGAATTTCCACATTGCAATGGTCCCATTTTAAGGTGTCATCATAAAAAAAACCTGTAGTTTTTCAGGGTCTCATCAGAAACTTTTTGAATTTCCACATTGCAATGGTGACAATTTAAGGTGTCATCATAAAAAACCTGTACTTTTTCAGAGTCTCATCAGAAATGTTTTGAATTTCCACATTGCAATGGTCCCATTTTAAGGTGTCATCATAATAAAACTGTACTTTTTCAGAGTCTCATCAGAATTTTTTTGAAAATCCGCAATGAATTGCTACCATTTTAAGGTGTCATCATTAAAAAACCTGTACTTTTTCAGAGTCTCATCAGAAATTGTTTGAGTTTCCACAATGCAATGGTACCATTTTAAGGTGTCATCATAAAAAAAACCTGTAGTTTTTCAGGGTCTCATCAGAAACTTTTTGAATTTCTACATTGCAATGGTGACATTTTAAGGTGTCATCATAAAAAACTTGTACTTTTTCAGAGTCTCATCAGAAATGTTTTGAATTTCCACATTGCAATGGTACCATTTTAAGGTGTCATCATAAAAAAATACCTGTACTTTTTCAGAGTCTCATCAGAAATTGTTTGAATTTCCACATTGCAATGGTACCATTTTAAGGTGTCATCATAAAAAACCTGTACTTTTTCAGAGTCTCATCAGAAATGTTTTGAATTTCTACATTGCAATGGTACCATTTTAAGGTGTCATCATAAAAAAAACCTGTACTTTTTCAGAGTCTCATCAGAAATTGTTTGAATTTCCACATTGCAATGGTCCCATTTTAAGGTGTCATCATAAAAAACCTGTACTTTTTCAGAGTCTCTTCAGAAATTTTTTGAATTTCCACATTGCAATGGTACCATTTTAAGGTGTCATCATAAAAAACCTGTACTTTTTCAGAGTCTCATCAGAAATTTTTTGAATTTCCATATTGCAATGCTACCATTTTAAGGTGTCATCATAAAAAACCTGTACTTTTTCAGAGTCTCATCAGAAATTTTTTGAACTTTCACATTCCAATGGTACCATTTTAGGGTGTCATCATTAAAAACCTGTACTTTTTGAGAGTCTCATCAAAAAAATTTTAAATTTCCACATTGCAATAGTACCATTTTAAGGTGTCATCATTAAAAAAACTGTACTTTTTCAGAGTCTCATCAGAAATTTTTTGAATTTCCACATTGCAATGGTACCATTTTCAGGTGTCATCATAAAAAACCTGTACTTTTTCAGAGTCTCATCAGAAATTGTTTGCATTTCCACATTGCAATGGTACCATTTTAAGGTGTCATCATAAAAAACCTGTACTTTTTCGGAGCCTCTTCAGAAAATTTTTGAATTTCCACAATGCAATGGTACCATTTAAGGTGTCATCATAAAAAATCCTGTATTTTTCAAGAGTCTCATGAGAAATTTTTTGAATTTCCACATTGCAATGGTACCATTTTAAGGTGTCATCATAAAAACCTGTACTTTTTCAGAGTCTCATCAGAAATTGTTTGAATGTCCACATTGCAATGGTACCATTTTAAGGTGTCATCATAAAAAACCTGTACTTTTTCGGAGTCTCATCAGAAATTGTTTGAATGTCCACATTGCAATGGTACCATTTTAAGGTGTCATCATAAAAAACCTGTACTTTTTCGGAGCCTCATCAGGAAATTTTTGAATTTCCACAATGCAATGGTACCATTTTAAGGTGTCATCATAAAAAATCCTGTATTTTTCAAGAGTCTCATCAGAAATTTTTTGAATTTCCACATTGCAATGGTACCATTTTAAGGTGTCATCATAAAAACCTGTACTTTTTCAGAGTCCCATGAGAAATTTTTTGAATTTCCACATTGCAATGGTACCATTATAGGGTGTCATCATAAAAAAAAACCTGTACTTTTTCAGAGTCTCATCAGTAATTTTTTGAATCTCCACATTGCAATGGTGCCATTTTAAGGCGTCATCATAAAAAAACCTGTACTTTTTCCAGGTGTCATCATAAAAAACCTTTACTTTTTCAGAGTCTCATCAGAAATTTTTTTGATTTTCCACATTGCAATGGTACCATTTTAAGGTGTCATCGTAAAAAAACCTGTACTTTTTCAGAGTCTCATCAGAAATTTTTTGAATTTCCACATTGCAATGGTGCCATTTTAAGGTGTCATCATAAAAACCTGTACTTTTTTAGAGTCTCATCAGAAATTGTTTGAATTTCCACATTGCAATGGTACCATTTTAAGGTGTCATCATAAAAAAACCTGTACTTTTTCAGAGTCTCGACATAAATTTTTTGAATTTCCACATTGCAATGGTACCATTTTCAGGTGTCATCATAAAAAACCTGTACTTTTTCAAGAGTCTCATCAGAAATTGTTTGAATTTCCACATTGCAATGGCACCATTTTAAGGTGTCATCATAAAAAAACCTGTACTTTTTCAGAGTCTCATCAGAAATTTTTTGAATTTCCACATTGCAATGGTACCATTTTAAAGTGTCATCATAAAAAAACCTGTACTTTTTCGAAGTCTCATCAAATTTTTTTTGAATATCCACATTGCAATGGTACCATTTTAAGGTGTCCACATTAAAAAACCTGTACTTTTTCAGAGTCTCATCAGAAATTTTTTGAATTTCCACATTGCAATCGTACCATTTTCAGGTGTCATCATAATAAAACCTGTACTTTTTCAGAGTCTCGACAGAAATTGTTTGAATTTCCACATTGCAATGGTACCATTTTCAGGTTTCATCATTCAAAACCTGTACTTTTTCAGAGTCTCATCAGAAATTTTTTGAATTACGCAATGCAATGGTACCATTTTAAGGTGTCATCATAAAAAATCCTGTATTTTTCAAGAGTCTCATCAGAAATTGTTTGAATTTCCACATTGCAATGGCATCATTTTAAGGTGTCATCATAAAAAACCTGTACTTTTTCAGAGTCTCATCAGAAATTGTTTGAAATTCCACATTGCAATGGTACCAATTTAAGGTGTCATCATAAAAAACCTGTACTTTTTCAGAGTCTCATCAGAAAATTTTTGAATTTCCACATTGCAATGGTCCCATTTTAAGGTGTCATCATAAAAAAAACCTGTAGTTTTTCAGGGTCTCATCAGAAACTTTTTGAATTTCCACATTGCAATGGTGACATTTTAAGGTGTCATCATAAAAAACCTGTACTTTTTCAGAGTCTCATCAGAAATGTTTTGAATTTCCACATTGCAATGGTCCCATTTTAAGGTGTCATCATAATAAAACTGTACTTTTTCAGAGTCCCATCAGAAATTTTTTGAAATTCCGCAATGAATTGCTACCATTTTAAGGTGTCATCATTAAAAAACCTGTACTTTTTCAGAGTCTCATCAGAAATTGCTTGAGTTTCCACAATGCAATGGTACCATTTTAAGGTGTCATCATAAAAAAACCTGTAGTTTTTCAGGGTCTCATCAGAAACTTTTTGATTTTCTACATTGCAATGGTGACATTTTAAGGTGTCATCATAAAAAACCTGTACTTTTTCAGAGTCTCATCAGAAATGTTTTGAATTTCCACATTGCAATGGTACCATTTTAAGGTGTCATCATAAAAAAATACCTGTACTTTTTCAGAGTCTCATCAGAAATTGTTTGAATTTCCACATTGCAATGGTACCATTTTAAGGTGTCATCATAAAAAAACTTGTACTTTTTCAGAGTCTCATCAGAAATGTTTTGAATTTCTACATTGCAATGGTACCATTTTAAGGTGTCATCATAAAAAAACCTGTACTTTTTCAGAGTCTCATCAGAAATTGTTTGAAATTCCACATTGCAATGGTACCAATTTAAGGTGTCATCATAAAAAACCTGTACTTTTTCAGAGTCTCATCAGAAATGTTTTGAATTTCCACATTGCAATGGTCCCATTTTAAGGTGTCATCATAAAAAAACCTGTGGTTTTTCAGGGTCTCATCAGAAACTTTTTGAATTTCCACATTGCAATGGTGACATTTTAAGGTGTCATCATAAAAAACCTGTACTTTTTCAGAGTCTCATCAGAAATGTTTTGAATTTCCACATTGCAATGGTCCCATTTTAAGGTGTCATCATAATAAAACTGTACTTTTTCAGAGTCTCATCAGAAATTTTTTGAAAATCCGCAATGAATTGCTACCATTTTAAGGTGTCATCATTAAAAAACCTGTACTTTTTCAGAGTCTCATCAGAAATTGTTTGAGTTTCCACAATGCAATGGTACCATTTTAAGGTGTCATCATAAAAAACCTGTAGTTTTTCAGGGTCTCATCAGAAACTTTTTGAATTTCTACATTGCAATGGTGACATTTTAAGGTGTCATCATAAAAAACTTGTACTTTTTCAGAGTCTCATCAGAAATGTTTTGAATTTCCACATTGCAATGGTACCATTTTAAGGTGTCATCATAAAAAAATACCTGTACTTTTTCAGAGTCTCATCAGAAATTGTTTGAATTTCCACATTGCAATGGTACCATTTTAAGGTGTCATCATAAAAAACCTGTACTTTTTCAGAGTCTCATCAGAAATGTTTTGAATTTCTACATTGCAATGGTACCATTTTAAGGTGTCATCATAAAAAAAACCTGTACTTTTTCAGAGTCTCATCAGAAATTGTTTGAATTTCCACATTGCAATGGTCCCATTTTAAGGTGTCATCATAAAAAACCTGTACTTTTTCAGAGTCTCTTCAGAAATTTTTTGAATTTCCACATTGCAATGGTACCATTTTAAGGTGTCATCATAAAAAACCTGTACTTTTTCAGAGTCTCATCAGAAATTTTTTGAATTTCCATATTGCAATGCTACCATTTTAAGGTGTCATCATAAAAAACCTGTACTTTTTCAGAGTCTCATCAGAAATTTTTTGAACTTTCACATTCCAATGGTACCATTTTAGGGTGTCATCATAAAAAAACCTGTACTTTTTGAGAGTCTCATCAAAAAAAATTTAAATTTCCACATTGCAATAGTACCATTTTAAGGTGTCATCATTAAAAAAACTGTACTTTTTCAGAGTCTCATCAGAAATTTTTTGAATTTCCACATTGCAATGGTACCATTTTCAGGTGTCATCATAAAAAACCTGTACTTTTTCAGAGTCTCATCAGAAATTGTTTGCATTTCCACATTGCAATTGTACCATTTTAAGGTGTCATCATAAAAAACCTGTACTTTTTCGGAGCCTCTTCAGAAAATTTTTGAATTTCCACAATGCAATGGTACCATTTAAGGTGTCATCATAAAAAATCCTGTATTTTTCAAGAGTCTCATGAGAAATTTTTTGAATTTCCACATTGCAATGGTACCATTTTAAGGTGTCATCATAAAAACCTGTACTTTTTCAGAGTCTCATCAGAAATTGTTTGAATGTCCACATTGCAATGGTACCATTTTAAGGTGTCATCATAAAAAACCTGTACTTTTTCGGAGCCTCATCAGGAAATTTTTGAATTTCCACAATGCAATGGTACCATTTTAAGGTGTCATCATAAAAAATCCTGTATTTTTCAAGAGTCTCATCAGAAATTTTTTGAATTTCCACATTGCAATGGTACCATTTTAAGGTGTCATCATAAAAAAACCTGTACTTTTTCAGAGTCTCATCAGAAATTTTTTGAATTTCCACATTGCAATGGTACCATTTTAAGGTGTCATCATAAAAAAACCTGTACTTTTTCGAAGTCTCATCAAAATTTTTTTGAATATCCACATTGCAATGGTACCATTTTAAGGTGTCCACATTAAAAAAACCTGTACTTTTTCAGAGTCTCATCAGAAATTTTTTGAATTTCCACATTGCAATCGTACCATTTTCAGGTGTCATCATAAAAAACCTGTACTTTTTCAGAGTCTCGACAGAAATTGTTTGAATTTCCACATTGCAATGGTACCATTTTCAGGTGTCATCATTCAAAACCTGTACTTTTTCAGAGTCTCATCAGAAATTTTTTGAATTACGCAATGCAATGGTACCATTTTAAGGTGTCATCATAAAAAATCCTGTATTTTTCAAGAGTCTCATCAGAAATTGTTTGAATTTCCACATTGCAATGGCATCATTTTAAGGTGTCATCATAAAAAACCTGTACTTTTTCAGAGTCTCATCAGAAATTGTTTGAAATTCCACATTGCAATGGTACCAATTTAAGGTGTCATCATAAAAAACCTGTACTTTTTCAGAGTCTCATCAGAAAATTTTTGAATTTCCACATTGCAATGGTCCCATTTTAAGGTGTCATCATAAAAAAAAACCTGTAGTTTTTCAGGGTCTCATCAGAAACTTTTTGAATTTCCACATTGCAATGGTGACATTTTAAGGTGTCATCATAAAAAACCTGTACTTTTTCAGAGTCTCATCAGAAATGTTTTGAATTTCCACATTGCAATGGTCCCATTTTAAGGTGTCATCATAATAAAACTGTACTTTTTCAGAGTCCCATCAGAAATTTTTTGAAATTCCGCAATGAATTGCTACCATTTTAAGGTGTCATCATTAAAAAACCTGTACTTTTCAGAGTCTCATCAGAAATTGCTTGAGTTTCCACAATGCAATGGTACCATTTTAAGGTGTCATCATAAAAAAAACCTGTAGTTTTTCAGGGTCTCATCAGAAACTTTTTGAATTTCTACATTGCAATGGTGACATTTTAAGGTGTCATCATAAAAAACCTGTACTTTTTCAGAGTCTCATCAGAAATGTTTTGAATTTCCACATTGCAATGGTACCATTTTAAGGTGTCATCATAAAAAAATACCTGTACTTTTTCAGAGTCTCATCAGAAATTGTTTGAATTTCCACATTGCAATGGTACCATTTTAAGGTGTCATCATAAAAAAACTTGTACTTTTTCAGAGTCTCATCAGAAATGTTTTGAATTTCTACATTGCAATGGTACCATTTTAAGGTGTCATCATAAAAAAACCTGTACTTTTTCAGAGTCTCATCAGAAATTGTTTGAAATTCCACATTGCAATGGTACCAATTTAAGGTGTCATCATAAAAAACCTGTACTTTTTCAGAGTCTCATCAGAAAATTTTTGAATTTCCACATTGCAATGGTCCCATTTTAAGGTGTCATCATAAAAAAAACCTGTAGTTTTTCAGGGTCTCATCAGAAACTTTTTGAATTTCCACATTGCAATGGTGACAATTTAAGGTGTCATCATAAAAAACCTGTACTTTTTCAGAGTCTCATCAGAAATGTTTTGAATTTCCACATTGCAATGGTCCCATTTTAAGGTGTCATCATAATAAAACTGTACTTTTTCAGAGTCTCATCAGAATTTTTTTGAAAATCCGCAATGAATTGCTACCATTTTAAGGTGTCATCATTAAAAAACCTGTACTTTTTCAGAGTCTCATCAGAAATTGTTTGAGTTTCCACAATGCAATGGTACCATTTTAAGGTGTCATCATAAAAAAAACCTGTAGTTTTTCAGGGTCTCATCAGAAACTTTTTGAATTTCTACATTGCAATGGTAACATTTTAAGGTGTCATCATAAAAAACTTGTACTTTTTCAGAGTCTCATCAGAAATGTTTTGAATTTCCACATTGCAATGGTACCATTTTAAGGTGTCATCATAAAAAAATACCTGTACTTTTTCAGAGTCTCATCAGAAATTGTTTGAATTTCCACATTGCAATGGTACCATTTTAAGGTGTCATCATAAAAAACCTGTACTTTTTCAGAGTCTCATCAGAAATGTTTTGAATTTCTACATTGCAATGGTACCATTTTAAGGTGTCATCATAAAAAAAACCTGTACTTTTTCAGAGTCTCATCAGAAATTGTTTGAATTTCCACATTGCAATGGTCCCATTTTAAGGTGTCATCATAAAAAACCTGTACTTTTTCAGAGTCTCTTCAGAAATTTTTTGAATTTCCACATTGCAATGGTACCATTTTAAGGTGTCATCATAAAAAACCTGTACTTTTTCAGAGTCTCATCAGAAATTTTTTGAATTTCCATATTGCAATGCTACCATTTTAAGGTGTCATCATAAAAAACCTGTACTTTTTCAGAGTCTCATCAGAAATTTTTTGAACTTTCACATTCCAATGGTACCATTTTAGGGTGTCATCATTAAAAACCTGTACTTTTTGAGAGTCTCATCAAAAAAATTTTAAATTTCCACATTGCAATAGTACCATTTTAAGGTGTCATCATTAAAAAAACTGTACTTTTTCAGAGTCTCATCAGAAATTTTTTGAATTTCCACATTGCAATGGTACCATTTTCAGGTGTCATCATAAAAAACCTGTACTTTTTCAGAGTCTCATCAGAAATTGTTTGCATTTCCACATTGCAATGGTACCATTTTAAGGTGTCATCATAAAAAACCTGTACTTTTTCGGAGCCTCTTCAGAAAATTTTTGAATTTCCACAATGCAATGGTACCATTTAAGGTGTCATCATAAAAAATCCTGTATTTTTCAAGAGTCTCATGAGAAATTTTTTGAATTTCCACATTGCAATGGTACCATTTTAAGGTGTCATCATAAAAACCTGTACTTTTTCAGAGTCTCATCAGAAATTGTTTGAATGTCCACATTGCAATGGTACCATTTTAAGGTGTCATCATAAAAAACCTGTACTTTTTCGGAGTCTCATCAGAAATTGTTTGAATGTCCACATTGCAATGGTACCATTTTAAGGTGTCATCATAAAAAACCTGTACTTTTTCGGAGCCTCATCAGGAAATTTTTGAATTTCCACAATGCAATGGTACCATTTTAAGGTGTCATCATAAAAAATCCTGTATTTTTCAAGAGTCTCATCAGAAATTTTTTGAATTTCCACATTGCAATGGTACCATTTTAAGGTGTCATCATAAAAACCTGTACTTTTTCAGAGTCCCATGAGAAATTTTTTGAATTTCCACATTGCAATGGTACCATTATAGGGTGTCATCATAAAAAAAACCTGTACTTTTTCAGAGTCTCATCAGTAATTTTTTGAATCTCCACATTGCAATGGTGCCATTTTAAGGCGTCATCATAAAAAAACCTGTACTTTTTCCAGGTGTCATCATAAAAAACCTTTACTTTTTCAGAGTCTCATCAGAAATTTTTTTGATTTTCCACATTGCAATGGTACCATTTTAAGGTGTCATCGTAAAAAAACCTGTACTTTTTCAGAGTCTCATCAGAAATTTTTTGAATTTCCACATTGCAATGGTGCCATTTTAAGGTGTCATCATAAAAACCTGTACTTTTTTAGAGTCTCATCAGAAATTGTTTGAATTTCCACATTGCAATGGTACCATTTTAAGGTGTCATCATAAAAAAACCTGTACTTTTTCAGAGTCTCGACATAAATTTTTTGAATTTCCACATTGCAATGGTACCATTTTCAGGTGTCATCATAAAAAAAACCTGTACTTTTTTAGAGTCTCATCAGAAATTGTTTGAAATTCCACTTTGCAATGGTACCATTTTAAGGTGTCATCATAAAAAACCTGTACTTTTTCAGAGTCTCATCAGAAATTTTTTGAATTTCCACATTGCAATGGTCCCATTTTAAGGTGTCATCATTAAAAAACCTGTAGTTTTTCAGAGTGTCATCAGAAATTTTTTGAATTTCCACATTGCAATGGTTTCATTTTAAGGTGTCATCATAATAAAACTGTACTTTTTCAGTCTCATCAGAAATTTTTTGAATTTCCACATTGAATTGCTACCATTTTAAGGTGTCATCATTAAAAAAACCTGTACTTTTTCAGAGTCTTATCAGAAATTGTTTGAATTTCCACAATGCAATGGTACTATTTTAAGGTGTCATCATAAAAAAACCTGTAGTTTTTCAGAGTCTCATCAGAAACTTTTTGAATTTCCACATTCTAATGGTCCCATTTTAAGGTGTCATCATAAAAAACCTGTACTTTTTCAGAGTCTCATCAGAAAGTTTTTGAATTTCCACAATGCAATGGTACCATTTGAAGGTGTCATCATAAAAAATCCTGTATTTTTCAAGAGTCTCATCAGAAAATGTTTGAATTTCCACATTGCAATGGCACCATTTTAAGGTGTCATCATAAAAAATCCTGTATTTTTAAAGAGTCTCATCAGAAATTGTTTGAATTTCCACATAGCAATGGCACCATTTTAAGGTGTCATCATAATAAAACTGTACTTTTTCAGTCTCATCAGAAATTTTTTGAATTTCCACATTGAATTGCTACCATTTTAAGGTGTCATCATTAAAAAAACCTGTACTTTTTCAGAGTCTCATCAGAAATTGTTTGAATTTCCACAATGCAATGGTACTATTTTAAGGTGTCATCATAAAAAAACCTGTAGTTTTTCAGAGTCTGATCAGAAACTTTTTGAATTTCCACATTCCAATGGTCCCATTTTAAGGTGTCATCATAAAAAACCTGTACTTTTTCAGAGTCTCATCCGAAAGTTTTTGAATTTCCACATTGCAATGGTACCATTTGGAGGTGTCATCATAAAAAATCCTGTATTTTTCAAGAGTCTCATCAGAAATTGTTTGAATTTCCGCATTGCAATGGCACCATTTTAAGGTGTCATCATAAAAAATCCTGTATTTTTAAAGAGTCTCATCAGAATTTGTTTGAATTTCCACATTGCACTGGCACCATTTTAAGGTGTCATCATAAAAAAACCTGTACTTTTTCAGAGTTTCATCAGAAATTTTTTGAATTTCCACATTGCAATGGTACCATTTTAAAGTGTCATCATAAAAAAACCTGTACTTTTTCGAAGTCTCATCAAATTTTTTTGAATATCCACATTGCAATGGTACCATTTTAAGGTGTCCACATTAAAAAAACCTGTACTTTTTCAGAGTCTCATCAGAAATTTTTTGATTTTCCACATTGCAATCGTACCATTTTCAGGTGTCATAAAAAAAACCTGTACTTTTTCAGAGTCTCGACAGAAATTGTTTGAATTTCCACATTGCAATGGTACCATTTTCAGGTGTCATCATAAAAAACCTGTACTTTTTCAGAGTCTCATCAGAAATTTTTTGAATTACGCAATGCAATGGTACCATTTTAAGGTGTCATCATAAAAAATCCTGTATTTTTCAAGAGTCTCATCAGAAATTGTTTGAATTTCCACATTGCAATGGCACCATTTTAAGGTGTCATCATAAAAAACCTGTACTTTTTCAGAGTCTCATCAGAAATTGTTTGAAATTCCACATTGCAATGGTACCATTTTAAGGTGTCATCATAAAAAACCTGTATTTTTTCAGAGTCTCATCAGAAATTTTTTGAATTTCCACATTGCAATGGTCCCATTTTAAGGTGTCATCTTAAAAAAACTTGTACTTTTTCAGAGTCTCATCAGAAATTTTTTGAATTTCCACATTGCAATGGTCCTTTTTTAAGGTGTCATCATAATAAAACTGTACTTTTTCAGAGTCTCATCAGAAATTTTTTGAATTTCCACAATGAATTGCTACCATTTTAAGGTGTCATCATTAAAAAAACCTGTACTTTTTCAGAGTCTCATCAGAAATTGTTTGAGTTTCCACAATGCAATGGTACCAATTTAAGGTGTCATCATAAAAACCTGTACTTTTTCAGAGTCTCATCAGAAATTGTTTGAATGTCCACATTGCAATGGTACCATTTTAAGGTGTCATCATAAAAAACCTGTACTTTTTCAGAGACTCATCAGAAATTGTTTAATTTCCACATTGCAATGGTACCATTTTAAGGTGTCATCATTAAAAAACCTGTACTTTTTCAGAGTCTCGTCAGAAATTTATTGAATTTCTTTATTGCAATGGTCCTATTTTAGGGTGTCATCATAAAAAAACCTGTACTTTTTCAGAGTCTCATCAGAAATTGTTTGAATTTTTACATTACAATGGTCCCATTTTAAGGTGTCATCGTAATAAAACTGTACGTTTTCAGAGTCTCATCAGAAATTGTTTGAATTTCCACATTGCAATGGCACCATTTTAAGGTGTCATCATAATAAAACTGTACTTTTTCAGTCTCATCAGAAATTTTTTGAATTTCCACATTGAATTGCTACCATTTTAAGGTGTCATCATTAAAAAACCTGTACTTTTTCAGAGTCTCATCAGAAATTGTTTGAATTTCCACAATGCAATGGTACCATTTTAAGGTGTCATCATAAAAAAACCTGTAGTTTTTCAGAGTCTCATCAGAAACTTTTTGAATTTCCACATTCCAATGGTCCCATTTTAAGGTGTCATCATAAAAAACCTTTACTTTTTCAGTGTCTCATCAGAAAGTTTTTGAATTCCACATTGCAATGGTACCATTTTAAGGTGTCATCATAAAAAACCTGTATTTTTTCAGAGTCTCATCAGAAATTTTTTGAATTTCCACATTGCAATGGTCCCATTTTAAGGTGTCATCATAAAAAAACTTGTACTTTTTCAGAGTCTCATCAGAAATTTTTTGAATTTCCACATTGCAATGGTCCCCTTTTAAGGTGTCATCATAATAAAACTGTACTTTTTCAGAGTCTCATCAGAAATTTTTTGAATTTCCACAATGAATTGCTACCATTTTAAGGTGTCATCATTAAAAAAACCTGTACTTTTTCAGAGTCTCATCAGAAATTGTTTGAGTTTCCACAATGCAATGGTACCAATTTAAGGTGTCATCATAAAAACCTGTACTTTTTCAGAGTCTCATCAGAAATTGTTTGAATGTCCACATTGCAATGGTACCATTTTAAGGTGTCATCATAAAAAACCTGTACTTTTTCAGAGACTCATCAGAAATTGTTTAATTTCCACATTGCAATGGTACCATTTTAAGGTGTCATCATTAAAAAACCTGTACTTTTTCAGAGTCTCGTCAGAAATTTATTGAATTTCTTTATTGCAATGGTCCTATTTTAGGGTGTCATCATAAAAAAACCTGTACTTTTTCAGAGTCTCATCAGAAATTGTTTGAATTTTTACATTACAATGGTCCCATTTTAAGGTGTCATCGTAATAAAACTGTACGTTTTCAGAGTCTCATCAGAAATTGTTTGAATTTCCACATTGCAATGGCACCATTTTAAGGTGTCATCATAATAAAACTGTACTTTTTCAGTCTCATCAGAAATTTTTTGAATTTCCACATTGAATTGCTACCATTTTAAGGTGTCATCATTAAAAAACCTGTACTTTTTCAGAGTCTCATCAGAAATTGTTTGAATTTCCACAATGCAATGGTACCATTTTAAGGTGTCATCATAAAAAAACCTGTAGTTTTTCAGAGTCTCATCAGAAACTTTTTGAATTTCCACATTCCAATGGTCCCATTTTAAGGTGTCATCATAAAAAACCTTTACTTTTTCAGTGTCTCATCAGAAAGTTTTTGAATTCCACATTGCAATGGTACCATTTGAAGGTGTCATCATAAAAAAACCTGTACTTTTTCAGAGTCTCATCAGAAATTTTTTGAATTTCCACATTGCAATGGTACCATTTTAAGGTGTCATCATAAAAAAACCTGTACTTTTTCGAAGTCTCATCAAAATTTTTTTGAATATCCACATTGCAATGGTACCATTTTAAGGTGTCCACATTAAAAAAACCTGTACTTTTTCAGAGTCTCATCAGAAATTTTTTGAATTTCCACATTGCAATCGTACCATTTTCAGGTGTCATCATAAAAAACCTGTACTTTTTCAGAGTCTCGACAGAAATTGTTTGAATTTCCACATTGCAATGGTACCATTTTCAGGTGTCATCATTCAAAACCTGTACTTTTTCAGAGTCTCATCAGAAATTTTTTGAATTACGCAATGCAATGGTACCATTTTAAGGTGTCATCATAAAAAATCCTGTATTTTTCAAGAGTCTCATCAGAAATTGTTTGAATTTCCACATTGCAATGGCATCATTTTAAGGTGTCATCATAAAAAACCTGTACTTTTTCAGAGTCTCATCAGAAATTGTTTGAAATTCCACATTGCAATGGTACCAATTTAAGGTGTCATCATAAAAAACCTGTACTTTTTCAGAGTCTCATCAGAAAATTTTTGAATTTCCACATTGCAATGGTCCCATTTTAAGGTGTCATCATAAAAAAAACCTGTAGTTTTTCAGGGTCTCATCAGAAACTTTTTGAATTTCCACATTGCAATGGTGACATTTTAAGGTGTCATCATAAAAAACCTGTACTTTTTCAGAGTCTCATCAGAAATGTTTTGAATTTCCACATTGCAATGGTCCCATTTTAAGGTGTCATCATAATAAAACTGTACTTTTTCAGAGTCTCATCAGAATTTTTTTGAAAATCCGCAATGAATTGCTACCATTTTAAGGTGTCATCATTAAAAAACCTGTACTTTTTCAGAGTCTCATCAGAAATTGTTTGAGTTTCCACAATGCAATGGTACCATTTTAAGGTGTCATCATAAAAAAACCTGTAGTTTTTCAGGGTCTCATCAGAAACTTTTTGAATTTCTACATTGCAATGGTGACATTTTAAGGTGTCATCATAAAAAACTTGTACTTTTTCAGAGTCTCATCAGAAATGTTTTGAATTTCCACATTGCAATGGTACCATTTTAAGGTGTCATCATAAAAAAATACCTGTACTTTTTCAGAGTCTCATCAGAAATTGTTTGAATTTCCACATTGCAATGGTACCATTTTAAGGTGTCATCATAAAAAACCTGTACTTTTTCAGAGTCTCATCAGAAATGTTTTGAATTTCTACATTGCAATGGTACCATTTTAAGGTGTCATCATAAAAAAAACCTGTACTTTTTCAGAGTCTCATCAGAAATTGTTTGAATTTCCACATTGCAATGGTCCCATTTTAAGGTGTCATCATAAAAAACCTGTACTTTTTCAGAGTCTCTTCAGAAATTTTTTGAACTTTCACATTCCAATGGTACCATTTTAGGGTGTCATCATAAAAAAACCTGTACTTTTTGAGAGTCTCATCAAAAAAATTTTAAATTTCCACATTGCAATAGTACCATTTTAAGGTGTCATCATTAAAAAAACTGTACTTTTTCAGAGTCTCATCAGAAATTTTTTGAATTTCCACATTGCAATGGTACCATTTTCAGGTGTCATCATAAAAAACCTGTACTTTTTCAGAGTCTCATCAGAAATTGTTTGCATTTCCACATTGCAATGGTACCATTTTAAGGTGTCATCATAAAAAACCTGTACTTTTTCGGAGCCTCTTCAGAAAATTTTTGAATTTCCACAATGCAATGGTACCATTTAAGGTGTCATCATAAAAAATCCTGTATTTTTCAAGAGTCTCATGAGAAATTTTTTGAATTTCCACATTGCAATGGTACCATTTTAAGGTGTCATCATAAAAACCTGTACTTTTTCAGAGTCTCATCAGAAATTGTTTGAATGTCCACATTGCAATGGTACCATTTTAAGGTGTCATCATAAAAAACCTGTACTTTTTCGGAGCCTCATCAGGAAATTTTTGAATTTCCACAATGCAATGGTACCATTTTAAGGTGTCATCATAAAAAATCCTGTATTTTTCAAGAGTCTCATCAGAAATTTTTTGAATTTCCACATTGCAATGGTACCATTTTAAGGTGTCATCATAAAAACCTGTACTTTTTCAGAGTCCCATCAGAAATTTTCTGAATTTCCACATTGCAATGGTACCATTATAGGGTGTCATCATAAAAAAAACCTGTACTTTTTCAGAGTCTCATCAGTAATTTTTTGAATCTCCACATTGCAATGGTGCCATTTTAAGGCGTCATCATAAAAAAACCTGTACTTTTTCCAGGTGTCATCATAAAAAACCTTTACTTTTTCAGAGTCTCATCAGAAATTTTTTTGATTTTCCACATTGCAATGGTACCATTTTAAGGTGTCATCGTAAAAAAACCTGTACTTTTTCAGAGTCTCATCAGAAATTTTTTGAATTTCCACATTGCAATGGTGCCATTTTAAGGTGTCATCATAAAAACCTGTACTTTTTTAGAGTCTCATCAGAAATTGTTTGAATTTCCACATTGCAATGGTACCATTTTCAGGTGTCATCATAAAAAAACCTGTACTTTTTTAGAGTCTCATCAGAAATTGTTTGAAATTCCACTTTGCAATGGTACCATTTTAAGGTGTCATCATAAAAAAACCTGTACTTTTTCAGAGTCTCGACATAAATTTTTTGAATTTCCACATTGCAATGGTACCATTTTCAGGTGTCATCATAAAAAACCTGTACTTTTTTAGAGTCTCATCAGAAATTGTTTGAAATTCCACTTTGCAATGGTACCATTTTAAGGTGTCATCATAAAAAACCTGTAGTTTTTCAGAGTCTCATCAGAAATTTTTTGAATTTCCACATTGCAATGGTTTCATTTTAAGGTGTCATCATAATAAAACTGTACTTTTTCAGTCTCATCTGAAATTTTTTGAATTTCCACATTGAATTGCTACCATTTTAAGGTGTCATCATTAAAAAAAACCTGTACTTTTTCAGAGTCTTATCAGAAATTATTTGAATTTCCACAATGCATTGGTACTATTTTAAGGTGTCATCATAAAAAAACCTGTAGTTTTTCAGAGTCTCATCAGAAAGTTTTTGAATTTCCACATTCCAATGGTCCCATTTTAAGGTGTCATCATAAAAAACCTGTACTTTTTCAGAGTCTCATCAGAAAGTTTTTGAATTTCCACAATGCAATGGTACCATTTGAAGGTGTCATCATAAAAAAAACCTGTACTTTTTCAGAGTCTCATCAGAAATTGTTTGAGTTTCCACAATGCAATGGTACCAATTTAAGGTGTCATCATAAAAACCTGTACTTTTTCAGAGTCTCATCAGAAATTGTTTGAATGTCCACATTGCAATGGTACCATTTTAAGGTGTCATCATAAAAAACCTGTACTTTTTCAGAGACTCATCAGAAATTGTTTAATTTCCACATTGCAATGGTACCATTTTAAGGTGTCATCATTAAAAAACCTGTACTTTTTCAGAGTCTCGTCAGAAATTTATTGAATTTCTTTATTGCAATGGTCCTATTTTAGGGTGTCATCATAAAAAAACCTGTACTTTTTCAGAGTCTCATCAGAAATTGTTTGAATTTTTACATTACAATGGTCCCATTTTAAGGTGTCATCGTAATAAAACTGTACGTTTTCAGAGTCTCATCAGAAATTGTTTGAATTTCCACATTGCAATGGCACCATTTTAAGGTGTCATCATAATAAAACTGTACTTTTTCAGTCTCATCAGAAATTTTTTGAATTTCCACATTGAATTGCTACCATTTTAAGGTGTCATCATTAAAAAACCTGTACTTTTTCAGAGTCTCATCAGAAATTGTTTGAATTTCCACAATGCAATGGTACCATTTTAAGGTGTCATCATAAAAAAACCTGTAGTTTTTCAGAGTCTCATCAGAAACTTTTTGAATTTCCACATTCCAATGGTCCCATTTTAAGGTGTCATCATAAAAAACCTTTACTTTTTCAGTGTCTCATCAGAAAGTTTTTGAATTCCACATTGCAATGGTACCATTTTAAGGTGTCATCATAAAAAACCTGTATTTTTTCAGAGTCTCATCAGAAATTTTTTGAATTTCCACATTGCAATGGTCCCATTTTAAGGTGTCATCATAAAAAAACTTGTACTTTTTCAGAGTCTCATCAGAAATTTTTTGAATTTCCACATTGCAATGGTCCCCTTTTAAGGTGTCATCATAATAAAACTGTACTTTTTCAGAGTCTCATCAGAAATTTTTTGAATTTCCACAATGAATTGCTACCATTTTAAGGTGTCATCATTAAAAAAACCTGTACTTTTTCAGAGTCTCATCAGAAATTGTTTGAGTTTCCACAATGCAATGGTACCAATTTAAGGTGTCATCATAAAAACCTGTACTTTTTCAGAGTCTCATCAGAAATTGTTTGAATGTCCACATTGCAATGGTACCATTTTAAGGTGTCATCATAAAAAACCTGTACTTTTTCAGAGACTCATCAGAAATTGTTTAATTTCCACATTGCAATGGTACCATTTTAAGGTGTCATCATTAAAAAACCTGTACTTTTTCAGAGTCTCGTCAGAAATTTATTGAATTTCTTTATTGCAATGGTCCTATTTTAGGGTGTCATCATAAAAAAACCTGTACTTTTTCAGAGTCTCATCAGAAATTGTTTGAATTTTTACATTACAATGGTCCCATTTTAAGGTGTCATCGTAATAAAACTGTACGTTTTCAGAGTCTCATCAGAAATTGTTTGAATTTCCACATTGCAATGGCACCATTTTAAGGTGTCATCATAATAAAACTGTACTTTTTCAGTCTCATCAGAAATTTTTTGAATTTCCACATTGAATTGCTACCATTTTAAGGTGTCATCATTAAAAAACCTGTACTTTTTCAGAGTCTCATCAGAAATTGTTTGAATTTCCACAATGCAATGGTACCATTTTAAGGTGTCATCATAAAAAAACCTGTAGTTTTTCAGAGTCTCATCAGAAACTTTTTGAATTTCCACATTCCAATGGTCCCATTTTAAGGTGTCATCATAAAAAACCTTTACTTTTTCAGTGTCTCAGCAGAAAGTTTTTGAATTCCACATTGCAATGGTACCATTTGAAGGTGTCATCATAAAAAAACCTGTACTTTTTCAGAGTCTCATCAGAAATTTTTTGAATTTCCACATTGCAATGGTACCATTTTAAGGTGTCATCATAAAAAAACCTGTACTTTTTCAGAGTCTCATCAGAAATTTTTTGAATATCCACATTGCAATGGTACCATTTTAAGGTGTCCACATTAAAAAAACCTGTACTTTTTCAGAGTCTCATCAGAAATTTTTTGAATTTCCACATTGCAATCGTACCATTTTCAGGTGTCATCATAAAAAACCTGTACTTTTTCAGAGTCTCGACAGAAATTGTTTGAATTTCCACATTGCAATGGTACCATTTTCAGGTGTCATCATTCAAAACCTGTACTTTTTCAGAGTCTCATCAGAAATTTTTTGAATTACGCAATGCAATGGTACCATTTTAAGGTGTCATCATAAAAAATCCTGTATTTTTCAAGAGTCTCATCAGAAATTGTTTGAATTTCCACATTGCAATGGCATCATTTTAAGGTGTCATCATAAAAAACCTGTACTTTTTCAGAGTCTCATCAGAAATTGTTTGAAATTCCACATTGCAATGGTACCAATTTAAGGTGTCATCATAAAAAACCTGTACTTTTTCAGAGTCTCATCAGAAAATTTTTGAATTTCCACATTGCAATGGTCCCATTTTAAGGTGTCATCATAAAAAAAACCTGTAGTTTTTCAGGGTCTCATCAGAAACTTTTTGAATTTCCACATTGCAATGGTGACATTTTAAGGTGTCATCATAAAAAACCTGTACTTTTTCAGAGTCTCATCAGAAATGTTTTGAATTTCCACATTGCAATGGTCCCATTTTAAGGTGTCATCATAATAAAACTGTACTTTTTCAGAGTCTCATCAGAATTTTTTTGAAAATCCGCAATGAATTGCTACCATTTTAAGGTGTCATCATTAAAAAACCTGTACTTTTTCAGAGTCTCATCAGAAATTGTTTGAGTTTCCACAATGCAATGGTACCATTTTAAGGTGTCATCATAAAAAAACCTGTAGTTTTTCAGGGTCTCATCAGAAACTTTTTGAATTTCTACATTGCAATGGTGACATTTTAAGGTGTCATCATAAAAAACTTGTACTTTTTCAGAGTCTCATCAGAAATGTTTTGAATTTCCACATTGCAATGGTACCATTTTAAGGTGTCATCATAAAAAAATACCTGTACTTTTTCAGAGTCTCATCAGAAATTGTTTGAATTTCCACATTGCAATGGTACCATTTTAAGGTGTCATCATAAAAAACCTGTACTTTTTCAGAGTCTCATCAGAAATGTTTTGAATTTCTACATTGCAATGGTACCATTTTAAGGTGTCATCATAAAAAAAACCTGTACTTTTTCAGAGTCTCATCAGAAATTGTTTGAATTTCCACATTGCAATGGTCCCATTTTAAGGTGTCATCATAAAAAACCTGTACTTTTTCAGAGTCTCTTCAGAAATTTTTTGAACTTTCACATTCCAATGGTACCATTTTAGGGTGTCATCATAAAAAAACCTGTACTTTTTGAGAGTCTCATCAAAAAAATTTTAAATTTCCACATTGCAATAGTACCATTTTAAGGTGTCATCATTAAAAAAACTGTACTTTTTCAGAGTCTCATCAGAAATTTTTTGAATTTCCACATTGCAATGGTACCATTTTCAGGTGTCATCATAAAAAACCTGTACTTTTTCAGAGTCTCATCAGAAATTGTTTGCATTTCCACATTGCAATGGTACCATTTTAAGGTGTCATCATAAAAAACCTGTACTTTTTCGGAGCCTCTTCAGAAAATTTTTGAATTTCCACAATGCAATGGTACCATTTAAGGTGTCATCATAAAAAATCCTGTATTTTTCAAGAGTCTCATGAGAAATTTTTTGAATTTCCACATTGCAATGGTACCATTTTAAGGTGTCATCATAAAAACCTGTACTTTTTCAGAGTCTCATCAGAAATTGTTTGAATGTCCACATTGCAATGGTACCATTTTAAGGTGTCATCATAAAAAACCTGTACTTTTTCGGAGCCTCATCAGGAAATTTTTGAATTTCCACAATGCAATGGTACCATTTTAAGGTGTCATCATAAAAAATCCTGTATTTTTCAAGAGTCTCATCAGAAATTTTTTGAATTTCCACATTGCAATGGTACCATTTTAAGGTGTCATCATAAAAACCTGTACTTTTTCAGAGTCCCATCAGAAATTTTCTGAATTTCCACATTGCAATGGTACCATTATAGGGTGTCATCATAAAAAAAACCTGTACTTTTTCAGAGTCTCATCAGTAATTTTTTGAATCTCCACATTGCAATGGTGCCATTTTAAGGCGTCATCATAAAAAAACCTGTACTTTTTCCAGGTGTCATCATAAAAAACCTTTACTTTTTCAGAGTCTCATCAGAAATTTTTTTGATTTTCCACATTGCAATGGTACCATTTTAAGGTGTCATCGTAAAAAAACCTGTACTTTTTCAGAGTCTCATCAGAAATTTTTTGAATTTCCACATTGCAATGGTGCCATTTTAAGGTGTCATCATAAAAACCTGTACTTTTTTAGAGTCTCATCAGAAATTGTTTGAATTTCCACATTGCAATGGTACCATTTTCAGGTGTCATCATAAAAAAACCTGTACTTTTTTAGAGTCTCATCAGAAATTGTTTGAAATTCCACTTTGCAATGGTACCATTTTAAGGTGTCATCATAAAAAAACCTGTACTTTTTCAGAGTCTCGACATAAATTTTTTGAATTTCCACATTGCAATGGTACCATTTTCAGGTGTCATCATAAAAAACCTGTACTTTTTTAGAGTCTCATCAGAAATTGTTTGAAATTCCACTTTGCAATGGTACCATTTTAAGGTGTCATCATAAAAAACCTGTAGTTTTTCAGAGTCTCATCAGAAATTTTTTGAATTTCCACATTGCAATGGTTTCATTTTAAGGTGTCATCATAATAAAACTGTACTTTTTCAGTCTCATCTGAAATTTTTTGAATTTCCACATTGAATTGCTACCATTTTAAGGTGTCATCATTAAAAAAAACCTGTACTTTTTCAGAGTCTTATCAGAAATTATTTGAATTTCCACAATGCATTGGTACTATTTTAAGGTGTCATCATAAAAAAACCTGTAGTTTTTCAGAGTCTCATCAGAAAGTTTTTGAATTTCCACATTCCAATGGTCCCATTTTAAGGTGTCATCATAAAAAACCTGTACTTTTTCAGAGTCTCATCAGAAAGTTTTTGAATTTCCACAATGCAATGGTACCATTTGAAGGTGTCATCATAAAAAATCCTGTATTTTTCAAGAGTCTCATCAGAAAATGTTTGAATTTCCACATTGCAATGGCACCATTTTAAGGTGTCATCATAAAAAATCTTTACTTTTTCAGTGTCTCATCAGAAAGTTTTTGAATTCCACATTGCAATGGTACCATTTGAAGGTGTCATCATAAAAAAACCTGTACTTTTTCAGAGTCTCATCAGAAATTTTTTGAATTTCCACATTGCAATGGTACCATTTTAAGGTGTCATCATAAAAAAACCTGTACTTTTTCGAAGTCTCATCAAAATTTTTTTGAATATCCACATTGCAATGGTACCATTTTAAGGTGTCCACATTAAAAAAACCTGTACTTTTTCAGAGTCTCGACAGAAATTTTTTGAATTTCCACATTGCAATCGTACCATTTTCAGGTGTCATCATTCAAAACCTGTACTTTTTCAGAGTCTCATCAGAAATTTTTTGAATTACGCAATGCAATGGTACCATTTTAAGGTGTCATCATAAAAAATCCTGTATTTTTCAAGAGTCTCATCAGAAATTGTTTGAATTTCCACATTGCAATGGCATCATTTTAAGGTGTCATCATAAAAAACCTGTACTTTTTCAGAGTCTCATCAGAAATTGTTTGAAATTCCACATTGCAATGGTACCAATTTAAGGTGTCATCATAAAAAACCTGTACTTTTTCAGAGTCTCATCAGAAAATTTTTGAATTTCCACATTGCAATGGTCCCATTTTAAGGTGTCATCATAAAAAAAACCTGTAGTTTTTCAGGGTCTCATCAGAAACTTTTTGAATTTCCACATTGCAATGGTGACATTTTAAGGTGTCATCATAAAAAACCTGTACTTTTTCAGAGTCTCATCAGAAATGTTTTGAATTTCCACATTGCAATGGTCCCATTTTAAGGTGTCATCATAATAAAACTGTACTTTTTCAGAGTCTCATCAGAATTTTTTTGAAAATCCGCAATGAATTGCTCCCATTTTAAGGTGTCATCATTAAAAAACCTGTACTTTTTCAGAGTCTCATCAGAAATTGTTTGAGTTTCCACAATGCAATGGTACCATTTTAAGGTGTCATCATAAAAAAACCTGTAGTTTTTCAGGGTCTCATCAGAAACTTTTTGAATTTCTACATTGCAATGGTGACATTTTAAGGTGTCATCATAAAAAACTTGTACTTTTTCAGAGTCTCATCAGAAATGTTTTGAATTTCCACATTGCAATGGTACCATTTTAAGGTGTCATCATAAAAAAATACCTGTACTTTTTCAGAGTCTCATCAGAAATTGTTTGAATTTCCACATTGCAATGGTACCATTTTAAGGTGTCATCATAAAAAACCTGTACTTTTTCAGAGTCTCATCAGAAATGTTTTGAATTTCTACATTGCAATGGTACCATTTTAAGGTGTCATCATAAAAAACCTGTACTTTTTCAGAGTCTCATCAAAAAATTTTTGAATTTCCATATTGCAATGCTACCATTTTAAGGTGTCATCATAAAAAACCTGTACTTTTTCAGAGTCTCATCAGAAATTTTTTGAACTTTCACATTCCAATGGTACCATTTTAGGGTGTCATCATAAAAAAACCTGTACTTTTTGAGAGTCTCATCAAAAAAATTTTAAATTTCCACATTGCAATAGTACCATTTTAAGGTGTCATCATTAAAAAAACTGTACTTTTTCAGAGTCTCATCAGAAATTTTTTGAATTTCCACATTGCAATGGTACCATTTTCAGGTGTCATCATAAAAAACCTGTACTTTTTCAGAGTCTCATCAGAAATTGTTTGCATTTCCACATTGCAATGGTACCATTTTAAGGTGTCATCATAAAAAACCTGTACTTTTTCGGAGCCTCTTCAGAAAATTTTTGAATTTCCACAATGCAATGGTACCATTTAAGGTGTCATCATAAAAAATCCTGTATTTTTCAGGAGTCTCATGAGAAATTTTTTGAATTTCCACATTGCAATGGTACCATTTTAAGGTGTCATCATAAAAACCTGTACTTTTTCAGAGTCTCATCAGAAATTGTTTGAATGTCCACTTTGCAATGGTACCATTTTAAGGTGTCATCAAAAAAAACCTGTACTTTTTCGGAGCCTCATCAGGAAATTTTTGAATTTCCACAATGCAATGGTACCATTTTAAGGTGTCATCATAAAAAATCCTGTATTTTTCAAGAGTCTCATCAGAAATGTTTTGAATTTCCACATTGCAATGGTACCATTTTAAGGTGTCATCATAAAAACCTGTACTTTTTCAGAGTCCCATCAGAAATTTTTTGAATTTCCACATTGCAATGGTACCATTATAGGGTGTCATCTTAAAAAAAACCTGTACTTTTTCAGAGTCTCATCAGTAATTTTTTGAAACTCCACATTGCAATGGTGCCATTTTAAGGCGTCATCATAAAAAAACCTGTACTTTTTCCAGGTGTCATCATAAAAAACCTTTACTTTTTCAGAGTCTCATCAGAAATTTTTTTGATTTTCCACATTGCAATGGTACCATTTTAAGGTGTCATCGTAAAAAAACCTGTACTTTTTCAGAGTCTCATCAGAAATTTTTTGAATTTCCACATTGCAATGGTGCCATTTTAAGGTGTCATCATAAAAACCTGTACTTTTTTAGAGTCTCATCAGAAATTGTTTGAATTTCCACATTGCAATGGTACCATTTTAAGGTGTCATCATAAAAAAACTGTAGTTTTTCAGAGTCTCATCAGAAACTTTTTGAATTTCCACATTCCAATGGTCCCATTTTAAGGTGTCATCATAAAAAACCTTTACTTTTTCAGAGTCTCATCAGAAAGTTTTTGAATTTCCACATTGCAATGGTACCATTTGAAGGTGTCATCATAAAATTCCTGTATTTTTCAAGAGTCTCATCAGAAATTGTTTGAATTTCCACATTGCAATGGCACCATTTTAAGGTGTCATCATAAAAAAACCTGTACTTTTTCAGAGTCTCATCAGAAATTTTTTGAATTTCCACATTGCAATGGTACCATTTTAAGGTGTCATCATAAAAAAACCTGTACTTTTTCGAAGTCTCATCAAAATTTTTTTGAATATCCACATTGCAATGGTACCATTTTAAGGTGTCCACATTAAAAAAACCTGTACTTTTTCAGAGTCTCATCAGAAATTTTTTGAATTTCCACATTGCAATCGTACCATTTTCAGGTGTCATCATAAAAAAACCTGTACGTTTTCAGAGTCTCATCAGAAATTTTTTGAATTACGCAATGCAATGGTACCATTTTAAGGTGTCATCATAAAAAATCCTGTATTTTTCAAGAGTCTCATCAGAAATTGTTTGAATTTCCACATTGCAATGGCATCATTTTAAGGTGTCATCATAAAAAACCTGTACTTTTTCAGAGTCTCATCAGAAATTGTTTGAAATTCCACATTGCAATGGTACCAATTTAAGGTGTCATCATAAAAAACCTGTACTTTTTCAGAGTCTCATCAGAAAATTTTTGAATTTCCACATTGCAATGGTCCCATTTTAAGGTGTCATCATAAAAAAACCTGTAGTTTTTCAGGGTCTCATCAGAAACTTTTTGAATTTCCACATTGCAATGGTGACATTTTAAGGTGTCATCATAAAAAACCTGTACTTTTTCAGAGTCTCATCAGAAATGTTTTGAATTTCCACATTGCAATGGTTTCATTTTAAGGTGTCATCATAATAAAACTGTACTTTTTCAGTCTCATCAGAAATTTTTTGAATTTCCACATTGAATTGCTACCATTTTAAGGTGTCATCATTAAAAAAACCTGTACTTTTTCAGAGTCTTATCAGAAATTGTTTGAATTTCCACAATGCAATGGTACTATTTTAAGGTGTCATCATAAAAAAACCTGTAGTTTTTCAGAGTCTCATCAGAAACTTTTTGAATTTCCACAATGCAATGGTCCCATTTTAAGGTGTCATCATAAAAAATCCTGTATTTTTCAAGAGTCTCATCAGAAAATGTTTGAATTTCCACATTGCAATGGCACCATTTTAAGGTGTCATCATAAAAAATCTTTACTTTTTCAGTGTCTCATCAGAAAGTTTTTGAATTCCACATTGCAATGGTACCATTTGAAGGTGTCATCATAAAAAAACCTGTACTTTTTCAGAGTCTCATCAGAAATTTTTTGAATTTCCACATTGCAATGGTACCATTTTAAGGTGTCATCATAAAAAAACCTGTACTTTTTCGAAGTCTCATCAAAATTTTTTTGAATATCCACATTGCAATGGTACCATTTTAAGGTGTCCACATTAAAAAAACCTGTACTTTTTCAGAGTCTCATCAGAAATTTTTTGAATTTCCACATTGCAATCGTACCATTTTCAGGTGTCATCATAAAAAACCTGTACTTTTTCAGAGTCTCGACAGAAATTGTTTGAATTTCCACATTGCAATGGTACCATTTTCAGGTGTCATCATTCAAAACCTGTACTTTTTCAGAGTCTCATCAGAAATTTTTTGAATTACGCAATGCAATGGTACCATTTTAAGGTGTCATCATAAAAAATCCTGTATTTTTCAAGAGTCTCATCAGAAATTTTTTGAATTTCCACATTGCAATGGCATCATTTTAAGGTGTCATCATAAAAAACCTGTACTTTTTCAGAGTCTCATCAGAAATTGTTTGAAATTCCACATTGCAATGGTACCAATTTAAGGTGTCATCATAAAAAACCTGTACTTTTTCAGAGTCTCATCAGAAAATTTTTGAATTTCCACATTGCAATGGTCTCATTTTAAGGTGTCATCATAAAAAAAACCTGTAGTTTTTCAGGGTCTCATCAGAAACTTTTTGAATTTCCACATTGCAATGGTGACATTTTAAGGTGTCATCATAAAAAACCTGTACTTTTTCAGAGTCTCATCAGAAATGTTTTGAATTTCCACATTGCAATGGTCCCATTTTAAGGTGTAATCATAATAAAACTGTACTTTTTCAGAGTCTCATCAGAATTTTTTTGAAAATCCGCAATGAATTGCTACCATTTTAAGGTGTCATCATTAAAAAACCTGTACTTTTTCAGAGTCTCATCAGAAATTGTTTGAGTTTCCACAATGCAATGGTACCATTTTAAGGTGTCATCATAAAAAAATACCTGTACTTTTTCAGAGTCTCATCAGAAATTGTTTGAATTTCCACATTGCAATGGTACCATTTTAAGGTGTCATAAAAAAAAACCTGTACTTTTTCAGAGTCTCATCAGAAATGTTTTGAATTTCTACATTGCAATGGTACCATTTTAAGGTGTCATCATAAAAAAAACCTGTACTTTTTCAGAGTCTCATCAGAAATTGTTTGAATTTCCACATTGCAATGGTCCCATTTTAAGGTGTCATCATAAAAAACCTGTACTTTTTCAGAGTCTCTTCAGAAATTTTTTGAATTTCCACATTGCAATGGTACCATTTTAAGGTGTCATCATAAAAAACCTGTACTTTTTCAGAGTCTCATCACAAATTTTTTGAATTTCCATATTGCAATGCTACCATTTTAAGGTGTCATCATAAAAAACCTGTACTTTTTCAGAGTCTCATCAGAAATTTTTTGAACTTTCACATTCCAATGGTACCATTTTAGGGTGTCATCATAAAAAAACCTGTACTTTTTGAGAGTCTCATCAAAAAAATTTTAAATTTCCACATTGCAATAGTACCATTTTAAGGTGTCATCATTAAAAAAACTGTACTTTTTCAGAGTCTCATCAGAAATTTTTTGAATTTCCACATTGCAATGGTACCATTTTCAGGTGTCATCATAAAAAACCTGTACTTTTTCAGAGTCTCATCAGAAATTGTTTGCATTTCCACATTGCAATGGTACCATTTTAAGGTGTCATCATAAAAAACCTGTACTTTTTCGGAGCCTCTTCAGAAAATTTTTGAATTTCCACAATGCAATGGTACCATTTAAGGTGTCATCATAAAAAATCCTGTATTTTTCAAGAGTCTCATGAGAAATTTTTTGAATTTCCACATTGCAATGGTACCATTTTAAGGTGTCATCATAAAAACCTGTACTTTTTCAGAGTCTCATCAGAAATTGTTTGAATGTCCACATTGCAATGGTACCATTTTAAGGTGTCATCATAAAAAACCTGTACTTTTTCGGAGCCTCATCAGGAAATTTTTGAATTTCCACAATGCAATGGTACCATTTTAAGGTGTCATCATAAAAAATCCTGTATTTTTCAAGAGTCTCATCAGAAATTTTTTGAATTTCCACATTGCAATGGTACCATTATAGGGTGTCATCATAAAAAAAACCTGTACTTTTTCAGAGTCTCATCAGTAATTTTTTGAAACTCCACATTGCAATGGTGCCATTTTAAGGCGTCATCATAAAAAAACCTGTACTTTTTCCAGGTGTCATCATAAAAAACCTTTACTTTTTCAGAGTCTCATCAGAAATTTTTTTGATTTTCCACATTGCAATGGTACCATTTTAAGGTGTCATCGTAAAAAAACCTGTACTTTTTTCAGAGTCTCATCAGAAATTTTTTGAATTTCCACATTGCAATGGTGCCTTTTTAAAGGTGTCATCATAAAAACCTGTACTTTTTTAGAGTCTCATCAGAAATTGTTTGAATTTCCACATTGCAATGGTACCATTTTAAGGTGTCATCATAAAAAAACCTGTACTTTTTCAGAGTCTCGACATAAATTTTTTGAATTTCCACATTGCAATGGTACCATTTTCAGGTGTCATCATAAAAAAACCTGTACTTTTTTAGAGTCTCATCAGAAATTGTTTGAATTTCCACTTTGCAATGGTACCATTTTAAGGTGTCATCATAAAAAACCTGTACTTTTTCAGAGTCTCATCAGAAATTTTTTGAATTTCCACATTGCAATGGTCCCATTTTAAGGTGTCATCATTAAAAAACCTGTAGTTTTTCAGAGTCTCATCAGAAATTTTTTGAATTTCCACATTGCAATGGTTTCATTTTAAGGTGTCATCATAATAAAACTGTACTTTTTCAGTCTCATCAGAAATTTTTTGAATTTCCACATTGAATTGCTACCATTTTAAGGTGTCATCATTAAAAAAACCTGTACTTTTTCAGAGTCTTATCAGAAATTGTTTGAATTTCCACAATGCAATGGTACTATTTTAAGGTGTCATCATAAAAAAACCTGTAGTTTTTCAGAGTCTCATCAGAAACTTTTTGAATTTCCACATTCCAATGGTCCCATTTTAAGGTGTCATCATAAAAAACCTGTACTTTTTCAGAGTCTCATCAGAAAGTTTTTGAATTTCCACAATGCAATGGTACCATTTGAAGGTGTCATCATAAAAAATCCTGTATTTTTCAAGAGTCTCATCAGAAAATGTTTGAATTTCCACATTGCAATGGCACCATTTTAAGGTGTCATCATAAAAAATCCTGTATTTTTAAAGAGTCTCATCAGAAATTGTTTGAATTTCCACATAGCAATGGCACCATTTTAAGGTGTCATCATAATAAAACTGTACTTTTTCAGTCTCATCAGAAATTTTTTGAATTTCCACATTGAATTGCTACCATTTTAAGGTGTCATCATTAAAAAAACCTGTACTTTTTCAGAGTCTCATCAGAAATTGTTTGAATTTCCACAATGCAATGGTACTATTTTAAGGTGTCATCATAAAAAAACCTGTAGTTTTTCAGAGTCTGATCAGAAACTTTTTGAATTTCCACATTCCAATGGTCCCATTTTAAGGTGTCATCATAAAAAACCTGTACTTTTTCAGAGTCTCATCCGAAAGTTTTTGAATTTCCACATTGCAATGGTACCATTTGAAGGTGTCATCATAAAAAATCCTGTATTTTTCAAGAGTCTCATCAGAAATTGTTTGAATTTCCGCATTGCAATGGCACCATTTTAAGGTGTCATCATAAAAAATCCTGTATTTTTAAAGAGTCTCATCAGAATTTGTTTGAATTTCCACATTGCACTGGCACCATTTTAAGGTGTCATCATAAAAAAACTGTACTTTTTCAGAGTCTCATCAGAAATTTTTTGAATTTCCACAATGAATTGCTACCATTTTAAGGTGTCATCATTAAAAAAACCTGTACTTTTTCAGAGTCTCATCAGAAATTGTTTGAGTTTCCACAATGCAATGGTACCAATTTAAGGTGTCATCATAAAAACCTGTACTTTTTCAGAGTCTCATCAGAAATTGTTTGAATGTCCACATTGCAATGGTACCATTTTAAGGTGTCATCATAAAAAACCTGTACTTTTTCAGAGACTCATCAGAAATTGTTTAATTTCCACATTGCAATGGTACCATTTTAAGGTGTCATCATTAAAAAACCTGTACTTTTTCAGAGTCTCGTCAGAAATTTATTGAATTTCTTTATTGCAATGGTCCTATTTTAAGGTGTCATCATAAAAAAACCTGTACTTTTTCAGAGTCTCATCAGAAATTGTTTGAATTTCCACATTGCAATGGCACCCTTTCAAGGTGTCATCATAATAAAACTGTACTTTTTCAGTCTCATCAGAAATTTTTTGAATTTCCACATTGAATTGCTACCATTTTAAGGTGTCATCATTAAAAAACCTGTACTTTTTCAGAGTCTCATCAGAAATTGTTTGAATTTCCACAATGCAATGGTACCATTTTAAGGTGTCATCATAAAAAAACCTGTAGTTTTTCAGAGTCTCATCAGAAACTTTTTGAATTTCCACATTCCAATGGTCCCATTTTAAGGTGTCATCATAAAAAACCTTTACTTTTTCAGTGTCTCATCAGAAAGTTTTTGAATTCCACATTGCAATGGTACCATTTGAAGGTGTCATCATAAAAATCCTGTATTTTTCAAGAGTCTCATCAGAAATTGTTTGAATTTCCACATTGCAATGGCACCATTTTAAGGTGTCATCATAAAAAAACCTGTACTTTTTCAGAGTCTCATCAGAAATTTTTTGAATTTCCACATTGCAATGGTACCATTTTAAGGTGTCATCATAAAAAAACCTGTACTTTTTCGAAGTCTCATCAAAATTTTTTTGAATATCCACATTGCAATGGTACCATTTTAAGGTGTCCACATTAAAAAAACCTGTACTTTTTCAGAGTCTCATCAGAAATTTTTTGAATTTCCACATTGCAATCGTACCATTTTCAGGTGTCATCATAAAAAACCTGTACTTTTTCAGAGTCTCGACAGAAATTGTTTGAATTTCCACATTGCAATGGTACCATTTTCAGGTGTCATCATTCAAAACCTGTACTTTTTCAGAGTCTCATCAGAAATTTTTTGAATTACGCAATGCAATGGTACCATTTTAAGGTGTCATCATAAAAAATCCTGTATTTTTCAAGAGTCTCATCAGAAATTGTTTGAAATTCCACATTGCAATGGCATCATTTTAAGGTGTCATCATAAAAAACCTGTACTTTTTCAGAGTCTCATCAGAAATTGTTTGAAATTCCACATTGCAATGGTACCAATTTAAGGTGTCATCATAAAAAACCTGTACTTTTTCAGAGTCTCATCAGAAAATTTTTGAATTTCCACATTGCAATGGTCCCATTTTAAGGTGTCATCATAAAAAAAACTGTAGTTTTTCAGGGTCTCATCAGAAACTTTTTGAATTTCCACATTGCAATGGTGACATTTTAAGGTGTCATCATAAAAAAAACCTGTACTTTTTCAGAGTCTCATCAGAAATGTTTTGAATTTCCACATTGCAATGGTCCCATTTTAAGGTGTCATCATAATAAAACTGTACTTTTTCAGAGTCTCATCAGAAATTTTTTGAAAATCCGCAATGAATTGCTACCATTTTAAGGTGTCATCATTAAAAAACCTGTACTTTTTCAGAGTCTCATCAGAAATTGTTTGAGTTTCCACAATGCAATGGTACCATTTTAAGGTGTCATCATAAAAAAACCTGTACTTTTTCAGAGTCTCATCAGAAATTGTTTGAAATTCCACATTGCAATGGTACCAATTTAAGGTGTCATCATAAAAAACCTGTACTTTTTCAGAGTCTCATCAGAAAATTTTTGAATTTCCACTTTGCAATGGTACCATTTTAAGGTGTCATCAAAAAAAACCTTTACTTTTTCGGAGCCTCATCAGGAAATTTTTGAATTTCCACAATGCAATGGTACCATTTTAAGGTGTCATCATAAAAAATCCTGTATTTTTCAAGAGTCTCATCAGAAATGTTTTGAATTTCCACATTGCAATGGTACCATTTTAAGGTGTCATCATAAAAACCTGTACTTTTTCAGAGTCCCATCAGAAATTTTTTGAATTTCCACATTGCAATGGTACCATTATAGGGTGTCATCTTAAAAAAAACCTGTACTTTTTCAGAGTCTCATCAGTAATTTTTTGAAACTCCACATTGCAATGGTGCCATTTTAAGGCGTCATCATAAAAAAACCTGTACTTTTTCCAGGTGTCATCATAAAAAACCTTTACTTTTTCAGAGTCTCATCAGAAATTTTTTTGATTTTCCACATTGCAATGGTACCATTTTAAGGTGTCATCGTAAAAAAACCTGTACTTTTTCAGAGTCTCATCAGAAATTTTTTGAATTTCCACATTGCAATGGTGCCATTTTAAGGTGTCATCATAAAAACCTGTACTTTTTTAGAGTCTCATCAGAAATTGTTTGAATTTCCACATTGCAATGGTACCATTTTAAGGTGTCATCATAAAAAAAACTGTAGTTTTTCAGAGTCTCATCAGAAACTTTTTGAATTTCCACATTCCAATGGTCCCATTTTAAGGTGTCATCATAAAAAACCTTTACTTTTTCAGAGTCTCATCAGAAAGTTTTTGAATTTCCACATTGCAATGGTACCATTTGAAGGTGTCATCATAAAATTCCTGTATTTTTCAAGAGTCTCATCAGAAATTGTTTGAATTTCCACATTGCAATGGCACCATTTTAAGGTGTCATCATAAAAAAACCTGTACTTTTTCAGAGTCTCATCAGAAATTTTTTGAATTTCCACATTGCAATGGTACCATTTTAAGGTGTCATCATAAAAAAACCTGTACTTTTTCGAAGTCTCATCAACATTTTTTTGAATATCCACATTGCAATGGTACCATTTTAAGGTGTCCACATTAAAAAAACCTGTACTTTTTCAGAGTCTCATCAGAAATTTTTTGAATTTCCACATTGCAATCGTACCATTTTCAGGTGTCATCATAAAAAAACCTGTACGTTTTCAGAGTCTCATCAGAAATTTTTTGAATTACGCAATGCAATGGTACCATTTTAAGGTGTCATCATAAAAAATCCTGTATTTTTCAAGAGTCTCATCAGAAATTGTTTGAATTTCCACATTGCAATGGCATCATTTTAAGGTGTCATCATAAAAAACCTGTACTTTTTCAGAGTCTCATCAGAAATTGTTTGAAATTCCACATTGCAATGGTACCAATTTAAGGTGTCATCATAAAAAACCTGTACTTTTTCAGAGTCTCATCAGAAAATTTTTGAATTTCCACATTGCAATGGTCCCATTTTAAGGTGTCATCATAAAAAAACCTGTAGTTTTTCAGGGTCTCATCAGAAACTTTTTGAATTTCCACATTGCAATGGTGACATTTTAAGGTGTCATCATAAAAAACCTGTACTTTTTCAGAGTCTCATCAGAAATGTTTTGAATTTCCACATTGCAATGGTTTCATTTTAAGGTGTCATCATAATAAAACTGTACTTTTTCAGTCTCATCAGAAATTTTTTGAATTTCCACATTGAATTGCTACCATTTTAAGGTGTCATCATTAAAAAAACCTGTACTTTTTCAGAGTCTTATCAGAAATTGTTTGAATTTCCACAATGCAATGGTACTATTTTAAGGTGTCATCATAAAAAAACCTGTAGTTTTTCAGAGTCTCATCAGAAACTTTTTGAATTTCCACAATGCAATGGTCCCATTTTAAGGTGTCATCATAAAAATCCTGTATTTTTCAAGAGTCTCATCAGAAAATGTTTGAATTTCCACATTGCAATGGCACCATTTTAAGGTGTCATCATAAAAAATCTTTACTTTTTCAGTGTCTCATCAGAAAGTTTTTGAATTCCACATTGCAATGGTACCATTTGAAGGTGTCATCATAAAAAAACCTGTACTTTTTCAGAGTCTCATCAGAAATTTTTTGAATTTCCACATTGCAATGGTACCATTTTAAGGTGTCATCATAAAAAAACCTGTACTTTTTCGAAGTCTCATCAAAATTTTTTTGAATATCCACATTGCAATGGTACCATTTTAAGGTGTCCACATTAAAAAAACCTGTACTTTTTCAGAGTCTCATCAGAAATTTTTTGAATTTCCACATTGCAATCGTACCATTTTCAGGTGTCATCATAAAAAACCTGTACTTTTTCAGAGTCTCGACAGAAATTGTTTGAATTTCCACATTGCAATGGTACCATTTTCAGGTGTCATCATTCAAAACCTGTACTTTTTCAGAGTCTCATCAGAAATTTTTTGAATTACGCAATGCAATGGTACCATTTTAAGGTGTCATCATAAAAAATCCTGTATTTTTCAAGAGTCTCATCAGAAATTTTTTGAATTTCCACATTGCAATGGCATCATTTTAAGGTGTCATCATAAAAAACCTGTACTTTTTCAGAGTCTCATCAGAAATTGTTTGAAATTCCACATTGCAATGGTACCAATTTAAGGTGTCATCATAAAAAACCTGTACTTTTTCAGAGTCTCATCAGAAAATTTTTGAATTTCCACATTGCAATGGTCTCATTTTAAGGTGTCATCATAAAAAAAACCTGTAGTTTTTCAGGGTCTCATCAGAAACTTTTTGAATTTCCACATTGCAATGGTGACATTTTAAGGTGTCATCATAAAAAACCTGTACTTTTTCAGAGTCTCATCAGAAATGTTTTGAATTTCCACATTGCAATGGTCCCATTTTAAGGTGTAATCATAATAAAACTGTACTTTTTCAGAGTCTCATCAGAATTTTTTTGAAAATCCGCAATGAATTGCTACCATTTTAAGGTGTCATCATTAAAAAACCTGTACTTTTTCAGAGTCTCATCAGAAATTGTTTGAGTTTCCACAATGCAATGGTACCATTTTAAGGTGTCATCATAAAAAAACCTGTAGTTTTTCAGGGTCTCATCAGAAACTTTTTGAATTTCTACATTGCAATGGTGACATTTTAAGGTGTCATCATAAAAAACTTGTACTTTTTCAGAGTCTCATCAGAAATGTTTTGAATTTCCACATTGCAATGGTACCATTTTAAGGTGTCATCATAAAAAAATACCTGTACTTTTTCAGAGTCTCATCAGAAATTGTTTGAATTTCCACATTGCAATGGTACCATTTTAAGGTGTCATAAAAAAAAACCTGTACTTTTTCAGAGTCTCATCAGAAATATTTTGAATTTCTACATTGCAATGGTACCATTTTAAGGTGTCATCATAAAAAAAACCTGTACTTTTTCAGAGTCTCATCAGAAATTGTTTGAATTTCCACATTGCAATGGTCCCATTTTAAGGTGTCATCATAAAAAACCTGTACTTTTTCAGAGTCTCTTCAGAAATTTTTTGAATTTCCACATTGCAATGGTACCATTTTAAGGTGTCATCATAAAAAACCTGTACTTTTTCAGAGTCTCATCACAAATTTTTTGAATTTCCATATTGCAATGCTACCATTTTAAGGTGTCATCATAAAAAACCTGTACTTTTTCAGAGTCTCATCAGAAATTTTTTGAACTTTCACATTCCAATGGTACCATTTTAGGGTGTCATCATAAAAAAACCTGTACTTTTTGAGAGTCTCATCAAAAAAATTTTAAATTTCCACATTGCAATAGTACCATTTTAAGGTGTCATCATTAAAAAAACTGTACTTTTTCAGAGTCTCATCAGAAATTTTTTGAATTTCCACATTGCAATGGTACCATTTTCAGGTGTCATCATAAAAAACCTGTACTTTTTCAGAGTCTCATCAGAAATTGTTTGCATTTCCACATTGCAATGGTACCATTTTAAGGTGTCATCATAAAAAACCTGTACTTTTTCGGAGCCTCTTCAGAAAATTTTTGAATTTCCACAATGCAATGGTACCATTTAAGGTGTCATCATAAAAAATCCTGTATTTTTCAAGAGTCTCATGAGAAATTTTTTGAATTTCCACATTGCAATGGTACCATTTTAAGGTGTCATCATAAAAACCTGTACTTTTTCAGAGTCTCATCAGAAATTGTTTGAATGTCCACATTGCAATGGTACCATTTTAAGGTGTCATCATAAAAAACCTGTACTTTTTCGGAGCCTCATCAGGAAATTTTTGAATTTCCACAATGCAATGGTACCATTTTAAGGTGTCATCATAAAAAATCCTGTATTTTTCAAGAGTCTCATCAGAAATTTTTTGAATTTCCACATTGCAATGGTACCATTATAGGGTGTCATCATAAAAAAAACCTGTACTTTTTCAGAGTCTCATCAGTAATTTTTTGAAACTCCACATTGCAATGGTGCCATTTTAAGGCGTCATCATAAAAAAACCTGTACTTTTTCCAGGTGTCATCATAAAAAACCTTTACTTTTTCAGAGTCTCATCAGAAATTTTTTTGATTTTCCACATTGCAATGGTACCATTTTAAGGTGTCATCGTAAAAAAACCTGTACTTTTTTCAGAGTCTCATCAGAAATTTTTTGAATTTCCACATTGCAATGGTGCCATTTTAAGGTGTCATCATAAAAACCTGTACTTTTTTAGAGTCTCATCAGAAATTGTTTGAATTTCCACATTGCAATGGTACCATTTTAAGGTGTCATCATAAAAAAACCTGTACTTTTTCAGAGTCTCGACATAAATTTTTTGAATTTCCACATTGCAATGGTACCATTTTCAGGTGTCATCATAAAAAAACCTGTACTTTTTTAGAGTCTCATCAGAAATTGTTTGAAATTCCACTTTGCAATGGTACCATTTTAAGGTGTCATCATAAAAAACCTGTACTTTTTCAGAGTCTCATCAGAAATTTTTTGAATTTCCACATTGCAATGGTCCCATTTTAAGGTGTCATCATTAAAAAACCTGTAGTTTTTCAGAGTCTCATCAGAAATTTTTTGAATTTCCACATTGCAATGGTTTCATTTTAAGGTGTCATCATAATAAAACTGTACTTTTTCAGTCTCATCAGAAATTTTTTGAATTTCCACATTGAATTGCTACCATTTTAAGGTGTCATCATTAAAAAAACCTGTACTTTTTCAGAGTCTTATCAGAAATTGTTTGAATTTCCACAATGCAATGGTACTATTTTAAGGTGTCATCATAAAAAAACCTGTAGTTTTTCAGAGTCTCATCAGAAACTTTTTGAATTTCCACATTCCAATGGTCCCATTTTAAGGTGTCATCATAAAAAACCTGTACTTTTTCAGAGTCTCATCAGAAAGTTTTTGAATTTCCACAATGCAATGGTACCATTTGAAGGTGTCATCATAAAAAATCCTGTATTTTTCAAGAGTCTCATCAGAAAATGTTTGAATTTCCACATTGCAATGGCACCATTTTAAGGTGTCATCATAAAAAATCCTGTATTTTTAAAGAGTCTCATCAGAAATTGTTTGAATTTCCACATAGCAATGGCACCATTTTAAGGTGTCATCATAATAAAACTGTACTTTTTCAGTCTCATCAGAAATTTTTTGAATTTCCACATTGAATTGCTACCATTTTAAGGTGTCATCATTAAAAAAACCTGTACTTTTTCAGAGTCTCATCAGAAATTGTTTGAATTTCCACAATGCAATGGTACTATTTTAAGGTGTCATCATAAAAAAACCTGTAGTTTTTCAGAGTCTGATCAGAAACTTTTTGAATTTCCACATTCCAATGGTCCCATTTTAAGGTGTCATCATAAAAAACCTGTACTTTTTCAGAGTCTCATCCGAAAGTTTTTGAATTTCCACATTGCAATGGTACCATTTGAAGGTGTCATCATAAAAAATCCTGTATTTTTCAAGAGTCTCATCAGAAATTGTTTGAATTTCCGCATTGCAATGGCACCATTTTAAGGTGTCATCATAAAAAATCCTGTATTTTTAAAGAGTCTCATCAGAATTTGTTTGAATTTCCACATTGCACTGGCACCATTTTAAGGTGTCATCATAAAAAAACTGTACTTTTTCAGAGTCTCATCAGAAATTTTTTGAATTTCCACAATGAATTGCTACCATTTTAAGGTGTCATCATTAAAAAAACCTGTACTTTTTCAGAGTCTCATCAGAAATTGTTTGAGTTTCCACAATGCAATGGTACCAATTTAAGGTGTCATCATAAAAACCTGTACTTTTTCAGAGTCTCATCAGAAATTGTTTGAATGTCCACATTGCAATGGTACCATTTTAAGGTGTCATCATAAAAAACCTGTACTTTTTCAGAGACTCATCAGAAATTGTTTAATTTCCACATTGCAATGGTACCATTTTAAGGTGTCATCATTAAAAAACCTGTACTTTTTCAGAGTCTCGTCAGAAATTTATTGAATTTCTTTATTGCAATGGTCCTATTTTAAGGTGTCATCATAAAAAAACCTGTACTTTTTCAGAGTCTCATCAGAAATTGTTTGAATTTCCACATTGCAATGGCACCCTTTCAAGGTGTCATCATAATAAAACTGTACTTTTTCAGTCTCATCAGAAATTTTTTGAATTTCCACATTGAATTGCTACCATTTTAAGGTGTCATCATTAAAAAACCTGTACTTTTTCAGAGTCTCATCAGAAATTGTTTGAATTTCCACAATGCAATGGTACCATTTTAAGGTGTCATCATAAAAAAACCTGTAGTTTTTCAGAGTCTCATCAGAAACTTTTTGAATTTCCACATTCCAATGGTCCCATTTTAAGGTGTCATCATAAAAAACCTTTACTTTTTCAGTGTCTCATCAGAAAGTTTTTGAATTCCACATTGCAATGGTACCATTTGAAGGTGTCATCATAAAAATCCTGTATTTTTCAAGAGTCTCATCAGAAATTGTTTGAATTTCCACATTGCAATGGCACCATTTTAAGGTGTCATCATAAAAAAACCTGTACTTTTTCAGAGTCTCATCAGAAATTTTTTGAATTTCCACATTGCAATGGTACCATTTTAAGGTGTCATCATAAAAAAACCTGTACTTTTTCGAAGTCTCATCAAAATTTTTTTGAATATCCACATTGCAATGGTACCATTTTAAGGTGTCCACATTAAAAAAACCTGTACTTTTTCAGAGTCTCATCAGAAATTTTTTGAATTTCCACATTGCAATCGTACCATTTTCAGGTGTCATCATAAAAAACCTGTACTTTTTCAGAGTCTCGACAGAAATTGTTTGAATTTCCACATTGCAATGGTACCATTTTCAGGTGTCATCATTCAAAACCTGTACTTTTTCAGAGTCTCATCAGAAATTTTTTGAATTACGCAATGCAATGGTACCATTTTAAGGTGTCATCATAAAAAATCCTGTATTTTTCAAGAGTCTCATCAGAAATTGTTTGAAATTCCACATTGCAATGGCATCATTTTAAGGTGTCATCATAAAAAACCTGTACTTTTTCAGAGTCTCATCAGAAATTGTTTGAAATTCCACATTGCAATGGTACCAATTTAAGGTGTCATCATAAAAAACCTGTACTTTTTCAGAGTCTCATCAGAAAATTTTTGAATTTCCACATTGCAATGGTCCCATTTTAAGGTGTCATCATAAAAAAAACTGTAGTTTTTCAGGGTCTCATCAGAAACTTTTTGAATTTCCACATTGCAATGGTGACATTTTAAGGTGTCATCATAAAAAAAACCTGTACTTTTTCAGAGTCTCATCAGAAATGTTTTGAATTTCCACATTGCAATGGTCCCATTTTAAGGTGTCATCATAATAAAACTGTACTTTTTCAGAGTCTCATCAGAAATTTTTTGAAAATCCGCAATGAATTGCTACCATTTTAAGGTGTCATCATTAAAAAACCTGTACTTTTTCAGAGTCTCATCAGAAATTGTTTGAGTTTCCACAATGCAATGGTACCATTTTAAGGTGTCATCATAAAAAAACCAGTAGTTTTTCAGGGTCTCATCAGAAACTTTTTGAATTTCTACATTGCAATGGTGACATTTTAAGGTGTCATCATAAAAAACTTGTACTTTTTCAGAGTCTCATCAGAAATGTTTTGAATTTCCACATTGCAATGGTACCATTTTAAGGTGTCATCATAAAAAAATACCTGTACTTTTTCAGAGTCTCATCAGAAATTGTTTGAATTTCCACATTGCAATGGTACCATTTTAAGGTGTCATCATAAAAAACCTGTACTTTTTCAGAGTCTCATCAGAAATGTTTTGAATTTCTACATTGCAATGGTACCATTTTAAGGTGTCATCATAAAAAAAACCTGTACTTTTTCAGAGTCTCATCAGAAATTGTTTGAATTTCCACATTGCAATGGTCCCATTTTAAGGTGTCATCATAAAAAACCTGTACTTTTTCAGAGTCTCTTCAGAAATTTTTTGAATTTCCACATTGCAATGGTACCATTTTAAGGTGTCATCATAAAAAACCTGTACTTTTTCAGAGTCTCATCAGAAATTTTTTGAATTTCCATATTGCAATGCTACCATTTTAAGGTGTCATCATAAAAAACCTGTACTTTTTCAGAGTCTCATCAGAAATTTTTTGAACTTTCACATTCCAATGGTACCATTTTAGGGTGTCATCATAAAAAAACCTGTACTTTTTGAGAGTCTCATCAAAAAAATTTTAAATTTCCACATTGCAATAGTACCATTTTAAGGTGTCATCATTAAAAAACTGTACTTTTTCAGAGTCTCATCAGAAATTTTTTGAATTTCCACATTGCAATGGTACCATTTTCAGGTGTCATCATAAAAAACCTGTACTTTTTCAGAGTCTCATCAGAAATTGTTTGCATTTCCACATTGCAATGGTACCATTTTAAGGTGTCATCATAAAAAACCTGTACTTTTTCGGAGCCTCTTCAGAAAATTTTTGAATTTCCACAATGCAATGGTACCATTTAAGGTGTCATCATAAAAAATCCTGTATTTTTCAAGAGTCTCATGAGAAATTTTTTGAATTTCCACATTGCAATGGTACCATTTTAAGGTGTCATCATAAAAACCTGTACTTTTTCAGAGTCTCATCAGAAATTGTTTGAATGTCCACATTGCAATGGTACCATTTTAAGGTGTCATCATAAAAAACCTGTACTTTTTCGGAGCCTCATCAGGAAATTTTTGAATTTCCACAATGCAATGGTACCATTTTAAGGTGTCATCATAAAAAATCCTGTATTTTTCAAGAGTCTCATCAGAAATTTTTTGAATTTCCACATTGCAATGGTACCATTTTAAGGTGTCATCATAAAAACCTGTACTTTTTCAGAGTCCCATCAGAAATTTTTTGAATTTCCACATTGCAATGGTACCATTATAGGGTGTCATCATAAAAAAAACCTGTACTTTTTCAGAGTCTCATCAGTAATTTTTTGAATCTCCACATTGCAATGGTGCCATTTTAAGGCGTCATCATAAAAAAACCTGTACTTTTTCCAGGTGTCATCATAAAAAACCTTTACTTTTTCAGAGTCTCATCAGAAATTTTTTTGATTTTCCACATTGCAATGGTACCATTTTAAGGTGTCATCGTAAAAAAACCTGTACTTTTTCAGAGTCTCATCAGAAATTTTTTGAATTTCCACATTGCAATGGTGCCATTTTAAGGTGTCATCATAAAAACCTGTACTTTTTTAGAGTCTCATCAGAAATTGTTTGAATTTCCACATTGCAATGGTACCATTTTAAGGTGTCATCATAAAAAAACCTGTACTTTTTCAGAGTCTCGACATAAATTTTTTGAATTTCCACATTGCAATGGTACCATTTTCAGGTGTCATCATAAAAAAACCTGTACTTTTTTAGAGTCTCATCAGAAATTGTTTGAAATTCCACTTTGCAATGGTACCATTTTAAGGTGTCATCATAAAAAACCTGTACTTTTTCAGAGTCTCATCAGAAATTTTTTGAATTTCCACATTGCAATGGTCCCATTTTAAGGTGTCATCATTAAAAAACCTGTAGTTTTTCAGAGTCTCATCAGAAATTTTTTGAATTTCCACATTGCAATGGTTTCATTTTAAGGTGTCATCATAATAAAACTGTACTTTTTCAGTCTCATCAGAAATTTTTTGAATTTCCACATTGAATTGCTACCATTTTAAGGTGTCATCATTAAAAAAACCTGTACTTTTTCAGAGTCTTATCAGAAATTGTTTGAATTTCCACAATGCAATGGTACTATTTTAAGGTGTCATCATAAAAAAACCTGTAGTTTTTCAGAGTCTCATCAGAAATGTTTTGAATTTCCACATTCCAATGGTCCCATTTTAAGGTGTCATCATAAAAAACCTGTACTTTTTCAGAGTCTCATCAGAAAGTTTTTGAATTTCCACAATGCAATGGTACCATTTGAAGGTGTCATCATAAAAAATCCTGTATTTTTCAAGAGTCTCATCAGAAAATGTTTGAATTTCCACATTGCAATGGCACCATTTTAAGGTGTCATCATAAAAAATCCTGTATTTTTAAAGAGTCTCATCAGAAATTGTTTGAATTTCCACATAGCAATGGCACCATTTTAAGGTGTCATCATAATAAAACTGTACTTTTTCAGTCTCATCAGAAATTTTTTGAATTTCCACATTGAATTGCTACCATTTTAAGGTGTCATCATTAAAAAAACCTGTACTTTTTCAGAGTCTCATCAGAAATTGTTTGAATTTCCACAATGCAATGGTACTATTTTAAGGTGTCATCATAAAAAAAACCTGTAGTTTTTCAGAGTCTGATCAGAAACTTTTTGAATTTCCACATTCCAATGGTCCCATTTTAAGGTGTCATCATAAAAAACCTGTACTTTTTCAGAGTCTCATCCGAAAGTTTTTGAATTTCCACATTGCAATGGTACCATTTGAAGGTGTCATCATAAAAAATCCTGTATTTTTCAAGAGTCTCATCAGAAATTGTTTGAATTTCCGCATTGCAATGGCACCATTTTAAGGTGTCATCATAAAAAAATCCTGTATTTTTAAAGAGTCTCATCAGAATTTGTTTGAATTTCCACATTGCACTGGCACCATTTTAAGGTGTCATCATAAAAAAACCTGTACTTTTTCAGAGTTTCATCAGAAATTTTTTGAATTTCCACATTGCAATGGTACCATTTTAAAGTGTCATCATAAAAAAACCTGTACTTTTTCGAAGTCTCATCAAATTTTTTTTGAATATCCACATTGCAATGGTACCATTTTAAGGTGTCCACATTAAAAAAACCTGTACTTTTTCAGAGTCTCCTCAGAAATTTTTTGATTTTCCACATTGCAATCGTACCATTTTCAGGTGTCATCAAAAAAAACCTGTACTTTTTCAGAGTCTCGACAGAAATTGTTTGAATTTCCACATTGCAATGGTACCATTTTCAGGTGTCATCATAAAAAACCTGTACTTTTTCAGAGTCTCATCAGAAATTTTTTGAATTACGCAATGCAATGGTACCATTTTAAGGTGTCATCATAAAAAATCCTGTATTTTTCAAGAGTCTCATCAGAAATTGTTTGAATTTCCACATTGCAATGGCACCATTTTAAGGTGTCATCATAAAAAACCTGTACTTTTTCAGAGTCTCATCAGAAATTGTTTGAAATTCCACATTGCAATGGTACCATTTTAAGGTGTCATCATAAAAAACCTGTATTTTTTCAGAGTCTCATCAGAAATTTTTTTAATTTCCACATTGCAATGGTCCCATTTTAAGGTGTCATCATAAAAAAACTTGTACTTTTTCAGAGTTTCATCAGAAATTTTTTGAATTTCCACATTGCAATGGTCCCCTTTTAAGGTGTCATCATAATAAAACTGTACTTTTTCAGAGTCTCATCAGAAATTTTTTGAATTTCCACAATGAATTGCTACCATTTTAAGGTGTCATCATTAAAAAAACCTGTACTTTTTCAGAGTCTCATCAGAAATTGTTTGAGTTTCCACAATGCAATGGTACCAATTTAAGGTGTCATCATAAAAAACCTGTAGTTTTTCAGGGTCTCATCAGAAACTTTTTGAATTTCCACATTGTAATGGTGACATTTTAAGGTGTCATCATAAAAAACCTGTACTTTTTCAGAGTCTCATCAGAAATGTTTTGAATTTCCACATTGCAATGGTACCATTTTAAGGTGTCATCATAAAAATACCTGTACTTTTTCAGAGTCTCATCAGAAATTGTTTGAATTTCCACATTGCAATGCTACCATTTTAAGGTGTCATCATAAAAAACCTGCACTTTTTCAGAGTCTCATCAGAAATTTTTTGAATTTTCACATTCCAATGGTACCATTTTAAGGTGTCATCATAAAAAAACCTGTACTTTTTTCGAGTCTCATCAAAAAAATTTTTAATTTCCACATTGCAATAGTACCATTTTAAGGTGTCATCATTAAAAAAAACTGTACTTTTTCAGAGTCTCATCAGAAATTTTTTGAATTTCCACATTGCAATGGTACCATTTTCAGGTGTCATCATAAAAAAACCTGTACTTTTTCAGTGTCTCATCAGATATTGTTTGAATTTCCACATTGCAATGGTACCATTTTAAGGTGTCATCATAAAAAACCTGTACTTTTTCGGAGTCTCATCAGAAATTTTTTGAATTTCCACAATGCAATGGTACCATTTTAAGGTGTCATCATAAAAAATCCTGTATTTTTCAAGAGTCTCATCAGAAATTGTTTGAATTTCCACATTGCAATGGCAACATTTTAAAGTGTCATCATAAAAAACCTGTACTTTTTCAGAGTCTCATCGGAAATTGTTTGAATTTCCACTTTGCAAAGGTCCCATTTTAAGGTGTCATCATAAAAAAACGTGTACTTTTTCAGAGTCTCATCAGAAGTTTTTTGAATTTCCACATTGCAATGGTCCCATTTTAAGGTGTCATCATAAAAAAACCTGTACTTTTTCAGAGTCTCATCAGAAATTGTTTGAATTTCCACATTGCAATGGTGCCATTTTAAAATGTCATCATAAAAAACTTGTACTTTTTCAGAGTCTCATCAGAAATTGTTTGAATTTCCACATTGCAATGGCACCATTTTAAGGTGTCATCATAAAAAAACTGTACTTTTTCAGAGACTCATCAGAAATTGTTTAATTTCCACATTGCAATGGTACCATTTTAAGGTGTCATCATTAAAAAACCTGTACTTTTTCAGAGTCTCGTCAGAAATTTATTGAATTTCTTTATTGCAATGGTCCTATTTTAAGGTGTCATCATAAAAAAACCTGTACTTTTTCAGAGTCTCATCACAAATTGTTTGAATTTTTACATTACAATGGTCCCATTTTAAGGTGTCATCGTAATAAAACTGTACGTTTTCAGAGTCTCATCAGAAATTTTTTGAATTTCCACATTGAATTGCTACCATTTTAAGGTGTCATCGTTAAAAAAACCTGTACTTTTTCAGAGTCTCATCAGAATTTTTTTGAATTTCCACATTGCAATGGTACCATTTTAAGGTGTCATCGTTAAATAAACCTGTACTTTTTCAGAGTCTCATCAGAAATTTTTTGAATTTCCACATTGCAATGGTGCCATTTTAAGGTGTCATCATAAAAAAAACCTGTACTTTTTCAGAGTCTCATCAAATTTTTTTTAAATTTCCACATTGCAATGGTACCATTTTAAGGTGTCATCATAAAAAAAACTGTACTTTTTCAAAGTCTCATCAGAAACATTTTGTATTTCCACATTGCAATGGCGGCATTTTAAGATGTCATCCTAACAAAATACATGTACTTTTCAGTGCTTATAAGAGTGGGCTAAGACTTCAATAAATATAAGCAACACGTAACAAATATTTGGGGTGGGTCTCATTCCACACTATAATGGTACCTTTTTAAAGTGCCATTTTAGCAAAATAACTCTATTAGACTATTCAGTAGGACTGATAAAAAAGTGTTTTAGGATTCAATAATTAGATATATTATTATAATTACAATAAAAAATATCTTTATGTATAGAGTTCAGCAGCTAAGTTTTCCAGTTGCCAAGATTTTTTAATGAATAAAATTTATGCAGACATGGATACGATACCAGCCTATTATATAAGCAAACTTTTCAGCACTATGCCAGATTAACCCTATTTCTTAAGAAGGTCCTGAATTGCTGACCAGGACGTACTTTCTGAAATCATATTTAACCTTTATCTTCCCAGACACAGAAATAGTCATTCTATCACTTCTGAACTTTGTTATTATACAGTTTACCACCTAGATAGAGGCAATTAGTTAAAAAAATAATTTATTTTCTGTTCATATAAAAATTATATATATGTTCCCAAAGTGGAACGTTGGGTCACTTTGACTAGTATAGGCATCAAGCATTAGTAAAAGTATAACTTTTTCCAAATGATGCATATAGATCTATACAATTTTTTAAAAGGTGTGAATCACAAAGGTTAATACTCCACCTCTACCCCAAATTTTACACACCACATCCTCAAAATTCCACTCCGCCCCACCCTTCCACCCCACCAAACCCCATGAAATGCTCACGTCTGAAATTTAGGAAAAATAATCTTTCAATTTGTATTCATACCGGCCCCAACGAACCACTACGCTGACCGTATCCCACAAAGTCCCACAGCAATCCCCCACCCACCCCACCCACCAAACCCAACCCTAATCCACCTTCCCCAAATTTGCCTCCACACAGTCCCACATGTCTGGAGTAAGGTTTCTCGGTCAAACCCCCTCTTCACTTCGAACGCACACGGCTCACTTCAACCACATACTCCAACCGTCCATCTATAACCCACCTCCACCCTACTCCGGCCCACTCCACCCTATTCCCAACCTTCACTCCGACCCACCTCTTAAAATGCGCAACATAGGAAATTCATGAAAAACAATTTTTTACTTTGTTTTTCACCGTGGCTCTTCCTTCCCACTTTGACCCCACCCAGCACACTACAACCCCATACCACAACCGTCCGACCCCACCCACCTCCACTCTAATTCAGGCCTACCCACCCCATCTCCCACCCCTCCATGACTCCACTCCGCGAAAGGCTCAACACATGAAATTCATAGCAAAAAATAATGTTTCACTTGGTTTTCACCTTTGGTTTCACCGCACCGCACCCTACCATCCACAAATCCTTACCCCACCCCGTCATACCCTGTCCTCACACAACCCACCCTGCGGGAAAACGGAGTAGTTATATGGGCTAATCAGAATTTAAATATAGCCTACGTTGAAAACATCACGCTGCAGAAGGCCTAACGCAACTTTTCAAGCTCCTCAAATCCCGAAAAAAAACCCAGTAGGCTACTATATAATAAAATAATAAAAAATAGGCCTAAAATAATAATAATGGATCAAATAATAATAATACTATAATTAATAATAATAATATTCATGTTCATATTAGAATGAAAACTACAATCAACGTAAATTTTGTAGCGAGCAGGGCAAATTTCAATAGAACGTAAAAGTATTGTTTCAACTAGTGAGAGTGACCCAACGTTCCCAAAGTGGAACATATCTAAAATCAGCTGCGTTGCTCACTCGTAGAGCACTACTATTAAAAAAATTGACCATAACTAGACAGAGTAGACACAGTTCAATCCAAATGTACAATAAAAGCAATTAATTATCATGCATTTGCTCAAAAAAATAATTTTCAATATTTTTTAGCAAAAACGTCATTTTTTGCCAAATTTGCATCAAAATAACTATTTTATTAGCAGCAACATACTTGAAACAAAAGTAAATAAACATGCACCCATCATTGGCCAAGTAAATGAATATCAATAAGATGACTTACAGTAGGTTTTACCGTCTGTGCAAATTTTTAATAATATGTTCCACTTTGGGAACGTTGGGTCAATAAAGGTTAATGGTACACAAACCCACCAAGAACTAATAAATTACGGTTCCAAATTCAGGTAGCCATGTGTGGTATTGATGTTGTTTTTAGGTTTTACTTTATGTGTTCAAATAATAGGACCAAACATTTTGAAATTTTACAGTTTAAAATTTGAAGGATGCACTGGTAAGAAGCCAATCAGTTGTACAAAAGTAGTATTTGTACAAATATTAGCAGTAAGTTATTCTCATGTTAGCAGGATTGTGTCATATATTATGATAGTAAATAATAACATTAACCATTATAATAATTAATAGTATTAGGCCCTACAGTATATTAAAAAAAAGTTCACGTAATACGATGATGTAAACAGCAACTAAGCTAAGCGTTATTTGGCTTGCATCAGACAGCTTGTTTGAATAATTATGCCATGTCTTTATCTCTAGACTTGTTTTCTTGTATTTTATGCCAATAGAGTTGTCAATAGAAATTTAAAGTTAAATTCACGGCAAAAAGTCTTATAATTGTCACGAAAATGCTCCATAGCAATAAGTTATGCAAAAGGCGCTATAGGAAAATTATCATCCGGGTCCGCACAGCGGCGCCGCCAGGATTTTATTTCTGTACGCACAACTTGCACAAAATAATATGAAGCGAACAGCGATCGATACGAGCTTATATTCAGGGGCGGATCCAGGATTTCTGGTTAGGGGGAGCGTAAACACTACCAATCCAATCCCATATAATTATATATATATATATATATATATACAGTGCTTAAAGTGTAAAAAAGTGCCAGGACGCTGTATTGTAGGCCTAATTGGTCGTCAGTGGCGGGGCCGAAGGCGGGAAGTTGCGAGTGCCGAAGGCACGAAGCCCATCCCGACTAGGGGGCTGGGGGAGCGTGGTAAGCTCCCACAGCGGGGTCTGGGGCGGAGCCCCAGCGACTAGCGCTTTTGGCTGTTTCGACCTTAAATGGAGCCATTTTTAGGCTCTTGTTTGCCAGCTATTTGTGAACGACAAAGTCGCGAAATTTTTAAAAATAAGTCGTTTTTCAGTGTTGCAAGCTACCAGGATAACAATAAAAATCAAAATGTTATTGTAAAATAGAAAGGTTTTGTCTTTACAGTAAGCTCCCCCAGCGGGGGATTATTTGGTTGTGATTGTTACAATGCGATTTTCAATGTGATTATCGATTCGTTCTACAGGGTGAACCTACAATCCTACATTATATAATATATCTTTCTTTGGGCGCATAACGTATAGGTAGGATATAGGATTCTCTCGTGGTAATATGAAATTCAAACTGTCACCCAATAAATTTAGACCATGTGACAATTATATAAAGTTTGCGCCCCTAGAAAAATTACTGCGGACGCCCATGCTAAAGGCTTCAAATTATTACCCCCTCCTAAACATTACCCCCCCTGCAAACTGTAATTTGCATCAATCGTCGCATTTATTGGACTAAAAATATCAGAAAAATGATCCCGCTTCTTGTTTTGGTCTGAAGATTTTCATCCGTTATCCCACTTCGTGATTTGGTTTGTTATAAATATTTTCATCTGTAACTAAAATACTAAATCGCCGCTGAAGTTACATGGAGAAATGGCTTCGAGGCTATTATTTTTTCCGAGTAAAATATTTATAACAAACCACAGTGGGATGACGGATAAATCTATTCAAATCTAGTGTCCGGGGGTAATCTGAAACCGGTTACGGTACAAGTTACCGGGGGGTGATGTTCAGGAGGTGCAATTTGATGCCTTTAGATCAGCATATTGCTATGCTATCGTCGCCTTTAAGCCGGAATTTTTCAGGTTCGAATCCACCTCGCCGCGTAAGGTCGACCTTGGGCAAGTCCTTCACTCACAATTGCTCAGCGCTTCGGCCGGAGTAGAGAGCTTGAAGGGGCGCTATAACCAGTGGCGGACCCAGAACTCTTCCAAGGAAGGGGGGGGTAAAAATCTTTGAACCTGGGATGGGACAGGTGAAACAAATTTCGAAATTTGGTTGTTGGTCGAAAATAAATATGGATCAGTCTTTGGCTGAAGTACTTTTCATCCGCCAAAAAAAGTTGATGAGATTTTTTGGGGGGAGAAAATCATACCATTTCATCCGCCAAAAAGTTGATGACTTTTTTTACTCCTCCACATGAAAACCGACTGGGGGTCACGTCCCATGCCATTTTCCGAATAGGGGGGGGGGCAATTTGCCATTACACCCATATGCATATTGCTAATTTCATACCAAAAAGGGGGCTACGTCCCATGGCAGTTTTAAATGGGGGCCATGGCCGGATTGCCCCCCTGGATCCGCCCCTGGCTATAAAAAGTGCACATAAAAACACATACAAACAAAAATTAAATTTAAAAAAAAGTTTTAACGGTTTTACATCCAGGAATCTCAGAATCCATAGACCTCTAGGGCCTAGGCGGCTATAAGACGCTCAATGCCAAGATAGCTCTCTATTAGAGTGTAAGTAAATAAGGAAGTAAGTATATTCTATAGATTATAAAATTTCAATAGAATTTCATCGCTTATAATAAATTTACAATTTGTGAAAAAAATGTTTGCCTTTCCGCGCTGTACGCACTTGCGTAAGTGCGTACGCCTAACGGCGCCCCTGGGTGTATTACAAGTTATGATATCTCAAACCAAACCCAAAATCCAGGGGGGTGGTAACCACCCCCCTTTGGTAGTCAGTGTTACAAAAAAGCTTGGTAGCCTGAGGGTTAATGCTCATTTCGGTCTGCGGCGCCACAATTATTCTTTAGTTTGTATGTGATTTTGTTGACCAGCTTGCCTCTCCCTGACCTACATTCCAGCCGATAAAACTGCCTCTCTCGCTGTGACGCTCGATGGCAGCAAACAATATGAGAAGAAATTCCCTGGTGAGTATAGAATACTCACAGCACGACATAAGTTCATTGCGATATCACGCGGTCTAGTTTTAGCACATTATATCACGCGGTCTAGTTTTAGCACATTAGACTATTCTATTTTACAATGTGACTCAACTTGAAATTTAAAGTTTTTGGGAAGGGGTTTAGTCTTTAGAATAATGGCAATACACTGGCACAAAGAATATCTTCGGACGCTAAGTTCGGACGTTTACATCGCAAAGGTCGACTAAGCCTTCCATTCGGGAGATGGCATTGGTAAAAATTAACGAATAGATTCTGGTATAACGGGGGTGAGCTTTGCATGGCAACGACAAATGCAACTAATGTGATAGCATTCACCGCTGAACATTGATGTGAATGCAAATATGCAGGATTATAAAACTTGCAATCTTTGGAATAGGCTACATCTGGAATTTTTCAATTAATTATAAATCATTTTCGAACGTTTCCCAATCTTTTTGGGCCACCGAACCCTTCGCGTCTTAATAACTCCAATCTCAATTAAACCGTATAAACGCATTAAAGGACTCATAGCTCCTGAGAAGCATGGTCCTACTAAACACGCACTGTGGCAGAAAGTTTATTTTTCTTAAGGAAAACTTAAGTTGCACTGTTTTGAAAACCACGACTCGTGGATCCAAATACGTCTATTGGGTGTAGGCCCACATGAAATTCTAATGCGAATAGCTCTTGCTTATTCTCATGCATTTTGTCTATAGCTGGTTTAATGCTTGAAAGCTGGATTCTTATTGTAAGCTGCATCATGTCGTCGTTTTCTATATTTTGCTTAGGTTCCAGTAAAATAATTATGTGAATGCAGTTTCGTACAAATGACAAAAGCGTGCTAAATGCAGCTAATGGGGTTCTTTAAGTTAACCCTTTAATGCCGAGAGTATAGTAAAATGTATGGGAAATCCTATACCCTCCGGAATTAAAGGGTTAACTATCCCATTCCAGATACTGATCAGTGAAGGTTGATTGGAATTCTGCTTTAGGCCTATGTGCGATATGATGAGAAATTCGCAGTCTTCATTTCACCTACTTTGAATGACTTCATAACAATTATAATTATCATTCATAGCAAGAAAGCAATTGGCCAATATATGTTCGCGGAACCAACCCTGCGCGGCTGCGCCCACCGCGCGGAACCATTGTGTTCCGCGGAACCAACTTTGGGATGCGCTGCATGGTCTGGGCCAATACCGCAATGCTTGCAATATATTATAGGCCTATTCGGATGTATATTAGAAGTAAGCTTATTGAAGATTGCGCGGGTTTCAAAACTTCTCGCTGTCTTGTTAATGAAAGCACGAATTTATGCTTTTAGTGTCTGATCCGCCTAAGCTATGCTTCGAGAAATTCGGGCTGAAGCTCTGTCTCGAGTTCTACGACTTCAAAGTTGAAACAAAAACCTTCACCGGATGCATACGAATTTCTGCAGACATCCTGAAGAAATACGTCACTTATAACTATGGCTGCTTCACAATTAACATTCCCCAGTCTGCTGCCGGGCGTCAATTGCTTCCCAAGTCCTCTTCTAAGCCCAAATCCAAGTCCAAGCTCATGGGGTAACTGGTAGACACCGACATTCCGACAACGCAGTGAAAACGAAGCCTGTCGGCCAAACTCAAACCAAGAACATTCCTATGAAAATGACCAGACATTCTGACGACGATGAGTGACTTAATGGCAAACGATAATCCGCTGAATTCTAAGACTTATGCATGGATGTGTCTCCTATTAAATCAGCTCTTGAATGAGATATTGTTTAAGTTGTGGCTGAAAGTATTGTATTGTGTAAGCGTATTTAATATAGGCCTAGTACAGCGGCCGGTTGATTGTGTGTACGCCAGCGACGAACGGGCCAAAGAGCACAGCTGCGTTTTAGGCGCGCGATTTGAGACGACTGTCTAGACAGGGGTGCACGTACGAATTAGAGATAGAGAGAAGGAGGGAGTGCTAGTTGTAGTAGAGAAGAGTCGTTGTTGCTCTGATAATGCAAGGATAGACATTATCGTGTTGCTGCTGTTTTCATCTTTACGTTGGATTTGATTATAATATACTTTGGACACTGTCGTCGTTGTCGTGAAGTAAAACAAGTGAAGACTGTAGATCTTTAACTAGCGAATAGATTATTGAAGTCAGTTAAGTCCTTAGGGATAGGTCTTAGGCTGAAGAACGATTATAAAGCTACCGAGGAGACTGGGGTTCAACGCAGGGAAAGAGGCGTTGACATTTGGTGACAGCGGTGGGATACTGATCCATACTGATTGATACTTATTTACAAACGTTGATTGGGGATCTACATTTACACGTTGATTTGGAATATTGCTATTATTATCTACGGACGCTGTGTTTTTCTTATCTACACACGCTGGTATTCTCACCCGAGATACGGAAGGAACGATATCTGGGATCTTATCGAAAGAACGGAAGCTACGATATTCATTTACAAGGAAAGGACGTTGATATTTCACGGAAACTACGGACGTTGATATTTCATATTCAAGGAACGGATGTTAATTTCTTATCGCAACGACGGATGCTGCCAGGCGCTCGTGAGAAGCAACCTGGTCAACAATTCATCGATTATCTACGGTGAGAAGCGACATCTCAACGACTGAAAGGTAGGAGAACTTGCTTGTCTGATAAAGGAGCAGTGATCTTTGAAGTAAAGAAGTAAGAAACAACAAATAAATTAAGATGGAGAAACTCACGGAGCAAAAGCAGGCAGCCATTAAAAAGATGTCGTCTGAAAGATTAATAAAGTTATTAATCGAAGCAGGCCTTGATGCAGAAGAAGTCGAACAGATGTCGAGGGAACATTTAATGAGAACTTTGGCGGAGGTTTGGGCGAAAAAAGACGCGGAAGAAGAAGGTGCGGTTGGTGGTACTGAGGAGAAGCCAGTTGAGAAGCCACCGGCACCGATGTCTATAGAGGCGTTGCTACAATTCATGATGATGAGTAGACAAGAAGAAAAAGCTAAGGAAGAGCAGCGCAGACAAGAAGAGAAAGAAAGAGCAGAAAGAGCAGAAAAGATTAGGCAACAAGAGATTGACATGCAGAGGCAACAATTCCAGCTTCAGTTAGAACAAATGAAAATAGATCGCGACGAAGCAGAACGACGAAGGATGGAATTAATGATAGAATATGAAAGAGCAAGAAGAAGCGATGAAGAAATACGGAGACAGCAGATCGAAGACAAAAAGGCTCGTGAGGAAGAAAAGGAAAAGTTGCGTTTACAAGAACTGCAAAGAGCCGAAGAGATTCGACAGGAAGAATTCCAAGCAGAAAAAGACAATTTGGAAAAAGCAGAAAGAGAAAGAGAAGAACAGATACAATTAGAACAAAAGAAACTTGCTATTAAGGAAGCTCAACTCCATGAAATGGCTATTGAAAAGGAGGAACGCAGAAAGCAGTTAGACTTGTTGCAGCAACAGATTGAACAAGAAGAACTGCGTAGGATAGAAGATCAGAATCGACTGAAGAAGAAAGACGAAGACGACAGAAAGAGCCGTGAGGAATCAGAACAAAATAGGCTCAGAGAAAGTGAGACAATGGTGTCAAAGATTAAGAAGATTGGTGATGCAATGAAACATGTGTTACCGAAGATGCCGTATGATATGATGGAAGTGCCATTATATTTTGAGACAGTTGAGAATGCATTCAATAGTTTTGCTGTGGAACAACAATATTGGGTGAAATTGTTATTGCCACTTATGACTTCGAGGGCGCGAACTGTATTGAACCGCGTGTCTTTTGATGATCTAGACAAGTACGATGTCGTCAAAGAGCATTTATTGAAAGAATTCAAGCTAACGGCTCGAGAGTACAGATCAAGATTTGTAGATGCCAAGAAAACTGTGGAAGAAACGTATACGATGTTTACGGCAAGATTGAAGAATCTGCTGAATTATTATGTCCGAAGTAGAAGAGTGGGCAAAGACTACGAGAAGCTGTTTGATTTGCTAGTGGCGGATAAACTGAAAGAATGTTTACCACCAGGTCCACTGCAGTTTGTCTTAGCAAAAGAGGGTACAGAATGCTTGGAAGCTAGTAACGTGGCAGACCTCGCAGACATACATGTGAACAATCGAATTGGTGTAATGTTTCAAGACAAACCGAAATATGAATCCTGGGGCAGTAGTCCAAAGCAAACAAAGTGGAACAGCAATAACGAAGAAACTGGAAGCCAAGCCAAAAGTAATGACGTCAAGAAATATAATTTCTCTGGAAAGCAGTGGTCGCAAGATAAACAACAGTCAACGTGGGACAGACAAGCCTACAATCGGACTCCACCGATGGGACGCCCAACAGAAGACAATGCATCGTACTCTCCGAACCGCAAGTGGGAGAACAATGAGCAAAAAGGTTTCGTCAAGAAACGTTGCCACAACTGTCAGTCAGACACACATTTGCTAAACAATTGTAAAGCACCAGGAGCGACAAATCTGAGGAATAACTTTAGTAGGAGTGCAGAGAATTTGAGAGTAAACCAGATCCAAGTGATAAATGCACCTCCTGTTTGGGAAGAACAATACAGCCGAGAAACGGAAGTGAAGTCGGTGATGAAATGTACACCACGGTTTATAATACAAAGTAAAGATGATTTTTCACTTATAAAGAAGATTGCATTGCAGCATGTGACGGTAGAAATACGTGGGAATGATACCAGTGGTCGTCCTGTGCAAGTTAAAGCATTGGTTGACTCTGGAACAGAGATACCAGTGATCAACGAGGAATTACTGAAAGGAGCGATAGTGGAAGAGATTGGCAGAGTACATTTGCAATGTGTGACTGGAGAGCCTATTCCAGCTAAGTTAGTGAAGATTGATGTGAGAATGAGTGGTCAGACAGTAGGAGAAGATCTGAAGGACAGAAAAATAAATATTGCGCCATACTCAACGTTGGTGTGTGCCAGCATTCCAGCAGAACTGTGTAAAGAAAACAAAGAAAGGTTCTTGCTACATCCAGAGATAAATGCAGAACTGAAAGAAATTCCACCAGTCAGTGTATTACAAAGAGAGCTACAAGCAAACGTGACTACAAGAGCACAGAGTCGGAGAACAGAAGTCGAAAACGAAGAAGAAGAACAGCTAAATGAAAGTTTGCTAGACGATGACACTGAAAGCGAAGATGAACACAAAATTCAAGAAGAAGAAGGAATAACATCCGAGAACAATGAAAATGAAGAAGAGATGGCTGCATGTGAACGAAATGATAGTGAAGATTCGGGGAGCGATGTGGAAATTGGTACGAGCATGAGAGAATTGTTTACGGAGAATACGAATGATGAAAGACAGGTGGAAGATGCAAAGAAATTGGAGAAGCAAAAACAGCATGCCGGCCATTATAACAAGAAAGCAAAATATAAAGAATTCAAACTTGGAGAAAGCGTCGACGTACTACATCCAACGTTAACCAACAAATTAATCTCACGATGGCATGGTCCATATACCGTCCTACAAAGAAGATCCAAATATTCATATCTCGTGGACATGAAGGAAGATGGTCGACGAATTGCGCATGCTAACAAGATGAGAAAGTTTATCATCAGAACATTATCATGTGGTCTTATCGTGGAAGAAGACGACGAATTCGGCTCAGTGGTAGAAATACCGCTGGAAGACGATTATTCAGAAACGAAACAGAAATCACTTCAAGTGGATGATGAACAAATTAGCGATTTAGCGATCAAAATGTCTAAACAAGTGCTGTATGCAATGAGCCGTATGTAGATGACATTGAAGTACACTTTGATAATTGTCCTAATCATTTGAATGGACAATCATTTAAGACATTTAGAATTGTTTTTGAAACAGATCAGATTGCATAATGTGATTTTATATAATTATGTTTGAGGTTGGTCAACCATTTAATTTGTAGCCTATTGTGATAGCAGTGATTTTGCCGTGGGAGCTGTGCTGTCACAGGTGGACAATGAAGGGATAGAACGTCCCGTTTCATTTATCAGCCAGAAACTGACAGATACCCAGAGGAGATGGGCAACGATTGAGAAGGAAGCCTATGCAATCATATGGGCTTTAAACAAATTGAAAGAAATTATTATTGGTTCCAAGATTAATGTGTTCACAGACCACAATCCTTTAGTTTATTTGACTGAATCAATGTCGAAATCGGCTAAGTTAGTCAGATGGTCATTATCATTACAAAAATTTTACAAATCCTTTTGATTTATAAGAAAGGAAAGCTGAATGTAGTAGCTGACTGTTTATCTAGATTATAGTGTAAGATATTTTATGATGCATTTAGTGTAAGAGTTGTTAGTATTGTGTAATTAATGGACGTTCGCTAATTTTTAAAGATAATTAGCTCTCTTTAAAAGAAAGGAAAGAGGTAATGTAAGCGTATTTAATATAGGCGTAGTACAGCGGCCAGTTGATTGTGTGTGCGCCAGCGACGAACGGGCCAAAGAGCACAGCTGCGTTTTAGGCGCGCGATTTGAGACGACTGTCTAGACAGGGGTGCGCGTACGAATTAGAGATAGAGAGAAGGAGGGAGTGCTTAAAGGAAGAGTGGCGAGATAGGCTGTGATGAATGTAGTAGTTGCTGTTTAGTTGTAGTAGAGAAGAGTCGTTGTTGCTGTGATAATGCAAGGATAGACATTATCGTGTTGCTGCTGTTTTCATCTTTACGTTGGATATGATGACAATATACTTTGGAAACTGTCGTCGTTGTCGTGAAGTAAAACAAGTGAAGACTGTAGATCTTTAACTAGCGAATAGATTATTGAAGTCAGTTAAGTCCTTCGGGATAGGTCTTAGGCTGAAGAACGATTATAAAGCTACCGAGGAGACTGGGGTTCAACGCAGGGAAAGAGGCGTTGACATATTGTTTTGCATAATACTGTTTTTATATATGAGAATTTATCAGGCACCCCATTTCCAACTAGCTATTCAGAGATCAGCGTGATAGCCACGAGGAATTAAGAAAGACTTGATGATGGTCGTAGGCTACAATATTGTTTGCGGCTAAACTGGACGTTTACTTAGCACGAATTTGATGACGTCACTGATATTGGCGCTACAATTTTTATTAAATGAGCTAGTGATCTATTTTTTTTATATTAACATTTTTATTTGAATAACCTATCCACCAGTATAAAACTGTCCACATTATATTGTGTATAACATTATATTTGTCTGCATTCAAAATCGTTCACGACCCATCGAGACACCCTATCTACATGTATATAAATAAAGAGAAGATTCTGTCTGTCTGTCTGTGTGTTTGACCGCGATGCATTTCAACAGTTTTTGACCTTCTCACTCCAAACCTTCACTACTCTGTCCGTCTCGGCGTCGGACACCCAGTGGAGAGGTTGGCGAATCTCCCCCACCATGGGGGCCACGGTGGGGGGCGAAAACCCTAAGTTTACTAAACACCTTTTTAAACGCTTGCATGGCCATTATATAAACGCAGCTGATGTAAATGATCTTCCAATCCGCTTTGCTGTAAAGTCCTACTAAAATAAAAGTCAATTTACGCGTAGGCCTACCGGTGGAGGTCGGAGTTAGTGGTGGCGTGTTGGGGGGTTGGGGTGGGGAGGGGATCGTGAAGGGGTGGGGGTGTGAAATGTTTTCCCGAAAACCCAAATTTCCCGGGTGGCGTACCGGTGGAGAGGTCGAAGTGTGGTGGGGTGTTGTCGGGTGGGAGAGTTTTGGGTGGGTGTGGGAATGGGGTGGGAGGAATTTTTCACCCGAAAACCAAAATTTCACCGATAGCGTACCATTGAAGGTCGGAGTGTTGTGGGGCTTTTGGGCGGGGATAGGGTGAGGTTGGTGGGTTGGTGTGGGGTGTGGGTGGGGTGGGAGCTGGCTTAGGCTGGGGTTCGAGTGGTGGGGTGGAGAGTAGGAGTGAGGGTAGGATGAGGTGGAGGTGGAGGGGTGGGATGGGGTGGGTGAACGGGGTGGGGTGGACGGGGTGGTTGGGGGTTTGGGGTGGAGTGGGGTGGAGGTGGGATGTGGTGAGGGTGGGTGGTGGAGGAGAGGTGGAGGTGTGAAGCGGGGGGCGGGTGGAGGGGTGGGTGTACGGGGTGGGGGTGGAGGTGGGGGTGGAGGTGGGGTGTGGTGAGGATGGGGTGGTGGCGTGGAGGGGTGAAGCCGGGGCGGATGGATGGGGGTGGGTGTACGGGTGGGGGTTTGAGGTGGAGGTGGGGTGGAGGTGTGGTGTGGTTGGGTTGTTTCCCTAGCGGGTCGAATCCTAAATTTCCCGGGCAACGCCGGGTACCCCAGCTAGTAATATAATTATTATTAAGTTGGATTACAGACAATCGCAACGCAATCGTAGCCTGATCTCTAAATTTATAGAGCGCCACTCGAAAGCCAATCGCTGGGCGCCAGCAGGGCTGCTTTTTAGAACTGCACAACCCCTTCTCTTCTTTTCCATCCTCCATGGTAAATTACTTCCAATCTGAAAAAAATGGCCTTTTTCAACTAGTTTTGACTGCACAGAAGTGCTTCTACAACTGTGCAAATCTACATAGAACTGCACATTTTGTATACAGCTGCACGTTAAAAAAAGCCTTGGGCACCAGCTAATTTCACGAGGCGCTGTGAGACTGTGTCAAGTCAGAATGGTTGTGTTCGAAAGAGTAGTTCCAAGGTGGTCGTAGTCTGATCGTAGTCCGCCAACCACTGCAACAAATCAAATTTCGGCTCGAGATAGTGATTTTAGCCATGGGGTACGAAAGGGTTTCAGCTGCTTGTGAAAATCGATTGCATTTCTTCTCATTTGAAACGACTTTGATGCACATAAAATGTATTTAGCCTATTCGAACTAAAACTTCAACCGGTGTAATTTATTTCAACGACGCTGCCATACAATTCGTACTAAGTGAACTGCATAAATATCTCAATCAGATCAGAACAAAATGTTAATGTTTACCAGAAATGAATAGAAATGTGCACGTGGCTATGTTCGCAACAATGCATGCATACGTTTATGCACACATCTGTGTATGGAATTTTTATAGCGCTCTTCGAGATGAGTAGACTACTCAGAGGCGCTCCCGTCCGAGGCCTGCCGAAAGAGGAACGGCTTGAGTAGGACTGTAGGATATAGAAAGTGCCAGAAGCCTCGCAGGAGAGAAGGCAGTTCAGAGGGAAGACTATTCGATAGCGAACGACCAACCGATCAATAAACTCCTCAATGAATACACCTGCATACAAACATGGTGATGTTCATATAACATTGCATACATACATACGTACATACATACATACCCTGGACCTAAATGTAAACAGACGGGATGTAATGGCAGGGGGTAATGTCCTACTGTACGGGTGGTAATGGTCGGAAGGTAATGGCAGGGGGTAATGGCAAGGAGTAATTGGTCGGGGGTAACGTCCGGATACCGTGTCGCAATGCAAGCTGGAGGGTTGCAGGTTCTAACCCACCTCCAGTCCTCACGTAAGGACCTTGGCAAAGTCCTTCACTCGCAATTGCTCAGCGCTTCGGCGTGAAACTCCGATGCAGTGTCTGCGCTGTAGTCGGGAGCGCCTCTGAGTAGAGAGCTTGAAGGGACGCTATAACAGGCACGCATACAATACAAACATGCAAACAAATCAATTCTTCCAGTCTAGTAGAATACAGTGTCGCTGGCGTTGCTGCTGTCTAAAAGTAAGGCAAAAAACCCATAAATTTGACAGTTTTTCTTGATTTTCTGACATGTTTCATAATAATTTATAGCAAACTATGAGTTTTATTTGTACAACTTGATTTATTTAGCTACAAGTATGCTTATTTTCATGATTAAATAGTTGAAATATATATGAAACCTTTAACCTTCACAGTTGATCAATGCCAGCGTGGAAAAGTTGATGGGGGCACTTGTGCCTAGAGTCCCCAAAACGGGGACGGTACGAAAAAATTGCTAATAAATAGAAGAAATTTTTTTTTGTCTGAATGGTGATTGACACTGATTTTCAGTAAGTAGGCATTACAATATTTTCACACTTTCATGAAGAAAAAAAAGTCAGGCACTAATGGGTTAATAATAACTTATAGTAAAGCTTAGGTCACTCTTGACCCATGCTGTCACGGCTACTCTTGCCCCGGTGCCATAGCAATTAATTTTTTTATAATTACTGGTAACATCTTTTGAAATCATTCAATTCAATACTGTCATAATCATCTACATACTTCTTCATACTCTTCTTTCCGCTCTCTTTCTCTCTCTCCTCTCCTCTCTCTCAGTCTCCATTTCTGCCTCTACCTATGTCTGTGTGTGTGTGTGTGTGTGTGTGTGTGTCTCTCTCTCTCTCTCTCTCTCTCTCTCTCTCTCTCTCTCTCTCTCTCTCTCTCTCTCTCTGGAAATATAAATATAGAAATATATATATAGAAATATATATATATAATTCTGCCTCTTCTTTCTCTGCCTCTCTGCCTGTCTCTCTCTTCTTTCCGCTCCTCTCCTCTCTCTCAGTCTCCATTTCTGCCTCTACCTTTGTCTCTCTCTCTCTCTCTCTCTCTCTCTCTCTCTCTCTCTCTCTCTTTCTCTCTCTCTCTCCTCTCCTCTCTCTCTCTGGAAATATAAATATAGAAATATATATATATAGAAATATATATATAATTCTGCCTCTTCTTTCTCTGCCTCTCTGCCTGTCTCTCTCTTCTTTCCGCTCCTCTCCTCTCTCTCAGTCTCCATTTCTGCCTCTACCTTTGTCTCTCTCTCTCTCTCTCTCTCTCTCTTTCTCTCTCTCTCTCTCCTCTCCTCTCTCTCAGTCTCCATTTCTGCCTCTACCTATGTCTCTGTCTCTCTCTCTCTCTTTGTCTCTTTCTCTGTCCTTCGTTCGCTCTAATTGCATTGCATGCAATGATTAAATGGATTTTCAGAAAATTACCGGAGCGCAAATTCTAAAGTTCCACATTCATTGCTGAAGATGAATCGACTTACCGAACTAGAAATGAACAATATGGCTTGAGAAAAGGCAGAATGGAAAAAAATGTCCTCCATTGGGACTTACATGTACATTGTATAAAGAGCGCACACGTAAGCTTATCTGTTTTAATGTGCTGCGTTTTTTAACAATATTATCATTCTACTCTCTACTTTACCAATCCGACTCGTTTCTTAAACCATCATTCATTTCAACATAACTCAGGATATAAGGTTAGATCTTTTGGTTAGATCTTTTGGTTTTGTCTTCATATCTACAAGCATCTACATAATGAAACACGCTTATTTTCAATTTCACTCGCTGTGACACTTTGTCTTAGACTAATCCGCCATCTTGAGCCACATTCGAAATGAACGTTTTGGTTCCATGATTCCTGTCGCAGTTTGTGCTCTCTCGCTTGTTAACTCATTCGGGTTGTTGCTCATCTCATGACCGAGTTCCTCATTACCTACAACCAAATGTACACTGTACACTGTACAGTATTCTCATTTTAACTCTTTTACTCTCCGGAACTAAACCATCGTCTCAGCACAGATTCTTAATTGCACGCAACAAGAACTTCCAACAAAAAATTGCTTCTCTATTCCGTCAATCTCTACTAAATCCGTAGAAATTCTTTATCTTAAGGCAAGCGATCTTGCCTCGTGTAATGAGCTGCCTCCATAATTCCGCTCTTTTCCCGTTAATCCTTTCTGGCCACACACAATCACCTTCATCAGTCTCCTCCATTCATCACTCCTCAGGCTTTCCATTCGAAAATAAAGTATCACCTCTTTATTAAGAACTCTCGCTTGATCGTCCACCTTCCATTAACAGCTCATGTGCCACCTCTGATTCTCTGGTAACAGAAAAACGACAAACTTTTTGGACAACCTTTTATGACTAAACGCAGCGCTCGTGAATAAGTTGGTGGCCCGTGCTTGACTTTCGAGTGACACTTTAGAAATGTGGAGATTACGATTACGATTATGATTGCCGAGTAAGTAATTCCCATTAAAAACTGTTCGAAAAGCGGATGAATGCAGTGGCATAAGAACTGCGATTTCATGAAGAAATTTCGGTTTGAAAGTAGATAGGCAAGCATAAGTATAGGCCTACTCTTATTTTGCTGGTCTAGGAGGAGGTAAGAGCTGATGAATGCAGTTTCAAAAGTAGAGCTCTGATGGATATTCGATCATATTTTCCGTGAGTCTCTTTCAGAGCTACGTTCAAGACTGTTGTTGTTGTTTGTTGTAGAGAGCTTGCTGATATTGCTGTTGAGACTACTGGCATTGATAGGGATTTCTTCATCAATGACATTGCTAACCATAGAAGCGAGGCCATCGGTATCTGGAAATACGACAGCAAACGTAAGTGTGGATATCACTGCTTTTGTATTGACATATTATGTCTTTTCATGTCTTTTTTGTTTGTCTGTCTAGCTGTCCGTTTGTGTATCTGTTTATCTGTATGCGTGCCTCTCCTTGCTCTCTCTATTTCAGTATATCAGGCGGATCTTCTGCATGATTTTCCTTTGTATTTCGTCTTTTAAATGACTGTGTATGTCTACGAATCGAATTAATACCACAGTAGGCCCTGTCATTGTGTAATCGTAGGCTACTGAGAGATGCAGTGACATCTTGTTCAATAAACCTTGCAATATTCACTTTACGACATACAATAAGATCATACCAGATGACGCCATCTTTAAACATTGATTTTTATTTCTTCAGGTGGCGTCGCTGCTCCACCGACTTACTTCGTGAACGGAGTGGATGTGGTTGTCGGACAAGACTTTGTTCCGACCTTTGACGATTGGATCACTTACTTCGACTCACACTTCGCCAGTTCCTGAACGACGAAGATGCACGATCGAAAGTCTCATCCCACACGTAGATGATGACGATGATGACGAGGCTGCTATTACATGAAGACTGACTTACGCATTCATAAATAAATTCCATAAACAATAATTACTCTAGGACGGATTTCTAAACACCGACGTTATATTATTTACTCCAACGGTAGGAACACCTGGAACAGGTGACGATGACGACATCGCAGATTTTTCAGCGCCATAGCTTACGATAATCTAAAAACATATTCAATACGCTTACGCTGGAAACCTGTGATTCTACACGTCGTACAACATTGCTGATGAAAATAAGAATAATAAATTGCTGAAGACAATAATGAAATGTACTTGGTTAAAATTCATTGTGCAAATTTAGGCCAAAAATGAGTTCTGACCAACTGTAACATCCCGATGAATGCAATAAATATCCCGGTGAACGCCGTACAATGGCATAGGCCTAGCCTACATATCCATAGGAACACCATTTACAAGTATCCTTATGAACACCATACATATCCCGATGAACTCTATATTAATACCTCGAAGAACACCATAAATATATCGATGAACACCAGAGATTTCCCGCGGAACACATTAAATATCCAGATAACACCGTAAAATTTAATATCCCGAAGAACACCATAAATATACAGGTGAACACGTAAATAACCCAATTACCACCATCAACACTATAAATATCCCAATGAACACCAAAAATATACGGATGATCACTGTAACTATCACCATAAATATCCAGATCAACAAATAACCCGACGAACACTGTAAATATCCAGGTGAACACCATAAATATCCCGAAAAACACCATAAACATCCCGATGAACACCATAAATATCCGAATGAACACCACAAATATCCCGATGAACTATATAAATGTCTCAATGAACACCATTAACTATACCAATGAACACTGTAAATGACCCAGTGAACACCATAGATATCCCGAAGAACACTATATATATATACTAGCTGGGGTACCCGGCGTTGCCCGGGAAATTTAGGACTCTACCCACTCCGGCAACAACCCAACCACACCACACCTCCACCCCACCTCCACCTCAAACCCCACCCCGTACACCCACCTCTTCCATCCGCCCGGCTTCACCCCTCCACGCCACCTCCACCCCATCCTCACCACACCCCACCTCCACCCCCACCTCCACCCTGTACACCCCATCTCTCCACCCGCCCCGCTTCACAGTTCACACCTCCACCCCACCTCCACTCTTACCACACCCCACCTCCACACCCTACTCCACCCCCAAACCCCCACCCACATCGTCCACCCCACCCCGTTCACCCGCCCCATCTCACACCCTCCACCTTCACCCTACCCTACCCTCACCCCTACTCTCCACCCCGGCACCCCGTCATAATAGCCCGGTCAAAACAGCCCCGTCAAAACAGCCCCGTCATAATCGCCCAACGACAAAACAGCCCCGTCATAATCGCCCAACGACAAAACAGCCCCGTCAAAATAGCCCCGTCAGAACAGCCCGGGGCTATTTTGTCGGGGACTGACAAAGTCGCGGAATAACACGATTTTCGTTAAAAAAATTGACCGACGAAATTAACGTCTTTTGAAGGAAGCCGAATTGGTGAAAATAATGCTTGTAAAGTTTAAGATGACTTCCGGAAATGATCGCATTGGTAAACAAACTTCGCGTTTATCATAGATCCAGCTTCTATTTAAGATCTATAAAACCTTCATCCAGCTTCGATTTCTCAAGCGTTTGATCATCCATTCAGCTTCTATTTAAAATATAAATATTTTCATCCCGCTTCCATTTCTTAAGCTTTTTATCTTTCATCCAGCTTCTATTGAAAATATAAATACCTTCATCCCGCTTCCATTTCTTAAGCGTTAAATTATCATTCATCCAGCTTCTATTTAAGATCTATAAAACCTTCATCCGGTTTCGATTTCTCAAGCGTTTGATCATCCATCCAGCTTCTATTTAAAATATAGGCCTAAATACCTTCATCCCGCTTCCATTTCTTAAGAGTTTTATCATTCATCCAGCTTCTATTTAAGATCTATAAAACCTTCATCCAGCTCCGAATAATTATTAGATACTTTTAAAAAACTTGATCCAGATAAAACGCTTCAGAAATGATATCTGGATGAAGGTTTTATAGATCTTAAATAGAAGTTTGATGAATGATAAAACGCTTAAGAAATGGAAGCTCGATGAAAGTTTTTATGTATCTGAAATAGTTGTCCGTGTCGTCAATGACTGTACTGTTTTCGCGGAACTGTTTACACGGGCTGTTTTGACGGGGCTATTTTGACGGGGCTATTTTGTCGGGAACTGAATTTTTCTGGGCTGTTTTGTCGTTGGGCGATTATGACGGGGCTATTTTGTCGCTGGGCGATTATGACGGGGCTGTTTTGACGGGGCTGTTTTGACGGGGCTATTATGACGGGTCACCCTCCACCCCACCACCCGAACCCCGAGCCCAAGCTAGTTCCCACCCCACCCACACCCTCCACCAACCCCACCCCATCCACGCCCAAAAGTCCCACAACACTCCGACCTCCAATGGTACGCCATCGGTGAAATTTTGGTTTTCGGGAAAATTTTTCCTCCCACCCCCACACCCAACCCAAACTCACCCACCCGACAACACCCCACCACACTCCGACCTTTCCAGCGGTACGCCACCCGTGAAATTTGGGTTTTCGGGGGGGAAATCCTCCCACCCCCCCACGATCCCCTCCCCACCCCAACCCCACAACACGCCACCAATAACTCCGACTTCCACCGGTAGGCCTACGCGTAAATTGACTATAATTATAATAGTAGGACTTTATAGCAAAGCGGATTGGAAAATCATTTACTTCAGCTGCCTTTATATAATGGCCATGCAAGCGTTTAAAAAGGTGTTTAATAAACTTAGGGTTTTCGCCCCCACCGTGGCCCCCATGGTGGGGGAGATTCGCCAACAACTCCACTGGGTGGTTCCGATGGCCATCTGTCTAGGTGCAAAGTTTGAAATCAATATCTGCGTTTTAGGGAAAAAAATTTGGGGGGTTTCGCCCTTCACCTCGGCCCCCATGGTTGTAGAGAATCGCCAACCCCTCTACTGGGTGTCCGACGCCGAGACGGAGAGAATAGTGAAGGTTTGGAGTGAAAAGGTCAAAAACTGTCGAAATGCATTCCGGTCAAACACACAGACAGACAGACAGACAGACAGACAGACAGACAGAATCTTCTCTTTATTAATATAGATATATATATATATATATATATATATGCTGGTTATTTACACTAAGGAGTGGTCTGTAAGTTCTGTTGGTAAGTAATTACTATAAAGAATGATGATGATCATGTGAACCTGGGGAGACTTTATATTGCTTTTACCACTGCTACTATACCAGCAGCTACTACTGCTACTGCTACTACTACTATTAGGCCTACTGCTACTGATACTGATACTGTTACTAGTAGAGGTCAATGTAGCAAGCTCGGACATTTGAACAATACAGCCTTCACTTTCGTCCAATTTGACCTATACAGCCTTCACTTTCGTCCAATTTGACCTATACGGCCTTTACTTTCGTCCATTTGACCAATACCAGCCTAAAAAATTGAGTGTCCGCGCAGTTTGACCAATACTATGCTTACTTTTCATATTCGACGTCTGGCGTAAAAAATTTTTCTCTTGTGTATAGAAAATAACTGAAAATGGAATATACAGCTCGGCCTAAAGACAAGAGATCCCAATATAAAATGGACTACTCATCGTATAATCTGAAAGAATTACGACAAATTCCTAAACAGAGAGGACAAAGAGGATACTCGAGTTTGCGAAAAGCGGAACTCATAGCGTTCATATTGCAGGGAGATCGACTAGGCGCTCGGGCTCAGGTCACCAAAGCACCAGCGCATACTCCCGCCACTGTACGAGAATTGCGCGAAATTGCGAAAAAGAGAGGTGTGCGAGGATACTCGAGATTAGCAAAAGCGGAACTTACGGCATTCTTGACTACTACTTGGAAATTTTTGCATCCGGGGAAAAATAAAATAGTTTTTTCGGATCGGCTGACTAGCGAGATTAGTCAGTTACCTCCGCAAATAAAACCGCCCATTCATAGGTTCAAACTTCGAGAGACTGCGACGGCTATCAAAGGGTTTACAAAAAGATACACGATCGATGGCGACAGCAGGATCGATGTTGCAACTTTTCTCAAGGCTGTAAGACCGCAGGTAGTTAGGCTGCTAGGGAAAAATCGGGGGGTAAAAGTTCAACTCGATCTCATGTGCGTAATGGAGAAAGTAGATATGAAAACCGGCGAAGTAGTAACGGCTGAGCCTAATTTCAAATCAAAGAGTGATATTATTTTAGAAGCAACCGATGTGAGAGAAATATATACCAACGCAGCGGATAAAATTAAGGAGAGCATGGCAAGTTTTCAGATGCGGGGGAGTAATTGGAGATTCAAAACCGTTTTGAAGTTGGATATCGATACAGTGGTATATAAACCATTGAAAGGAAGTTCTTATATTCCACTTCCAGATTATTTAGCGAATAAAAAGGCTATTATTAATATGAAGAACAAAGATGAAGAATGCTTCATGTGGTGTGTAACGAGAGCTGTAAACCCAGTTGAAGAACACCCGGAGAGAATTACGAAGGAATTAATCAGACAGTCTGAGGAACTCAATTGGTCTGGTATCGAATTCCCTGTAGCAGCGGATGCTAATGTGCTGAGTAAGTTTGAGCGAAATAATAATATTAGTGTTAATGTTTTTGGTTACGAGAAAGATGTGAATGTATTCCCACTATATATATCAAAGCATGAGAATGATAGGTGTGTAGATCTATTACTCATTTCTGATGGAGAAAAGAAGCATTATTGTTGGATCAGGAATTTCAATAGACTGATGGCGGTGAAAACAGAAAATACTACTACATCAATGTACTATTGCAAAAGATGCTTGATAGGATTCAGTAGAAAAGAATCACTTCACAAACATACTGAGTACTGTTCGCAGCAGGACGCCCAACGAATAGAACTTCCGGAACCTGGGACTATGCTAAGTTTTACACATTACTATAGAAAGATGCGTGTACCGTTTGTGTACTTTGCTGATTTTGAATCGTTCATCAAACCTATCGGTACATGTCAACCCGTTCCTAGCACGTCTTACACCAACAAGTATCAAAAACATACACCCAGCTCGTTTTGTTATCATTTGAAATGCTTCGACGATGATGTTTATTCCCAAGAGCCGGTGCGGTTTACAGCTGAAAACGAAGACGATGATGTTGCTCAGTTATTCATAGACTCTATCGAAGAAAATGTAAAACGAATATACAACGAGTTCAAATTCCCCAAGAAGATGATATTCGGCAAAACTGAACAGAAATGTTTTGATGAAGCTACTAACTGCCATATCTGTGGAGGAGAGTTGCGTGAAGATCGAGTACGAGATCACTGTCATTTGACTGGAAAATTTAGAGGTGCCGCTCACAACCTTTGTAATCTGAAATTCAAAGTCCCCAAGTTCTTCCCTGTCGTATTTCACAATTTGACAGGTTATGACAGCCATTTATTTATCAAGAAATTACGGGGTGAACACGGCGAGAAAATCAAATGCATTCCCTGCAACGAAGAAAAGTATATCTCATTCAGCAGAGAGGTCGTCGTCGATAAGTTTGTAGACAAAGATGGAAAAGAGAGAGAAGTTAAGCGCGAATTACGTTTTATCGATAGTTTTAGATTCATGCCCTCGAGTCTCGACGCGTTATCGAAAAATCTTCAGAAAGACCAGTGCAAGAATTTAGGGAAATTTTTTGATGGTGAGAAGTTGGATCTTTTACTCAGAAAAGGCGTTTACCCGTATGATTACGTCGATGGTGTTGAAAGATTAAACGAAACCGAATTGCCGCCGAAACATGCCTTCTATTCAAAACTAAACGATTCGGGTATTAGTGAAAAAGATTACGAGCACGCGAAAACGGTATGGGACAAATTTGAATGCAAAACATTACGACAATATCACGACTTGTACAATTTATCGGATGTTCTATTATTAGCGGATGTCTTTGAAAACTTTAGAGATGTCTGTATGAAGCACTACAACCTAGATCCCGCGTGGTATTATACTTCGCCTGGACTTGCTTGGGACGCGGCGTTGAAGACGACTGGTGTAGAGTTGGAGTTGTTGAGTGACTACGATATGTTGCTGATGATCAAGCAGGGAATACGAGGAGGCGTCAGCACGATTTCGCATCGATACGCGAAAGCGAACAACGAGTACATGGGAGAAGCTTTCAATCCCACCCAGCATTCAGTATTCATTCCATACTTGGACGCGAACAACTTGTATGGATGGGCGATGAGCAAGCCGCTACCGACTCACGGGTTTGAATGGATGAACGATGACGAATTGAATGATTGGAGGAGTATTAGCGAACGAGATGGAGTGGGATGTGTGTTAGAAGTCGACTTAGAATATCCAAAGGAATTACACGACCTGCATAATGATTATCCTCTAGCTCCAGAGAGTGTAAAACCCGCGGGATCGGATGTAGCGAAACTCATTCCAAACTTGAACGATAAAGTAAAGTATGTAGTTCATTACGAAAATTTAATATTGTACGAAAGGCTCGGATTGAAAATCGTAAAAATACATCGGGGAATAAAATTCGAAGAAAGTGCCTGGCTGAAAAAGTATATCGATCTGAATACCAGCCTGAGAACGAAAGCTACGAACGATTTTGAGAAAGACTTTTTCAAGCTGATGAACAATAGCGTTTTCGGTAAAACAATGGAAGCTATCGAGAATCGAGTTGACATACGATTGGTGAGTGATGAGAAGGAAGCTATCAAGCTAGTCGCGAAAACTAATTACGACAGACGAACTATTTTCGACGAAAACCTCATCGCCGTTCACATGAAAAAGACCAAGTTGTTTTACAACAAGCCGACATATCTAGGAATGTGTATATTAGACATCAGTAAGACGCTCATGTATGATTTTCATTATAATTACATCAAGGCCAAGTACGGCGATAGGGCCAAGCTATTATTCACCGATACCGATTCTTTGGCGTATGAAATTAAAACGGAAGACTTCTACAAAGATATTTCCCGCGACGTCCTAAGTATGTTCGATACTTCAGACTATCCGAGAGATCACCCATCCGGTATAGAAACGGGTGTAAATAAAAAAGTGGTTGGTATGTTCAAAGACGAAGCCGCGGGAAAACAAATCGAAGAATTTGTCGGGCTGCGATCCAAGTTGTACTCTTACAAAATGGCGGGTGAAGACTACAAGAAATGTAAAGGTGTGAAAAAGAACGTCGTCAAGAAATCAATCACTCACGCAGATTACAAAGACTGCGTGTTTACGAAAAGACAACAGTCGAGAGCGATGAACGTCATTCGATCCTATCGCCATGAAATTTACACCGAAGAAGTAAATAAAATAGCTCTGTCTGCCGACGACGACAAAAGAGTAATAATGGACGACGGGATCCATACCCTAGCCTATGGGCACTACACGCTGAAAACTAAACAAAATAAAGAATAATTTACACTAATATAAAATGGATGCGGCAAAAGTGTGTACCAAATGCAAAATAGAAAAAAGCTTGGACGAATTTCACAAAGATCATACGCAAAAGAACGGAATCTATCCGAGCTGCAAACTTTGTAAAAATGCCAAAGTAAAGGAGCTTGCACACAAATACGCAAGACAGGAAATTAGGGAGACAAAAGATACAAAAGTTTGCAGTCGGTGTAAAATAAATAAGAACATATCGGAATACGACAAAAATCGATTTCAAAAAGATGGAAAGGCGAATGAATGTAAAAATTGTAGACATAATTATTATCTCGCCTGCGTAGAAGCTCAAAAGCTCATTAGTTTGTGAAACATCTAGATGAAATATTAAAATGAGCTATACAACTGTGAAAAATATAAATGTCGAAGGCGTAGTCCTCGCAAATCATCCGTTGACGAATTTTGAACTACTAGATGCCGCGAAAAAGCTCAATATCCCTAATTTCCGGGGAGTATTTCTCAGAGACGAGCTGCCGAAGAAACCTAGACGGACTGAATGCGGGATATTGAATCTAGACGATTCTAATGGAACCGGCTCGCACTGGGTCGCTTTTTCAAAGAACGGCAAGGATAAAATATATTTCGACAGCTATGGCCTGTCCCCTCCTACAGAACTGGTAAAGTATTTACAGAGTGCCGTGTACTACAATAGCGAACGCGTACAGCCCGACAACGAAGTGTTTTGCGGTCATTTATGCCTGTACGTCTTGAAAAAAACATGTAAAGATGGAGTGAGTTTTCAAGAAGTTATAAACAGCCTGCATTAAAATTATATTCAGATGTAAAAAATGCCTGTTGATAAATTTGGACATACAGATTCAGGATCTACGCAGAGAGTAATTGCCGGAGGAGTTACTGAAAGTCAAGTAAATAGTACTTTTCTAAGGCTGGATGGAGCAAACCCCGCGACCGGTGATCTAAATATGTGTGGTCATACTATTAGAGGTCTGCCTACAACGAATACAACGAATACAACGAATACGGCTAATACTCAGGAAGCGGGGATAGACGAGGCTGTGAGTCGGGGGCAAGTAATAGATTTACTGCGGAATCACGGCGACGCCCCGACCGACAATAATCATTTGACGAATAAGAAATACGTTGATGAACAACTTACTTCGAAAGTGGCGATGGTAGTAGGACCCGCGGTTAGCGCTTACAGTTCAACTCAACAGGCTATAATCGCTAGAACTCACACTGCAGTTACTTTTGACGTAATAAGATGCGGCACCGCAAAACACGGTATTGAACAGGGTATCGGAACGACTTCTTTCTTCCCCAGTAAAGCTGGGTACTATATCGTTTCGGTGTACATAGAATTTTGTAACAATAGTAATAACGCGTATGGTACCGTCCACCTGTATAAAAATGGAGCGTCGTACATGCAAATTGCGGGCGGAGGGAGCACGAAAGGTTCGCAAAACCATTCAATCGGTAGTAACATAGTTTTTCTAGACGAGTTCGATTACCTCAGCATACACGCTTTTTCATCCATCGCTACGAACATTTTGTGTCGCGACTTTTCGGCGGTATTCTTACGGCCCTAATTAATAAAAATTATTATATTCAAAATGCCTGTTGATAAATTTGGTCATACAGATTCTGGGTCTACGCAAAGAGTAATTGCTGGAGGTGTTACGCTGTCCCAAGTAAACAGTACTTTTCTAAGGATAGATGGAGCAAATCCGGCGACTGGGAATCTAAATATGAATGGCAACTGCATCAAAGGCCTGCCAATAACGAATAATCCGGATGCGGGAATGGATGAAGCGCTAAGTTGGGGACAAGCTATAGATTTGATTACGAATCACGACGACTCTCCGTCAAACGATAATCATTTGACGAATAAAAAATACGTGGACGAACGAATTGCTTCGATAGTGCCTAGCTCCACTGCTGAGGATGCATTTGGCCCGGCGTTTAGTGTTTACGCCCTCTCGGCTCAGGCTATCATCGCCAACACAATAACGCAAGTAACATTTGGAACTGTAAAATTCGATCCGGATACTTGTCTAGTCAATTCGAACCGTTTCCTTCCTCGGAAAGCCGGCTGTTACATGGTTACGACGTGTTTGGAAATACGCGATAGTAGTGGTAAATATAACGAAAGTATTGGCTTGTACAAAAGTGGGGGAGTGGACACGCTGATTGTCGGCGGCGGGGGTAAGGCTGGGTCGAAAAAATATGTATCGAGCACTAGCCTAGTTCGATTAACTAATACCGATTATCTCGAGATATTTATTACTTCGCCTAATCCGGTAAATATTTTAGTTCGCGATTTTTCAGCGGCATACTTACGACCTTAGAATTCAAAACCGATTCAAGTTTTGAATTTGAGTACTACACTTCATCGACCAGTCTATCATGAACTTCAATATACCACGCTCATTTTCTGTCCGTCCGATTGAAACCTCAGTAACTTGTCTGAAATCACCACTGCGTACGCTTCCGTATTAGCTGGCGGCGCCGTATTAAACGTGCCTTTGATCTGGATATCGACCACAGATGACTTCAGACGCTCGGATTGCTTGCTCACGTCAAACACCATAATCGGAAACAGATCTTTGAAGTCCGAGGGCGTGATATTGCATTGTGTCATTAGTTCGTCCATTCCATAGTATTTTTCACTAAACGCGGCTGCTGCTCGGTACACCCGCGAGAATTGTTGATTCGGAAATGATAGATTATAGTCGACAACTGGGTATCGGTCCTGGTTCATCATCACGAACATGTTCTTCAGATCGCAATGATTGAAAACGGATGGATTGTGTTCTTGATCGCCGCTTTTGTCGGTTTGAAAACCCAAGATGATGTACCTAGGCTTCTCAGGTAATGTCTTGACGCTAAGTCTCCAGCTAAAATTAGTCGACTGTGCGACGGAGGTGGTATCGCATTGACGGGCTGAGGGCTCTGTACGCAACTGGCAACGACGCTTTCGATTCGATCGTTTTGTACAATTGCATCTTCTCCATATCCGCGGGAATAACGTGCGGCATGAACCATGAGATTTTATCCAGCCTAACTTTCCCTGCGCCCGCAGCGGCGAGTCTGAAAATTGCGTCGTCATCGGCTTTACGAACAAGAGTTAGCGTATGTTTCACACCAAAAACAACCTTGTCGTAATCATCGCAAAATCCGAAAATATGCTTCAATGGAACTACAAAGCTAAAAGTACCTTTGGCATTTGGTTTTTGAATTATATACGACTGTCTCACGGCGAAACCTTGATTATTCACGATAGCAGCCGTCGCCCCGCTGTCCTTGTACCACAACTGATTCAAACCTTGAGCTAGTTGAAAATCATTCGGGTATTTGAGTAATCCCAGCATCGTCGTTGCTTGACCCGGGTGAAATAATGATTCAATTTCCTGATTCGACAGTGAATACGAAATTTGACTGAAAAGATGCATGAGCCCATTATTCGTAAGAGTTGCTTCATCGGCATTAACGTAGAAGGACTGGTGTTGTCCGCCTTCGTCAATCTACCCTCGAACAACAGGTAAGATTCTGCTGGATGACAAAATAAATCTTGAAGTTCGATGTTTATTCTAATCTCGCCGGAGGTGTTTAGATTCGCCCCCGATATCGGCTCATACTCGTACCATTCGTAGCGTTCGACGCTTTCATCGCTCAATGGATGTTCGGTAAATCTCAGAATATCAGATGATTGCATTTTTACTACTACGCGATAATATTTTTTACGCGACCTTCATTCCGGCGCCGTTTAGCGAGCGTACTAAATCTTGTATCGATATGGCGCCGTTCTTCTTCAGACCATCACCCATCATCAGATTATTAATATTCGAGGTCAACCCAACGCTACCTACGCTACTCAGCCGATCTAAAATTTGTCTAGTTTCCGGCGTAATTTTCTTGGAGGTGGGAGTAGGAGCAGGAGTAAACAGTTTGGCCACTGCTTTGTCCACTAATCGTTTGCCAGCGTCGATTGCGGTTGTTTTCCCAACATCGATGGCCTTTTTCCCAATTTCTTTCGCCACGTCTTTACTCGCGTTGAGAGCGGTCGTTGCTAATTGTTTGGCGGCGTTCGACGTAACTAGCCGTTTGAAAAATCCCGAAATTGTATCGAATATTCCCGATCCTCCGATAACGTATTGTTTCCTATACCTCCTTCTATTAATGACCTGCATTTTTCCTGCATTTTACAATGTCAACATTATATTTTTGTAAGCATCATTACTCAGCACTCCCTGCCTCAATAACGCGTCGCACATCGCCACGATCTCGTTTCTCACGCCGGTATTACCTGCTTTGAAGCTTTGAAATCGTAGCTCTAGCTGTTTCGCTAACACGTTTGGATCTTCAGAAATAACGATTACACCGACGCCTTTGCCCACCGCATTACGAGTCCTCTTTTCCCATATCGGTTTGATAATTTCTCTATATTTGACGCTCGAAGATGCCTTCGGTTTGTTGGGATTTTTTGGCTGTCTGATAGCATCCGTCGCGAGTAGAATCTCGGCGTAATCGTCTCTATCATTATTATCGTATATCGACGTGTTCGGTTGTTTCATCGTCAACAACTCCCAAAGCCCCGGTGTTCCGCTATACGTCTTATTTCCAACCGTCACATCGTCTCCTTGAATAGAAATCGGAGTGTCGCCGATGTAGAATTGCCCATTTTTTGATCTTATTCCGAACGTCGTGTCTACAATTTTTTTTATCGGAGGCGTATTGATGAAGGTACTTGGTGGCTACATCACCTAATTCTAAAGTTCTAATATCCTCAGTTGGATCGTCGCTATACGCTTCTATCGAGGGATACTGAGGAAATTGAACCTTCAACGAAGCGGGTAGCGTCTGTAGTGCGTTTGTAGTAGCTACCGAGTTTTCTTTGATGGCGGATAGTAAGACATTTTGCTCTTTGGAAATTGCGGATTGCGAATCGACGATAGGCTTGTACAGCTTGGTTAATTCTTGTTGCAGCCCCGAATCCCCCAATCTCTCCGATAAAAAGTTCTGTTGAATATTCTTCTTGGATTTCAGGAACTCTTCGACTATGAAATTTCTTTTCGCCGGGTCATCTATCTTTAGAAACGACATTTTTAATAAAAAAATTAATGTTTTTCAACGTGTTTTTCGACATGTTTTCCGGCGTGTTTTTCGACATGTTTTTCGACATGTGTAAAAACGCAAGTTAGACGTATTTTCAGACATAGCGACATAGGTCTACATAGGTCTACATAGGGCTACAAAACTCTACAAAACTCTACATGATTTCATACATGTTCGCGTTAGTCGTCTTTCTCACAGATTCGGTATTTTTCTCAAACATGCTTTGAAAGGACTGCCTGACTTCCTCTCTTCCCCGATCGATGAGAGATTGTTTCGTTTCCTCGTCCATCGCGGCTGCCGCAACTTTCGACTTACTTTTAATTTCTTCTTTCATGCCATTGAATTTTTCAATCTCGCTTAGAATCAGAGAATATTCCTCGTCTGAAATGTGATCATCCACGAGAGCTTTTGAAATATGGTCGCTGATCGTGTTGAGCTTCGCATCAGCTAGCGTTTTGATCTTTTCATGCTTCTCCGCCTTCAGGGCGAGCTTTTTACAGATTCGGCTGCCAATTATACTCAATAGCCCCGCACCTAGCGCTGTCCCTTCCATGGCAATAGCGATGGGGGCTGCAATTATGGTGGACAATACACCGATTCCCGAAATTCCGAGCCCCATCGTGACCACCATGAGGAAGCTGTCTACTACGCCGATTACGCTTACACTTCTATGGTACTTTTTATTCAACGTTGCTCTTTTGTCTCGTTCTTGCTCGATCTCCTTTTTGATTTCGCTAATCTTCTGAAGTCGATACGTTTGTGCGGACCCTGCGGCTATTTGTATTTCACCTTCTGGCGCAGAGGGTGTTATATTTGTTAGGTTTGGATAGAGTTTGATGCCTTCGTATTCCATTCGTTTATTTATTAGCAATATATATTTTTTTACCGCTGATAATTTACACAGCATAGCGAATCTCCTTCGTTTATAGTTACTGCCGAATCGGAGTTGTTTTGAATGGAAACTATGATATCATCAACCACATCTTCTGAAATCACTCCGTCTAGTAGGCTGCAGCGTCGTTCCTTGATACTCTGTCTGAGGGAAACGAGGCAAAGACCCGCCGCCATTTCTACACCCAGTCCAAGCCTTAGCGTATTTGCTGCCTTTGGTTGTATCGTAATATCATTTTGCGCAAAAATCTCCCATCGCAGACCTCCTAGTTGTCTTACTGGGGCGCGAGTAACACCGCCCGTAATCTTCCAAAAGACTGAAACGGGCTGCGTTCTAACCTCTACCGGTCTAGTTGGTTTAGTTCCAAATTTGTGTATTGGTCTCGACATTTTTTAATAGAATAATTTATAATATCATGCCGAGAATCGGAATGTTTTGAAACGGAGAGTTGGGGCCCAACAAAAGTCCTTCGCCCCTAGCATAGCCCGACCCTGTTTTCATGTACAACCCGGATGCCGTTATTGAGCTACCTTTTTGCCACGGGGACAAGTACAAACCAGATCCGGCTGGTCTTATTTTGCACGCTATGTCGCCTTTCTTGACATACATTACACCCGAACCACTGATTTTATCTACAATCTTGGTAGTTGCCACGGAGCCAAGACCACTCAATACCCCCATCGCTAAACTTGGTAGCGCATTAGACAGAAGGAACCGTCCCGCTGTCGCTAGAAACGGAAGTATAGCGCCTATGAATCCACCTTCGACTTTTTTGTTGTTCTCCAATTGCGTTTTACTCATTTTAATAATCATGCCAGTTCCTTTTTGGTAGGCCGCTGCCATTTTATTGATTTGCGCCTGGGTGAGAGCCAAAACGTGTTCGCCATTCAAATCATCGTGCGATAGTTTGATACTCACGCCGGTTCCCGCGCCAAGTGATCTTTTAATTTTGTCTTGTTGCGCTTCTGAAATATTAACTCTTACGCCCGTGTAACGATTCATTTTATTAATAAATTACAAAAACTTTCAAACTTCCCTGATGTGAAATCGAATCGCCAATTCCTCGCCTCGAAGATTTAGTAGGTTCCCATGTTGGTCTGTGAGCCTCGTTTCCATCGTTGAAATTGTAGATAGCAAAATCGGGAGATATATCAAATTATGCGGCACTTCGATAATCTTGTAACCCGGGCCTACGTTTGGGAAAAAAGAATATATCACGTTTTCCGATGTTCCGTTAGTGTACGAAGACCCGATAATGTCACTGGTCACTCTTAGGCTGCTTACACTCATTATATTTACCAAGTGCTCCGATTCATTATATCCATCCCTATAGATCCATTTGTCAAACCCTAGAACCCTTCCGATCGAATTCTTTGACGTAAAATCAACCATATAGCCTGCTGCTGATATATTTACCACAGACCTCAGCGTGTTGGTGTTTGGTGTTATTGAGATACAGTAATCTCCATTTACTCTGTCGAAATGTCCATTCCCCTTCATGACTCTCTGTATATATTCGTTGATATCCGTTATTTCATAGCAGCCCTCTGGAACTTCAATGTTTACCCAATCTGTGTCGGAATTCGGCGAATACCTGAAGACGTTGTTTGTCGCATCGATATTAGGAAAAGAATAGTACGTCTCGAGGGCAACTAAGGCCATTTCATATTTCTTATTCTTCTCCAGTTCGAGTAGCGGATTAAACTTCGTTCTGATTCGCGTGCTCTTTTCGCTGAGAAAAATGGAAAATGATGTTTTTGGTTCCGTGTTGCAGGCCGTCTTTTCCGTGTTTTCCGATAACTGTTTGAGAAGCGATGATTCCATTTTTACTATACAATACAATTTTACAATTTTTACAAGGGCGGATCCTCGATTATTTAAAATTCGTCGAGTCCGCATCGGTATTTGCCATTGCGCTTGTCGCTGGTCAGGTCTAAAACCACGAATCCATGAGGTTGCTCCCATACTGTTTTGCATAGTTTTCTAAATTCATCTTTCGACATGTCTGTACTCACATGATCATTGTAAATATGATTACAATTTTTCAGGTCTTGTTTGAACAGGCAAATAAAGTTCGCATTTTCTCTGATTGTTTGGCGCGGTAATTTGAAATAATTCTGGGCGAGGTAAAAACAATCTACATTACTATGCCTCCCCCGATTATAATACGTTTCGCATTTGTTTTGTTTTTCTAATTGTAGATCATCAAAAATCATCAGGTTCTTCTTTTCAGCGCTCAAATCTCTTGGATCTGGCACATCTTCAGCGCTCTCAAAGAACTTGGCAATTATATCGGATTTAGCTTCTATGTTTTTTGCTATTTCCTCCATAACGAGGTCTGGCGACGCATTTAGGCCCACGATTTCATCTCGCTGCTCAAACAACCAAACGATCGCTTCTTTCGGCAATTTTTCTTCGTATGCTTTTTTAATAATGCGATATTCCGGTTGAAACAGAGAAGTACCGAATACCTGCAAGTTATTATAATCCAACCAGTCTGGCCTGAGTAAAAGATTGAGAAGAAGCGTTGTTTTTCCACACGCCGATTTCCCAACTATCAAACCGCGTATGCTTTTAGGTAACAACGGATTATTGAATCTTTTCGAGAGCGCTGTGCCCCAACTCATATCTCTAATCTCCATTTAAAAAAATATATATTATTAAAAAACGAAATGTATTGCGTAAAGTGTAAAAAACAGACCGAAACGAGAGATGTGCAGAACGCCGTGGCTAATAATGGGAGGTCGATGCGTAGAGGTGTTTATGTCGTATGCGGGAAAACAAAAACTCAATTCGTGAAGGCGTCTGCAGCTGTTGCGCAGGGTGGGGATCTAGTTAGTTCACTGAACGCTGCCACCAGCAACATTAAATTACCTTGGGCTAAATTTCCGGGCGAATTACATTTGCCAGGCCATCAGTTTACTGGTCCCGGTACTAGACTAGATTTGCGTCTGAATCCCAACGAAACCCCCAAAGATTGGAGCAAACCTATAAACAGGGTAGATAGTGCTGCATACGTTCATGATCTGGCATACAATCAACACACTGATACGGCTTCTAGGAATGTTGCCGATAGAGCAATGATAAACCAGCTGAATAATATACCTAATCCAAGTCTGCGGGAACGCGTAGAGAGGGCGATAGTCAAACCCATCTTGTCTGCTAAAACAAGCCTAGGTTTGGGTTTAAAAAAAGCCTAGAATTACAGCAGGACCTGAAATGGACTAATCAATTAGCGAATGAATTACACAAACCAGTAGTAAGACATTTTAGAAAGAGGCGGGTCCGTGTTGGCGGGATTGACCAGGTTTGGGCGGCTGATCTAATCGATATGCAGGCCTTCGCTAGAGATAATGATGGCGTGAAATATCTATTGACCGTCATAGATGTGTTTTCGAAATACGGATGGATCGTTCCATTACATGACAAGAGTGGGAAGTCTACAGCTGATGGGTTCGTGAAGATACTCAGGGGTGGTCGGCAGCCATCCAAAGTTTGGTGCGACAAAGGGAAAGAATTTTATAATAAAAATGTGAAGAATTTAGTCGAGTTGTATTCTACCGAGAACGAGGAAAAATCTTGTATCGCAGAAAGATGGGTGCGTACGATGAAAGATAAAATGTTCAAGTACTTTACGGCTAATTCAACTAGAAGATATATCGATGTATTAGACGAAATGGTTAGTAATTATAATCAAACGAGACATTCTTCCATTAAAATGACTCCCGCGAAGGCTAGTATGAAAGTGAACGAAAAGACTGTATTTCTGAATTTATACGGCGATGAGATTTCAGAGCCTATTATACCAAAGTTTTCAAACGGCGATCGAGTCAGAATAACTAGGAAGAAAAATATTTTTGAAAAGGGTTATACGAGTAGATGGGTGGAGGAGGTTTTTGTAGTATCTCAGGTTCAATATACAGATCCACCAACTTACAAGATTACTGATTCTAATTCTGAGGAAATACAAGGCTCATTCTATGAACAGGAGCTACAGAAAACGACTCAAGAAATATTTCGAATAGAAAAAGTGATTAGGAAACGCGGGAAGAAATCACTCGTGAAATGGTTGGGCTACCCAGACTCGTTTAATTCTTGGATCGAAAATGAAGACTTGTTGACATTGTGAGACGATTATGTAAAAGATGTCGTGTTTGGAGAAAAGAAAATAATAATATTCGATTGATCCAAAGACGATTATAAACCAACGGTGTAAAATCGTTTGCGATATTGTAATCCCATATCTACGTCGTAGTCCACTCACGCCCTTGCATCACACGGGGATGAGCTGCCATTGCATTGACAATTAACGACGATGATCTCGTTGTCGATCAAACTAACATCACACGGGGGTGAGTTGCCATTGCGTTGACGACGAACGACGGTAATCGCGCATGGTCGTTGTTGACGATCCGGCCGTGGATACTTGCATGAGCATTCATCGTCGTAGCATTCGCGGTTGTGGGCGTCAATTACAACAATCAACTCCGACCTCCGCAGTCTTGTATTATTTCCAACCAAGCCGAGCTGCCTGGCGATTTTTCGTAATTCAGTTTTAGTTTTCTCCGGGTAGACCATTTTATATTGGAATATCCTGTCTTTAAACCGAGTTGGATATTCCATGAATATGAAAAAGTAAGCACAGTATTGGTCAAATTGCGCAGGCACTCAATTTTTTAGGCTGGTATTGGTCAAATGGACGAAAGTAAAGGCCGTATAGGTCAAATTGGACGAAAGTGAAGGCTGTATAGGTCAAATTGGACGAAAGTGAAGGCTGTATTGGTCAAATGTCCGAGCTTGCTACATTGACCTCTACTGTTACTACTACTACTGCAGCTACTATTTCTTGAAGTCTCAAAGTGGCCTACTTGAGATAGCCTAGATCTAATGACGTAATTCAGCTTTTTGCACATGAGCGCAGCTAATGAACCTTTTGGCAGCTGTCGTGCTAGTGGAACTGTGAAAGTTGACTATTATAATATACGTAACTTTTTGATTTGAGTTGAACGAGTACAGGGTCGGATACAGAAATTTTGGAAGAGGGACCAAATTGTTGGTCTTGGGCCGACAAACATTTTCGTTGATCTCCCGCCGAAAAATTTTTTTTAGTCCTTCGCCCAATATGGCAACTTCTGTTATTGAAAATCTGACTTTTTTAGTCTACTTTCACTCTCAACTTCCTGTTCCCATTGCGTTGATTTAGGCTTCCCAGCTTCTTGAAACCTGTTGGGGGAGGGCCACGCCGTGTGCAAATCTCTGAATGGGGAGTGGAGCATGGCCGGATTGCCCCCCCCCCCCCGTCCGTGGATCCGCTCCTGAATGAGCATGATACAGATATACTATCATAGGCCTTTATACAAGCAGTTGTTAATTTTGAGAATATAAAATGGGGCATTTTATGACGTCACTTCGATTATGATACAAATGTACTAGGCCTATGATAGAAGTGCATTTTGAGAATATAAACAAAGCCTATTTTGACGTCACTTTGATTATGATAAAAATGTGCTATTATAGAAGTACATTTTGAGAATATAAACAATGCCTATTGTGACGTCACTTCGATTATTATACAGATCTACCAGTATATTATGTTCATTTTTCGAATATAAAACGGTGACTTTTAGCCTATGACGTCACTTCGATTATCATACAATTTTACTATTAAACAAGTTTACTGAGAAAACGAAACTAAGTCTATTGTGGTGTCATTTGATTATGATACAGATCTGCTGTCATAAAATTATTATTTCATTTTCGTAATACAAAACTGGGGCTGTTTCAATGCAACATCCAGTCCATCCTGTCCAGTCTCTGACGTTGCAGCGCGTCGTGTACTTCGCTCTTCGTTTAAAGGTGAGCTTCTGGTCCCGCGGGCTCGCTTGGCTATTAAGCAGCGCCGTGCTTTCTCGGTCGTGGGGCCTACTGTCTGGAACGACCTCCCGGTCTCGCTTCGCTCACTACTTGTGGTCCATCCGGCTGCGTTCTACAAGTCCCTCAAGTCTTTTTTCTTTGTTCGTGGTTGGGCTGGGAGCGCCTCTGAGTAGTTTCTTGAAGGGGCGCTATATAAATGCTCTGAATGAATGAATGAATGAATGAACATCGCTTTGATTCAGGGGTTATTTTAAGGAAATTTCTCAACTGCACATAATTATCAGAATAGCATCCTACATCGGGTAGATTGGTAAAATATTGAGACTAAGGCCTAATTATTATTATTATTCTTCCTAATATTATCATTATTATTATTTATTATTATTATTAGTAGTAGTAGTAATTCATTATTATTATTATTATTATTAATATTTTATCATTATCATGATAATGTAACTAAGTTTATAAACCTACTTCTCCAAAGAGCAGTGTTTAATCTAGTCCCCATCCGCTGGGGGGGGGGAATCAGATTTCTGGGGGGGGAGACAATCGAGTGTCCGAAGGACTCTCGTGAGGCGCGTAGCTCCGAGACGGGTAGGGGGAGGGGGATGTGCCCCTCCCATCAGAAATATTTTGAATTTTCACATTGCTACATTTGGCAGCATTTTAAGGTGTCATCTTAACAAATTACCTGTACTTTTTCAAAGCCTCATCAGAAATTTTTGAATTTCCACATTGCAATGGCAGCATTTAAGGTGTCATCTTAACAAAATACCTCTACTTTTTCAGAGCCTCATCAGAAACTTTTTGAATTTCCACATTGCAATGGTAGCATTTTAAGGTGTCATTTTAACAAAATACCTCTACTTTTTCAGACCCTCATCAGAAATATTTTGAATTTCCACCCTACAATGGCAGCATTTTAAGGTGTCATCTTAACAAAATACCTCTACTTTTTCAGAGCCTCATCAGAAACTTTTTGAATTTCCACATTGCAATGGTAGCATTTTAAGGTGTCATTTTAACAAAATGCCTGTACTTTTTCAGAGCCTCATCAGAAATGTTTTGAATTTTCACATTGCAATGGTAGCATTTTAAGGTGTCATCTTAACAAAAAATACCTGTACTTTTTCAGAGCCTCATTAGAAACTTTTGGAATTCCCACATTGCAATGGCAGCATTTTAAGGTGTCATTTTAACAAAATACTTGTACTTTTCAGTGCTTATAAGAGTGGGCTAAGACTTCAATAATGATAAGCAACACTTTTTTTTGGGTGGGGGTGCTATTTCCACACTATAATAGTACTTTTTTAAGGTGCCATTTGAGCAAAATAACTCCATTAGACTATTCAGTACTGATAAAAAGTGTTTTAGGATTCAATGTATATATTATTATAATTACAATAAAAAAATATCTTTATGTATCGAGTTCAGCAGGTCAGTTATCCAGTTCCCGAGTTATTCTAATGAATAAATGCAGACATGAATATAATAGTAGCCTATATAAGCTGACTTTTCAGCACTATATCAGTTTAACCCTATTTCCCAAGATGGTCCTGAATTGCTGACCAGGACGTATTTTCTGAAATCATATTTTAATGGTACACAAACCAACCAAGAACTAATAAACTACCGGTACCAAATCCAGGTAGCCACGTGTAGTAATGATGTTGTTTTTAGGTTTTACTATATGTGTTCAAATAATAGGACCAAACATTTTGAAAGTTTACAGTATAAAATTTGAAGGATACCACTGGTGAAAAGCCATTCAGTTGTACAAAAGTAGTATTTGTACAAAGATTAGCAATAGGCCTAAGTTATTCTCATTTTAGCAGGGTTGTGTCATATATTATGATAGTAGGCCTAAATAATAACATTATAACCATTAACCATATAATAATTAATAGTATTACAGTATATTATAATAGTTCACGTAATACAATGATGTAGGCTAAACAGCAACTAAGCTAAGCGTTATTTGGCTTGCATCAGACAGCTTGTTTGAATATGCCATGTCTTTATCTCTAGACTTGTTTTCTTGTATTTTATGCCAATAGAGTTGTCAATAGAAATTTAAAGTTAGATTCATGGCAAAAATGTCTTATTATCTTGTTTGTTACAATTAGTTTAATTAAAACATATTAGCTACTTACATTGTTTATGCGATTGTGTGTAAAAAAGTAACTGCACAAAACCTGATTTTCAACTGCACAAATTCGTTTTCCAACTACACACTTTGTGTCCAGCTGCACGTTAAAATAACCCCTGCTTTGATTATGATACAAATCAATTGTTATACGTTCAGTTTGAAAATATAAAACTAGGCCCATTATGACGTCATTTCGATCATGATACATTATTATAGAAGTACATTTTGAAAGTATAAACTAGGCCTATTTTGACGTCACTTCGATCATTACACATATCTACCGTAATAATCAGTTCCACATCGTAGACGTGTGTGATGTGAGTGTTTGCTCTCACCCAATCGCCAGATCCACCACAGAACGCATCTGGATGCAGACAATAAGAAGCAGACAACATTATTCATCACACCGGATGCAGTGGCCAGCCATCTGTTAAAGGTAGCGAGGGCCCCTATGGGAAAAGCACGGCCAGGAGGGTCAGGGACGAGTGGTGGCAGTATCGGAGGAGGAGAACGTCGTGTGATGATTTTTCTCCTTTCGCGGCATAGGAAATCGAGGTGGTGCTGGGGGAAGTAAAGGCGGGGACATCGGTGGGCTACGACAACTTATCCTCTGAGTTCCTGAAAAACATCGGACCGGAAGCTCGGAAGTGGCTGGCTTCCTTCTTCTCTCGGATCGTAATGGAGGGGAAAATTCCGAAAGCATGGCGGCAGGCAAAAGTGATCGCAGTGCCGAAGCCTGGAAAGGATCCACATGAGGCTGCCAGCTATCGACCCATATCGCTGTTGTCGGTTTGTTTCAAGGCAATGGAACGTGCGATACTGAACAGAATAAATCTAACTTTGGAGGAGGTGGTGGTGATTGAACAGGCTGGTTTCCGTCGAGAGCGTAGTACCTGCGACCAAGTACTAGCGCTCACAACCCACATAGAAAACGGATTTCAATGCAATCTTAACCCTGCGACTACCAGTGGGGTCAAAAATGACCCCAAGCCAACTTTGGCTGTACACTGCGCAAAATCTGTTCGTGCAAATTTATTTAAAATTTGTGACTTTCAAGATGTACCTAGTCTCTATCGAAATATCAATTAATATTTCCTTTTTTATCACCAGAGGGCGCTGGCAATCTTTTATAGCATTGAGTACCAGTGGGGTCATTTTTGACCCCAGTATAGCTTTTTTGAATACTTTCAATGGTATTCTTTGAAATAATTCATAATTATAATTTATAATCCTTTCTATAGTATTATCTGAAAAAAATCTGTATTAGATACTAATTTATATACAGCATAGGCCAGGAAATATAACGGAACCAAGGAGACCCTGTTGTGCTCGACCCAACACGAAATATGGCTGGTTCTGGACGACATGTCACCACAGAAAATTTCTTCACAAGTTTCAGACTTGCTCAAAAACTGGCTGAGAAACAAATGACTCTTCTGGGCACTATTCGAAAGGACAGAAAGGAGTGGCAACGCACAGAATACGAGTTTTTCTCCTGCAGCTCGGAAGGGAACAGCAATAGTGATGCAGCACAACGGCTGATCAAGATGTCGCCTCCAACCCTGTCGAAGAAACGTGCACGATGTTCCATTTGTCCAAGGGGAAAGGATAAAAAAGGCCAGAATCTGTGCAACCTGTACATGCAATGTGTGCAAGGAACATTCCCAGTATACATGCATGAACTGCAAACTGTAGCTGCAATGACAGTATATTTTCTATGTTAGTTTTCAACATTGAACACTCGAACACTTTGAACACTAAAACATACCTATAACTATGAAAAATTTAATTAATTTCAACAGCCTAAACATGTTCCAATTGCTTTACTACTATTTGATTTTTGGCAATTAATAAAAAAGCAAAAAACAAAGAATTTATTGAAATAATTGTGTTGGGGTCATTTTTGACCCCACTGGTACTCAGTCAGTGGCGGCGCCGTGAATTCAGATTTGGGGGGCTGAAGCCCTAATCCCAGCCAAAAAAATTTACGAAGCGCCGAAGGCGCGAAGCTGCGAGTGCCGAAGGCACGAAGCCCATACCGACTAGGGGGTCTGGGGGAGCGTCGTGAGCTGCCCCAGCGGGGTCTGGGGCGGAGCCCCAGCCACCAACGCATTTTTAGCACTGTTGACCTCAACTTGAGCCCTTTTAAGGCTCTTTTTGACAGCTATTTATGAAGGATAAAAATCATGAAAACTTAAAATAAGAAGTCGTTTTGCAGAGTTGCCGACTACTAGTAAAAGAATGCACGGCTTTTAAAAGAAATTTATAGAACTGCACAACTTCCCCAAGCCTCCAAGGCCGTAGCCAGGATTTTATTTCGGTAGGGTTTCTTCGGCGGAGAATTTCTGACGACTTTTTAGTAGTCAAAATGTCAGAAGACACCTTTGTTTAGACATCAAAATTTCTGAATACACCTTTGTTTAGGTGTCAAAATGTCTGAAGACATCTTTTTTTATTTGTCAAAATTTCTGATGGCACTTTACTTTAGTTTTCAAAATTTGTAAAGACATTTTTTTAGTTGCCAAAATTTCTGAAGACACCTTTTTTAGTCGTCAAATTTTGTTTAAAACATCTTTTCGAACGTCTAAAGACATTTTTTTGACTACAGTGTTATTAACAATTTTCGGTTGTGTAAGGATATCATTTTGATTCTAGTGTTACCAACGTTTTTCGGGTGTCTAAGGACATCATTTTGATTATAGTGTTATAAACGATTTTTGGGTGTCTAAAAGCATTGTTTTGATTCCAGAGTTATCAACTCTTTTCGAGTGTCTAAGGATATAATTTTGATTATAGTGTTATCATCGATTTTCGGGTGTCTAAAAACATCGTTTTGATTCCAGTGTTATCAACGATTTTCGGGTGTCTAAGGATATCAGTTTGATTCTAGAACTACCAACGATTTTCGGGTGTCTAAGGACATTAGTTTGATTCCAGTGTTATCAACGATTTTCGGGTGTCTACGGACATCATTTTGATTCTAGTGTTCGATTTTCGGGTGTCTACGGACATCATTTTGATTCTAGTGTTATTAACAATTTCTGCGTGTCTAAGAACATAATTTTGATTCTTGTGTTGTCAACGATTTTTGTGTGGTCTGAAATATTATTTTGATTTAGTGTTACCAAGAATTTTCGGGTGTCTAAGGACACCATTTTGATTATAGTGTTATCAACAATTTTCGGGTGTCTAAAAACATAGTTTTGATTCCAGTTATTATCGATTTTCGGGTGTTTAAGAATATCATTTTGATTACAGTGCTATCTTCGATTTTCGGGTGTTTAAGGATATCATTTTGATTCCAGTGTTTCTAACGATTTTCGGTGTCTACGGACATCATTTTGATTCCAGTGTTACCTACGATTTTCGGGTATCTAAGGACATTATTTTGATTCCAGTGTTATCATCGATTTTCGGGTGTTCAAGGATATCATTTTTGTTAAGAAACGAAGCTGATGATCTTTATAGATAAGAGATCTAATATGATTAATAACAGAAATGTCTCAGAACTCAAACGCCATTAGACCTCCTTGCACGGAAGCTTAGTCAAGAACTAGGGAACAAGAACATCCGACTATACAACAGTAGAGTCAACAAAGTCGTTACTATAGCGCCACTTATAAAGTTCAACAATTTTGACTCTAGTGTTATCAACGATTTTCGAGTGTCTAGGAACATAATTTTGATTTTAGTGTTTTCAACGATTTTCGGGTGTCTAAGGTTATAAATTTTTAATCATAGTGTTATCAACGACCTGCTGTTTTGAAGTTGATTTGACTATTGTAGAGATCCGCGCAACATTGATTTAGCCCCCCCTCACCAGAGCTGAGACCAAACTCCGCCCATGAGTCTGCAAATAAAGCGAGTCACAACTACAATGTACATGCAGGCTGTAGGCCAGAGCTGAAAGTGAGCCGGGTATGTCAGGGTTTGCGACCCGGCATTGATTTCCGTGACCTGCTGGTGCCGAGTATCAGCCGGGAAGCAAGTCTTAACAGTTTGTGGGCAAACGACTAAAAAACTAAATAAATATGTAAAAATGGTATGATTGTAAAATTTTATGGACAAACGGTCTTGACTACAAACTGCTAATTGAAAACCCCATTTCGTATGTGATTGTATAGGTATGTAACAGGTGTAGCCCTCAGCCGGCCGGCGGGTTACATATGGTATACATAACCTCATGACGGGTCTGGGGGTGGGGATTAGCAAAATATTATATGCGGTGGATTCTATTAAGATAAGCACTCTACACTATGATTACATAGATGATTTAATTGACGTTGGTCACTGTCTAGCTTTTTTAATCGAAGTTAGCAGTTGTAGAGATTTTTCTCGCTTTGTTTTGGGGGGGGCTGAGCCGCCGATAGGGGGGGGGCTTAGCCCCCCCCTAGCCCCCCTGGCGCCGCCACTGTACTCAGTGTATCAAAAAAAATTCTGGTAATCTGAGGGTTAAGACTGGTGCAGTCTTCTTGGATCTGACGGCTGCATATGACACGGTGTGGCAAAAACCTAGGAATTCTATCACGCATATTCAAGAATACTCCCACCAAAGATCAGAACCACAGATAGAAACCTCACTTTATTATAGGCCTACACGCATACATCCATACATATCTTACTGCAGCATTGTGTGGCCATCTGCATGTAAGTCAAACCTCTCGAAAATTCTTGTTCTCCAAAAACCGGCAATACGATTTGTTGCAAAAATCCCTCATGAAGCCCATACAAAAACAGTATTTTTAGGCCTAAAAATACTACAACCAGATCAAAAAAGGCAATTGCAAATTGGAATATTTATGTATCGAAATACCCATAATCATCTACCAGCTACCTATAGAGATTATTTCAAATTCAGCACTGATATTCAAGAGCATTGCTTGAGAATTCTTCTTCTTCTTTATCCGTGGGATAACAGCCCGTAGGTGTCCACTGCGCACTTGACTATAATTGCTCTCCATACTTCTCTCTCCTGTGCCCGATGTGTCAGTTCCTGTGCATTCATCCCACACCATTCTTCAATGTCCTGCAACCATTCTCTGCATGGTCTTCCCCTTCTCCCCGATCCCTCCATGCTTGAGAATTAGCGTACGGTAACCTGCATAAATTATCTCAATCGGATTAGAACAAAATGTTGATGTCAACCAAAAATGAATATAAATTTACACGGTACGTGGCTATGTTAGCAACAATGCATGCATACGTTCATGCGCAGATGATATGTGAGATCTTTATAGCGCCCTTCGAGATGAGTAGACTACACAGATGCGCTCCCGTCCCGAGCCCCCCGAAAAAGGAACGGCTTGAGTAGTAGGCCTATTTATAATATTGAAAGTGCCAGCGGTCTCATATGAGACGGAAGACTATTCGAAAGCGAACGAAAAACCGATCAAGAAACTCGTAAATGAATACACACATAATTATATCCACTTGCATACAAAGATATAGTCATGCTCATATAACTGCTTGCATAATTATATATGCCTACAAAACCTACATACCTAGGACTACTTTTTCTTAGCTCGGCTATTGGTAGCCTAGGCCTAATTCATCAACACCAACAACACGGTACAGATTTATGACTTAGACACCAAAAATAGAGGCTGCGTTTCCTGGGCAAGCCGAAAGGGTAGGCCTAAGTCTTAAATTTAAATGTGGATGATATAATTAGCCTATACGAATTCTTCGAAAGAAACAGAATCAATCAATGTAATCAATCAATCAATCAATCAATCAATCAATCACATAAATGTATATAGCGCCTCTTCAAGATCTCTACTCAAAGGCGGTCAGTGATTAGCCTATCGGAACAAACATCTGGGAAAACCCGAAAAGCAGTGTTGTCCATGCAAAGACTGAAAATTATAGCCTAACAGCCACCATGTCGTTCACGAATAGGCTACCTTGTCCTTACTTTACAGTTTACAACGCAAATAATCTTCTAAATCGATTTAACGAAATACGCTATATAAATGCAAACATAATGGTGCGTTGCATGGTAAATTTCGCCACTGTTTGCACTCTGACAGTGCCAGTCCCGAGTCTGGATAAAGGAGGAGGGCGACGCCAACGATCTTTGTTATCACACAGGATCATCAAACTGAAACTGCTTCGGTACTTTTAAAATAATAACAATGTCTAAAACATTCTACACGGTGATTCATAAAAAACGTTACCCACATAAGTCATCATAGCTCATGTCAATGACCATCAAATTTAATGAAATTTCAGAATAACGAAGCTTGATGATCCAGCCAAATGCTATATAAATTATGTCACATTCGGAGCTATAATGCCGTAACGCGGACGACAAAACTAATGACGTCACGATAATCTCGAGAAACAAGCAATATTTCAACGTTCCTGTCAGTCACTCAGGTTGTATCATGCAAACCTGGTCAATTTAATCTGGTTTAGCCTCCAGGTGAAAACTTGTTTACTGCGGCAGCACCCAGTAACAATAAGAATGTTCGCAATCACGCACATGTATCTGCCGGTACACAGAAGAGGGACGTTCCAGCAAATCGTCATTTGCGAAATCGACCAACTTTCAGCAAATCCCTTATGGCATCGGTCGGGTCTCTGCACTTGGTCGTGCGAACATATTCATTTCACCGAACAAGATGTTGAGGTCTATCATGGACAATACTACAGAGATGTTCCACTGATATAAGGTCCTTTGCCAGACATTCGTGACATTATGGAGTAAGCTTATTTCATCGTCCATCATAATAGCACTTGTGTGCACAGAGCTCAAGAGACCGTTGCGTAATGGAAACTGAAACTCCTGATTTCATCCCGCCTACTTTGTGGCCACCCAGCAGTCTTGATTTAAATCCAGTAGACTATAAGATATGTAGGGTCATGCAAAAAATGTCTACATAATTCGAATGTGGGATGGCAACGAGTTGTGGAGGCATCGGACACAATGAGCGCATCATTGATGAATCAGCCAAGAAATGAGGTACGCGTCTTCGCGCATGCGTGTCTGCCAAAGGAGGTAATTTCGAAAATTAATTTTAACGTCCATAATGTTCAGAAATGAATCCTCTATCTTCACCGAAACTTTCGTCGACATAACCCGAAGTTTGGCGGAGTTACAGTAAAATATGTAGGGTAACGTTTTTTTATGAATCACCGTGTACAATTTGTATGCAAACACAATGATTTCGTAGCCAGGTATTCAACTTCTAACAATGTCGTTGTGTTTTGAGTTGAACTAATGTGAATTGGTGTAGACCTAATCGCACGAAGAAACTACCCTCCCTGTGACAACATACGGACGCATAAAATATTATGTAGTCAACAATATAATTTGCATTGTGAACATAATGTCCTGCAACAAAGTAAGAAATAAACATGTTGGTGTTGCTTTTAAATTAGACTCTCAAGTGAATCGGTGTAATCGCAAGCAAACCGATTCAGCTGAGCAGATGTTTCTGTGGTTAGTAGGGTAGAGCGGGGCATAACGGGATACTTAAGGCATTTTGAAGTTTTCATCATATAATTAATAAGAAATCAGGACTTTTTTGTACTCACATTGTGCAGGCATACCTGGTATATAACGTACAACATGGACTAGACCAGTGGTCCCAACCTTTTTTGACTTTAGGGTCACTTTTTCTAAGTTAAAGGACAAGAGGGCCACTTTTTCATAGTTAAAGGACATTAGGGCGTTTAGGGTGCCACAATGATAAAGTTTAATTAACTAAAAGCATATAAAATTGTTATAATTGATTCAAAATAGAATGTTTGGTGTTATTTATAGACGTCAAAATGAAATAATTTGTAATAGAAAATAAATATATGCTCTATCCTGTCCAAATTGTCAATTTTTTTAATCATATAATTTTGTTAATTCTTTGAGAGATGAGGGCCATTTTTGAAGACTGGCGGGCCATTTTTTGATCAACCACATAGAAGATACAATTTTTTACCAACAGGTCCCAAAATCCCGTTATGCCGCACGGTCCGCACCACCCGTGGTAAAATGGGATTCCTATCCCATTATGCCCCCTAACATGCAAAATTTCATAATTTCCAGAAAGTGCCACATATGTTTTTATTATTGCTCGTTATGTAATCTAAACAATGATTGAGACGTGAGGTGGTAATTAGAACCCATGAAATATTACAATATAAGAGATATGTGGAAAAATTGCTTTCGCACCACAGCAAGGGGCAAAATGAGATATCTGTATTCCATTATGCCCCAATATGCCAAAAATTGTAAATCCGCCATTTTGAAAAAAAATACTGAACTTGTACAAATTTTCATATGGGAATATGTGATTTTATATAAAAACCCTACCCATGGATGGTATAACTTAACCCATTAGTGCCTAGCGTCCCCAAAAATGGGACACCACTTCAAAAATTCACAGAAAATTAAATATGCATTGAAGATGCAATTTAATGTAATAGCCGTCATGCCAACATGTTGATTAAGTGATTCTGGCAAAAAATGCGCGCCAAAAATATTTTTTTCTACCGAAAATTTTGTTTTTAATCAGGCCATTGACCTATTTTAGAAAATGTAAACATTGCGGACATTCCGCTTCTTATTTAAAATTTTGTGTGTGCATTTCTACAAATCTGTCTTTGGTTTCACAAACGTTGGTATATACTAATACATAAATAATTATATAAAATTAATTTTAATAAAATATAACATATGCATTTTATCACTGAAGCGCTGTCCCATTTTTGAGGACGCAAGGCACGAATGGGTACGTGAAGTTCAGTACACGCAGTTTTGCATCTTGCAAGACATTTTATTCAGATATTGTTTGAAAAGAAGTATAAACGGCGGTTTTTAGGCAGAAGTATCACTCTCAGTGAGAGTTAGCATTATAAAATGTTATTTGACACAAAAATTTATTGACAACTTCAACTGTAGGCTACATCAGGCCTATGTATATATGTATAGCCTACATGAATATTTCACATGGATAGAAATTGTCCAGAATCTACTAGGCCTATGCAATGTAGTGCAAAATAATAGTCAAAATGCACTTATTCTCTTGTATGCAATTGCTAGAAAATTAAATTTAATAATTTAATTTATTATAATTTATTTCAAATAAATAAGAAAAAATCATTCGCGATGTAATTTGTCATTCTTTTGTAAGGTGTCAGCCAAACTCAAGAAATGCCATTGTGCATTGTGCTCAATATAACATTACTGTAACATTTCCAGTTAGGCCTACTACAATTTCAGGTAGGCCTAAAGCCCTAATGACTAGTCAATGGCATGGTACTGTGTTGAATACACCACTCGGCTTTTGTTCTGATTCACATCCATGTCACCATATGGATGAGTTGGTACATGGATCCAAAGCCTGGATTAGTCAGGAGGCATTTTTGTTGTCAATTCAGTTCATTCCTACTAACAAAATAATAGTGGTTCTTTCACCATTCTTTACCGCTCTCAGACTGCAACTAAGCCTTGTTGGCTACACAGACTGTCCGTTGAATACACCACATGGTTACTTTACTCAGTCAGACCTATAATAATGGAGTTGGGGTCATGAGTCCTCAACTTGGTGTGGGTGGTCATTGCAACAACTATGTTGTGTAGGCTACTATGACTACTTCTTTAACACTCTGAGACGGCTACAGCAGTTGAGCAAAATATACCACAATTGAGACGATACAGGCCAACAAATGTGGAGATTTTCACTTCCTTTGGTCGAGCGGTTCAATATTATAGAAAAGTGAGGGCCAGTTCATGGATCTAAATACATACTGTATCTATTAGGAAAATGAAAGCTGATCGTATGAAGTTCACCTAGTACTTTAGCACTAGATTCCATCCGTTGTAGCTCAGATGCATTGTGTGAATGAAAGTTTGAGAAAAATGATAGGTCGGTCCACATAAAGAGGGTTAGGCCAACAATCTACTACACAAAACCAGTCAAAAGCACTTTAGCACTTGAAACAGCTTCATGTAACTGTCTTATAATCTCTCTGCAACAGTATTGGTTGCTATTGCTATAGGATGTTGATCTGAGACATGAATAGCATTATTACGATATGTTGCGTGTAAGCAATTCATTTCAAAATGTGAACAATTTTGCATAAAAATGCATTCAGGCATACCATTTTTGCAGAAATTTTGCTTATAAATATGATTTTCAATGATTCTGAGTGCAAATTATATATATCATCTCTTAACTAGACTGTATCAACAGTCTTGAGTGATATAACATGTACATATCACCATGCAAAGCTTCACGTACCCATTCGTGCCTAGCGTCCCCAAAAATGGGACGCTTCAAAAACTTGCTCCTAAAGCATCAAAAGCAAAATTGTTGCAGAATTTTTATTTTTTATTGTCCAAACTCGTCATTTGCAACAAAGTTTTTATATTTTGAGATGATTTTGAAAAATCAGGCACTAATGGGTTAAATTTAATATAGCTCCACTGTTCCTAGATATTTTGGAAAAACGGACGTACCTTACTTGGGAGACCGTGAAAATCAAGTTTTCATCATAAAAACTGCAAGACGCATCGAAATCGTAAATGCTTTTGTTCTTCACCTTCAAAATAATATGCTTTACTTCAGATTGAAATTTTTTCGTATTTTAAAAGCAAGTAAGATCGACAATAGTGAAGTTTCCCGTAATGCCCCAGTATCCCATTATGCCCCGCTCTCCCCTAGTGTCGCAGGAGAAAGTTGAAAATAATAAATGACTTTATTAGCCAACTATTATTATGCCGCCGCTTATCTTACGTCGCCTCATTGCAATTCGCACGCGTTTAGTACCGTAGCATTATCTTTTAAATTAAGTCAAACACGCCGTTTCTTTGAACAACGAAATTTAAAGCAGGCTTAACACTGATACGCGCAAGAATAATTTAGTTCTGTTACAGTACACGGCAGTTGTTTTCGACTCGAGCATAACGATGTAGAAATTACCTGACAATTCAATCAATCACGATAGTTTGAATTCCCTTATATACCAGCCAGGCTTCCATCGCAATTAGACGATCCACGAGACGCGGCAAGACGGGCATCACCTGCAGGCGACGAAGAAGCGAAATCAGCCGAAACATCGAGGAAGACATCGCTTCGAAGAACTCGCAGCTTAAGTAAATATATAGGCTATAAGTTTATTTGGTTTTATTAGGCGACCGTATGCCTATTATATAATAATGCCTGTTATAGACTGTGGTTAATTTGCAAAGAACTTAGCCTATCGGGTGAGATTCTTGACCGCCGCTTCCCGTTTGGAGGGACGCCCCGTCATTTTAGACATAGTTGCTTAAAAGGTTTTTTTTTTATTCGCTCCCAAAAAACGTGGGTTTTTATTTTTTATTGTTTTCAGCCTTTTATTCTGTTTTTTACTTTTTTGGGAACAATATTTAGGCTATTTATTTTCTGTCTCTTATTATTTTCCTTCATTTTATTTATTTTGATATTCATTACGTTTTCAGCCGAATCTCAAGGTTTCAGCTAACTGATGTAGCCTAATTGTTTAACGTCATCATATAAGAGATACATGCAGTAAGTAGGGCCTCAACAAGGGTTTTAATTTCAAAATGCAGTCTAAGATGTAAAAAGTCAAATTATTTTTTCATTTATGTTTTTTGTCGTTTTGTCGTTTTTTATTTTTTCGAATAAAACGACGCTTTTCCGGTTTTTTTCGTTTCCATTATTATTATTATTATTATTATTATTATTATTATTATTATTATTATTATTATTATTATTATTATTAAATAAATTTATAACGCGCTCAAGGTCACACCGAAATGTGAATCTGAGGCGCGGATAGTCAGCCGCCAGAGGAAGATGCAATCAAAGATCCATGTGCTTGAAAGCCAAGGAGAAGTAGTGAGTTTTGAGCCGCTTATTGAATGAAGAAAGTGAAGTTGCGTTACGGAGAGAGAGAGCGGAAGCCGATTCCATTCCCTGGGTGCTGAGGCATGGAATGCACGCGAGTCCATGACTGTTTTGCATCGAGGTTCAGATAAATGTTTTGTGCCTGATGAACGCAAGCAACGAGGAGGAATGTAAGGAGTTAGTAATGACTGAAGGTAGGAAGGCGTGTTGGTGCTGAGGGATTTGTAGGTCAGACATGCCAATTTGAAATTTATCCTGTACTGAACAGGAAGCCAGGGCAATTGATAGAGTAGGGCTGAGGAACTAGTTAGTATTGGGACGCGCAGAACTACCCGCGTTAAGGAATTTTGGATGCGTTGCAGCCTGTACAGTTGAGCACAGTGTCATAAAGACCCACCAAAACGGCGTTAGCATGATCAAGGCGATAGGAGACAAGAGAACAGGCAATGGTATGAGACATATCCATAGTCAGGGCCGACCTGATGTGACGTATAGCCCGAATGTGATACATGTAGATACAAGATTTACAAATGCTTGTTATGTGTGATCGAATTGTGACTTTATTGTCTAGGGTTACACCAAGTGTTTTGACAGTACCTGATAGATACACAGCAAGGTCGACATTAGAAAGTGGAGGGAAAGAGTGCAGGCGCTGGCGTGACCCAAACAGAATTGCCTCAGACTTGTCAGGGTTTATGGCCAAACCATTGAAGCAAAACCAGGAGTACATAGATGAAAGGCACTCTTCAAGTTTAAGTTTACCAGACTGATCAGTGTGTGACAAAGCAATATGAAGCTGGGTATCATCCGCATACTGCTGCAATTGGATTTCAAAGTGATTAGCAATGCGACTGATTGGGGAAGTAAAGACAGTAAATAGTAAAGGGCCAAGAACAGATCCCTGTGGCACTCCAGCAGTACAAGCAGTGGACTCAGACCGAGCAGTCCCAATGCCGATCTGCTGATTCCGGTCACGCAGGTAAGAAGCTATCCAGTTTAAGGCTGTCCCAGAGACACCGAAGCTATTTGCAAGTCGTGAAAGAAGTAGCTGATGTTCAACAGTGTCAAAGGCTGCACTCAGGTCAAGAAATACTGAGAGACAGGCTTTTCCATTGTCAATAGACGAGAAGCTATTATCAAGTGTAGAGACAAGGGCAGTTTCAGTGGAATACCCTTCACGATAAGCTGACTGATAGGGACTGAAGTTGGGACAGGAAGTGATGTGTTACTTAATACGAGTGAGAAAGAGACGTTCCAGGATCTTAGAAATGTTATTGTTAATGTTAATCTATGATTTCAGGAACTCCACCCACAAACTTTGCAATCCCGAGTTGCTAGGAATATGGAGGCGTTAGCGCAGAGATTCCAGCCAGCGAAAAGGTCCTTCAAGAATTATTATTATTATTATAATTTTTTTTTTGCGCCCGAGGTATATAATTATGATCTCTCAGGCTTTAAAAACAATGCTAAAAACGGTGTTGTTCTGGAGTTAGCGGTCCTCCTCATCGGTCAATTGTGTAAAAGTGTCACGAAATGCGACAGCATTAAACTTCTGCGTGCAAATTGAAAGACGCTGGAACAAGCGTGCTGTTTCCTGCGGGTCCCCAGAAACAATGGTCAAACGCCGACCCAGTTCTGACAAGAACTCCCGACCCTGAGTGTTGATGGGGCCTAGGGTTTCCAGTGCCACTGGAATAAAATCATGTGTGGCGGAAATTTGTGCGTACTTCGAAGTCTTCTTAGTGGCTGCCGTCTCTGCTGCTGATCCAGGCGTTAAGGATGTGAGGTGTATATATGACATTGCGCACGTGTGTACACTAGGGGCATCCCAAGTCATATATTTTCCTTTTGACCACGGTATTAGTGTTGCTCCATCTGGTCTTTTTTCGTCACTTCTAAACAATCCGGCTGGTTCTTTGGTGCTCGGAACTTCAGCTCGCTGGAGGGCCCTCCAGATGGTGTCATTCATTGAAAAGTGTCTGCCACTTCTCCCTCCAGACAGCTTACAAGCCAGACCATGATAATTATCCTCTCAGATCCGTTGTTTCACCGCATTGACACTGGTGTGGTTCGCACAGATCCAGCCCCAAGCGTAGGCCTATCGCCACACGGACAGCCTCATCGCTGAGGCACAGTCCGCATGAGGCAATTGGAAAGACAGCCATCCAATCTCCTGCATGATCGGAGGTCACTGCCCCCAATCTGGCCCTGTTTATTGGATCTGTAGCCCATCGCCACACTTCAGATAGGTCTTTCTCAATTAGTGGTCTATCCCAAACCCTTTGTGCAGTGATGTTTTCTAACGCACCGTTTGGGAGTGTGGCTTCACGAGCAGAAAGAATTGCATCCCTGAAGATGTCTTGCCAAACATCCGAGTGAAGAATGGCGGATCCGAGATTTCTGGCTGATGCAACTGATGCAAGATATGCAGAAGATGCCAGCATCTGAAGCCTTCTAATCCCCAATCCACCGTCTCTGATCGGTAATGTCGCCTGTAGCCATTGGATGTCGCTCAATCTGATGTTAACGATTGCTTCCAATGCATTTCTCATCTGTTCATCCATTGTGCTCAGCAGAGGATGATCCCAGCACTGTGCGGTTCTGAGCAGGAAGGTCAACCTTGCCGCCCCGAAGCAAGATCTTATTATTATTATTATTATTATTATTATTATTATTATTATTATTATTATTATTATTATTATTATTATCATTATTATTATTATTATTATGAAGTAACAATGAGAATAAAGTAAGTAAAACAATTGTTACTACAAACAATTATTGTTTTGTCTTAATTAAGTGGATAAAAACTTTTTCCTAAGCCAACGGAGGTTTTTAACACCCTAAACTCGCCCTTGTCTACGCCACTGGAGTATATCGGCACAATAATAATAATAATAATAATAAAAGAATAATAATAATAATAATAATGATAATAATAATAATAATGCCATCTGCCTCTCCGGGACATTGCCACTACTCCCCGAGCTGTGAATGACATTCAGCTCATAATAATAATAATAATAATAATATTAATTATTATTATAATAATAATAATAATAATAATAATAATAATAATAATAATAATAATAATAATAATAATAATAATAATAATAATAATAATAATAATAATAATGGTTATAATAATAATAATAATAATAATTAATAATAATAATAATAATAACGGCCTGATTAGTCGCAGTCTGACTCGTGCCGGCGTCCCCAACATTAAAGAGCCATCCGGTTTGCTGAGGTCGGACGGAAAGCGTCCCGATGGGATGACTCTAATTCCTTGGAGCGGAGGCCGTAGTCTCGTCTGGGATGTCACAGTGACGGACACCGTGGCTCCATCTTACCTTAGCTCAACATCGGGCGCAGCTGGAGCGGCGGCTGAGCTGGCTGCCACCAGAAAGAATGCGAAGTACAGTGAACTGTCCAAAACCTACTTATTTGTGCCGCTGGCCTTCGAGACCCTTGGTCCAATCAACGAAAGCGGTCTTGTTTTCCTCAAAGATTTAGGAAGGCGTATTTCCGAATTTTCAAGGGAGTCTAGAGAAACTTGCTTTCTCTTCCAGCGTTTGTCGATTTCAATCCAGCGCTTTAATGCCGTGGCCTTCCGAGGCTCTTTCTGTTCAAACCCTGAAGACGAGGCCTGACTAATTCCGGACCCATATGTTAAATAATAATAATAATAATAATAATAATAATAATAATAATAATAATAATAATAATAATAATAATAATAATAACTAACCTCCGACTTCCAGTCGAACCGTTTCTTTCGCGGTTCCAGCTTCATAATAATAATAATAATAATAACATAATATTAATAATAATAATGGATGCAGGCCTCCCTTCCAATCAGATTAGGGGACTGGGAGTAAGGAGGGTGTCTTCGTTGGCACTTCCAGCCTTTTTGGCTTCTGCCGCTGGCACCCTCTCCATCCAGTCCCTCATCTTGGGAACGGCCTGGAACACTGACGACGACTCATCCGATTCCGCCCGGTCCGAGTGGATGCGGATTACCGAGACGGGAGATCCAACGGAATATCCAGGTCACAAGCAGTCACTACTGGACAACCCGCTGTTGCTTACGACCGTGCTTTCCATCGAGTCTAAGCTACAAGACCCATACGATCGGGCACGTCTAAAAGCCTCAATGGCACCACACGCTTCCGACTGGCTGTACGCCCTTCCACTGACCGCGTTCGACCTCAGATTGAGCGACGAGGCAGTTAGAGTTGCGGTTGGCCTCCGACTGGGTGCGGTCATATGTGAGCCGCACACGTGTGTATGTGGCGCTCCTGTTTCAGCAAGGGGCTCACATGGTCTCTCATGCTCCCTTGGATTCGGTCGACATGCAAGACACAGCACCATCAACGACCTAGTCTACCGAAGTCTTAACAGAGCTGGAACTCCGGCAATCAAGGAGCCGTCGGGCCTCGCCAGAACTGACGGGAAAAGACCGGACGGCCAGACCCTAATTCCCTGGAGTAACGGGCGAGCGTTAATTTGGGACGCGACCGTGGTGGACACGGTAGCTGCCTCGTATGTTCTCGAAAACGCGACCGAAGCCGGGAGAGCGGCGGAGAAAGCCGCCACAAGGAAGCTTACGAAATATTTGGACCTTCAAAGGACATACCTTTTTGTCCCGTTAGCCGTGGAAACTATGGGCCCCATCAACAACGAGGGTCTCGCCTTTGTGTCCGAGATCGGTCGTCGGCTTTCGAGGATCACTGGAGATTTGCGCGAAACAGGATATCTGTTCCAGAAGATCTCAGTTACAATCCAACGCTTCAACGCAGTTGCCTACCAGGGCACCTTATCTGGATTGCCCGGGGCCACGGTCCGGCAGCCATAAGAAAACTGAACTTGATCTTTGAAATCTTCATCGAAAACTAAAACTTACATTCCGATAATAATAATAATAATAATAATAATAATAATAATAATAATAATAATAAAAATAATAATAATAATAATAATAATAATAATAATAATAAGCTTCGTAATAATAATAATAATAATAATAATAATAATAATAATAATAATAATAATAATAATAATAATAATAATAATAATAATAATAATAATAATAACTATCAAGCTACAACAAAAGAACCCGCGAAGGCGACAGCGTTAAAGCGCTGAATGGTCACCGAAAGTCTTTGATAGAGGAATGACGTTTCTCTCAATTTGTCCGTCGCCTTCGTCAAGTGACGACCCAAATCTGTGATGAATTCAATGCCTCTTGAATTAACAGGGCCTAGAGTTTCAACGGCCAGTGGAACGAAGTCATGTGTGACTGAAAGAGACTGATATTTTTGATTTTTCCTGGTGTCCGCAATTTCTGCTGCTGCTCCAGCCGTGACAGCCGTAACGGTTGCCTGCAGATACGATGGCGCCAGAGTGTCAACCACAGTGACGTCCCATACGAGGCTCCGACCTGCTTTCCACGGTATAAGAGTCGTGCAGTCAGGTCTTCTACCATCTGAGCGCAGCATGCCTCGTGGCTCCTTAATGGCTGGGAAGCCGGCTTTAATCAGACTGCGATGAATCAAGTCGTTGATTGCTGCATGTCGGGCCACGCGACCAAACCCCAGAGTGCATGAAAGGCCGTGCGTGCCTCTAGCTGTGACCAGCGAGCCACAAGTGCAGTCGTGAGGTTGGCAAATGTTGCCTCCAAGACGAAGCCCAACCGCCACTCTGATGGCCTCATCGCTGAGTCTAAGGCCACATGAGGTAATCGGTAGACAATGTAGCCAGTCGCTAGCGTGTTGAAAGGACACGGCTTTCAGGCGCGCCTGATCTCTCGGCTCTGTGGTGGAGAGGACAAGTTCCGATAAATATTATTAATTATTAATTGATAATTATTATTATTATTATTATTATTATTATTATTATTATTATTATTATTATTATTATTATTATTATTATTATTATTATTATTATTATTATTATTATTATTATTATTATTATTATTATTATTATTATTATTATTATTATTATTATTATTATTATTATTATTATCATTGTTTCTTCATTGCTGTTCTTTGACGACACCAGACCTTTATGATTGTGATGATAGCCTAATGATAGGCTAGTGTACAGTTGCCCTTTTTGTTTCTCCAGGATTTGGAGTGGCGCTTATAAAGTACGAGCAGTGACGTAGTTAATAATGATTGTTTATTCCGCTTGTTATAGTTCAATGACACTGCATCCTTACAAAGGTGATTAGTGTCGCCCTCCTTTCTTCAGACTTGGGGATGGCATTGCACAAGCCGATTTAGGCTATGCGTTATTCGTTATAGGCTAATTTTATGGTAGCCTATAACTTGAAAGCTGATACTAAATTTACTGGTTAAACATTATGTTCATATTTTATTTTATTGTACTGTATCAGTGAATCTGACCATATGTGACACAGAGGCTCAAAACCCGTCATATGTTGGTTTTTGACCTTTTGATTTAGTCATATGCTACAATGAACAAACTCTAAAATGCTTTTATGCTCGCCGCGTGTAAAATTGATTAGAACTGCGCAGATCTTGTTCTGCGTGTGATCAGTAAGCTTCTAATATTTTGCCAGAGGATAATATTATTTCTAAAGGAATGTGATTGTATTTGAACTTGCAGTTGAACATCATCACTTCGAAAGATGGCGCTGGCAAAAGTCTTTGGCTTGCTTTTGATGGTAGTATGCTTCGTCGCACTCGCAGATGCTGGTCCTCCCGTCAAATACCAAGACGAGATAACCAAATCGGAAACAGGCGAGGAAGACTTGCCAGGAGGTTAGTCGACGAGTAACGCCGATTGAGTAAACGTGGATGTGAGTGCCTCAGTGCTGAGTGGGTCAGTGAGTGCTGAGTGAGTGAGTGAGTAAGTCAGTGAGCGAGTGAGTCAGTGAGTGATTGAGTGCGTGCGTTAGTGAGTGACTGAGTGAGTGCGTGCTGAGTGAGTGAGTGAGTGAGTGAGTGAGTGGGTGAGTAAGTTAGTGAGTTAGTGAGTCAGTGAGTGAGCAAACGTGGATGTGAGTGCCTCAGTGCTGAGTGAGTCAGTGAGTGCTGAGTGAGTGAGTCAGTCAGTGAGCGAGTGAGTCAGTGAGTGATTGAGTGCGTGCGTTAGTGAGTGACTGAGTGAGTGAGTGCTGAGTGAGTGAGTGAGTGGGTGAGTGAGTTAGTGAGTTAGTGAGTCAGTGAGTGAGTAAACGTGGATGTGAGTGCCTCAGTGCTGGGTGAGTCAGTGAGTGCTGAGTGAGTCAGTGAGTCAGTGAGTGTATGAGTGAGTCAGTGAGTGAGTATGTGAGTGATTGAGTGAGTGAGTGCTGAGTTATTTAGTAATTGCGTTCTGAGTGTGAGTGATTGATTGAGTGAGTGAGTGTGAGTGCTGCGTGAGTGAGTGAGTGAGTGGGTGAGTGAGTTAGTGAGTTAGTGAGTCAGTGAGTGAGCAAACGTGGATGTGAGTGCCTCAGTGCTGATAGAGTGAGTGAGTGAGTTAGTGAGTCAGTCAGTCAGCGAGCGAGCGAGCGAGTTAGGGAGTGTCTGAGTGCTGAGTGTGAGTGATTGATTTATTGCGTGAGTGCTGAGTGATTGAGTGTCTGCGTTAGTGAGTGACTGAGTGATTAAGTGAGTGCGTGCGTGCTGAGTGAGCGAGTGGGTGAGTGAGTTAGTGAGTCAGTGAATGTGAAAAGGTGGATGTCTGTGTGGGTATTTATGAGTGACTGAACTTCAGTAAGACTACTAACTCAGTCATTCAATCAATCGTAAGAGCCGTGGTTGCGAATGACTCAGAGAGAAAGTTCAGTGAGGCCGCGTGAACAGTAGAATTATTCGGACTTTTTCAAATTGCAGTAAACTCCTTTTATCATACTATTCTGCTTACAACGTCTGAAGCTGAAGTTTAGCATAAAACTCCTCTGTCGCATTGCATTAATTATACAAACAACTAGAGACAGAAACACGAGTCATCACAGGTCCTGTGCAACACTGAACTTGTGACTGACTGATTGGCAGACTGTCCACCTGTCCAGGGCCGGCCCTAGCTATAGGCAAAGTAGGCAGTTGCCTAGGGCGCCGCAGCCTTTAGGGGGCGCCGCGGCACCGGAGGATTTTTTTTACAATATATTGTTTTAAACTCAAGACTTTCGCTAATGCAAAGAATTTAAAACAATGTTTTCAAGAAAGGGGCAGTAACTGAGGCAGGGCCGACCTTAGGCATAGGCAAAGCAGGCAGTTGCATGAGGTGCCAATTCTAGGGGCTCCATTTCCATCAAAGATGGCGCCGTTTCAACAAGAGTTTATTTTAATATTTTTAAAAACTTTTTAACTTATACCATTCTCCACAAAATTGAATATTATCCAGCCGTCGGTGTAATAATTGGCCTAAAGGAAATAGAATGAATTACTCAGTTGAGCGTACAAGGCCGTATACGCATAGTTAGGGGGATGTTTTGGGTGTTTGAACACCCCCAAAATGAAATAATGTAAAAATGAAATAATTATGCATTTGCTAGCACATAACAGTGTGTATTGTAATTTTGAGCAGAAAATAGTCGAAAATTGCGGAAAATAGTGTTTCTTGGACGTCAGAAAATTCGACGACTAACAAAAAAGTCGTCAGAAAATTTCGCCCTTAAAAAGTCGACCGCAGCGTGTACGCACCTCAAAATTCACGGTCAAGAAAACATCCCCCGAAATAAAATCCTGACGGCCTTGTGAGTGTAAGCTTATACCGGCTCTGGCTAATTCATCTCTAGATTCTGATGTGGGCTGAACACAGTGAACAATTGAGTGGGAATCTAAGTGCGCCAAATGCAGGCCTATGACTCGGGCGCCAAATGAATGCCTTGCCTAGGGCGCCATTTGGGTTAAGGCCGGCCCTGCACCTGTCAATGAGTCACTGATCAAGTGATTGAGTTTGTACGTAAATGATTGACTGATAATGTCCTAGTGTTAAGCTTTTGCGTGATGCTGTTGTTAGAGTTTCAGCTGGACTTTGATAAGCTATTATATGTTTTGTTCTTTCCGTCCGTCTCTCTTCTCTGCTTTCTCCTTCTGTTCGGTCTAAATAGCGCAGCGGCTTAGTGAAAACTAGTTCACTTTGGAGTCCTTGCCCCTAAATGTGAATGTTTTGACATCAATATAATAAATTAAAAGCATTGGTAGCTCAGATAGGCCTATGTAAAAAATATGTAAATTGGTCAGCCATTTTGGAAAATGGCTGCAATTGGGGTCAGAGTCCAAATCTGCGAACTCCTTATTGCCAAATCTTTCTCTCGGGACATATTCAAAGTAGGCTTTGTGCCAAATCTCTTGCTTGATTTACTATGTGAAAAATAATATTCATCTCTAGTTTGCACCACGACGCTTAGCAGGGCTTTTACACGTGCAGTAGTACACAAAATGTGCAGTTCTAAATGGATTTGTGCAGTTGTAGAAGCACGTCTGTACGGTTAAAGCTATCAAAACCGGTCATTGTCCTCCGATTGGAAGTAGCCTAATTTACCATGGAGGATGGGCAGGAAAAGAAGGAATTGTACAGTTATAAAAAAACCTTAAAAACAGTCATGCCGATAAATTCCCGGCATTATTTCGTCTTCCTTCGCTCGTCTCAAAACCTGCTTCTTCTCAATGGACGCTGCATACTGCCAACCTTTCTGAACAGTTCACCCTACTAGACACGCTTTCAAATTTTCATACGCAATGCTTTTGGAGAACAGGATATGACAGAAACTGCCATTTCCATCTGTTTCCTGATCTATTATCATTTATCATAATTATTATAATGAAGAATTTTTCTTTGGTGAATAGGCCCCAATAGCGGGATCACTCCCTTCGGGTAGCCTATTGCTCCCTACATTTCACAGTAATGATTGTACACTAAGCTTTCATCATCATGGAGCCTGCCCTCCTGGGGCGTTGCATGATGCGGCAACAAATTCCCTCCAGAGACCGCGATCTTCCGCAAGATTCATAGCCTCATGTATGTTAATGTTCCGTAGGTCTCTCGAGATACAAGACAACCAGGTGTTCCTGGGTCTCCCTCGAGGTCTTTTCCACTGCAGCGGAGCAACCATTGCAAGAGCCCGTATGGTGTCACTGTCCGGATGGAGCCCGGCCACATGTCCAAATAGATTCAGCCGCCGCTTCCTCACCAATGAAGTCAGGGGTTGTTGATTTGTCCGCCGCCGCATCCTCACCAATGAAGTCAGGGGTTGTTGATTTGTCCGCCGCCGCACTTCCTCGTTCGTGATGAAGTCACTCCATTTTATGTTGCAGATCCTCCTAAGGCACCACTGATCCAGGGCATCAACTTTCTTTTCTTCCTCCTTAGTCAGAGTCCAGGTTTCGCCGCCATAGAGGAATATCGATAGTATGCAGGCGTTGTACAGTCTGAATTTGACCTCCAGCGACAATCGTGAGGACCACACATTACTAGGCTTTACCATCGCAATAATTGTTAACTGCAATTAATCATTTTTGTGTGCTATTATGAATGCATAATTGCCTGTTTGATATTCTGGGATCAATAATTAAGTTGAAGTTGTTTAGTTTGATAATTATCATTTGCTGTTGATATAAGATTATGAATTTACAGCAGCACTGCTTAATGCTTATGTGGCTGCTGTATTTTCAGAAGACGAAATCAGCTTAGAGGGGCTAATCGCCACGATTGCAAGACTTACAGAGCCGCAGACTATTCTCACCGAGAAGGAACTTCGAAGGTGGTGCGAATGCACGGGCCTCACCTGCATTTGTTGTCTGCATATAGATATAAAAATTTTAGACACCGAACGCAAGTATCAACTATCAATCTATTCTTATTTCATTTCCGAACCTATATTTAGCGCCCTTCTAGAAATCTACTCTATCTTGGAGGATGATGACTGCAGTCCAGCAGCTCTTCGTGCACATCGACAGCCCAACATTTAGGAGGAGGGTCTATCGGACAGTATATTATAATTGCAAACGAATGAATTCGGATTCGATATAAAACAACCCCTGAATTATTGCGAAGGGGCGATGCTAGCCTACTTACTGAATTGCGTGAACCATCGCTACAAATTTGCCTGCATAGGTCCCTGCTTTTGGAATGGATTCCCCCCATCCGTTCCTCTGGTAGGCCTAGTCTTTCGTCACCATTCTCTCGTTTCAAAACCTGGCTTTTCTCTCGATGTTGCACGCACTGGGAGCGCTTCTGAAAGGCTATTGCTGCCAGACGCGTTTTAAAAATGGTCAGATGCAATACATGAACTGACACACTCTGTCATGAACAGGATGTGCAGTTGAACTGTAGTGAGAACGGCATCGGACAAACAAAACTACGGGCTCTGAACCCATGATTTTTACAAAGGTCTCAAAATCATGCGCATACAACACAACTCCACGTCCCCTGGGTACTTAGTGCTGATGGCTACTGTGTATCATAAGGCAGGTGATTAGGACACGATTCCACTTTTATCCAGGTTTGGGGAATGACACCTCAAGTGCCGTAGTTATTCTTTTATTCGTTTATTGCTAACAAAAACTTAATGACATCCTGCCATCAGGTACAAACAGCAATTGTTCAACTGGAATAAAATTCTGCTTAGTGGATCAATTCTTGAGTGTCGATGAAAGATGTATGCAGTAGGTTATTCTCTAGCCTCCTGTCATGTCTGTCCTCTAGTGAGGACAGTTATGTAGGCTATTTATTATCCAGACGATGCTCTCATTGTTTCAGCTGGAGTAAGACAATGCCATGACAGCACCAGATTTTGACGAGACTCTGGAACGTATTAGGATGAATATCGTCTATAATAATAATACGAACGAGTAGATCTATTTGCTGCAGGGTCTGATCCGGGGGGCCAACCATCCGGCCATGCCCTCTCCCCATTTAGAAATGTCCATGTATCGTGGCCCTTCATTCGGTTTTTAAAAAAGGGCATGAGTTTTTTTAGGATTGGAAATTGGTATGTTTTCTGGCTTTTCGATCGGACGACTAATAAGGTCGTCAGAAGTTTTATATGGAAGGTTTTTTTATGACTTTCTGATCGAATAACTAAAAATATTATTCATTATTACTTCCCATTGCACAATTTGTTTCTGATCTAGGTCATGGAGATTCGTACGAATTATCTTTTAGCTTGTATGTGATTTTATTCACTAGTTTGCCAGATCTTCAGCTATAATCCAGCCGGTAAAGCTGCTGCTATCCTCTTGATGCTCAAGGGCACAACTGTCTACGAGAAGACATTCCTTGGTGGGTATGATCACGACACGACGTGAGTTCAATACATTATCACGCGACCTAGTTTTAGACGAGTATTCCATTTTACACTGAGATTGAACTTGAGATTGAAAGTATTTGGGGAGGGTGTTTAGAATAATGGCAATACACTGGCAAGAACGCTACCCCGGGACGCTACCGTCCTACCCCAGGACGTTACCTCACAAATGTCGACTTAGCCTTGAATTTGGCAGAATGATTTCATTGGTAAAAACTAATGAGTGGCCTATGATAGGACGTGATGTAGCCTAAGCATTGCATGGCTACGACATACACTGTCAAATGCAACTAATGTAACAAATTTTACCGCTGAACATTGATGTGAATGATGCTGGATAGGGAAGCTTGCGGGAATGTAGAACTTACATTGGTTGAAATAGGCCTACATTTTAAGGGACTGTTGAATAACTAATTAGGTTTTTTAACGCTTAACACGGTAATGTTTGCCATAGAGTGTAGATTAGACGCGGATTTAGCAGTAGTGAATATCACGCTGCATGTTTTCACTACCCCTCGTTGTCTTGCTAATCAAAACACGACACAATTATTGTGCTTTTAGTGTCTGATCCGCCTAAGCTATGCTTCGGGTACAATACGGTGAAGATCTGTCTCATATTCTACGGCATCAAAGTTGAAACAGAAACCTTCTTCGCATGCAGCAAGGTTTTACTCTACGTCCATTCGAATAGAATTCCGGTGATGAGTTACTACTTCGGCTGCTTCACAATTAACATTCCCCAGTCTGCCGGACCTCCCCCACTTCTCAAGACCACTTCTAAGCCCAAACCCAAGCCCAAGCTCATGGGGTAACTGGTATGCATCGACAACGCAGTCGAAACGAATCCTGTCGGCCAACACAAACCAAGAACATTCCTATGAAAATGACCAGACATTCTGACGACGATGAGTGATTTAATGGCAAACTAATTCTGAAACTTCTGTCTAGATGTGCTCTAGATGTGTCTCTTATTAAATCAGCTCTTGTTTCATCAACTGACTTAATAAAATTATGGCCATTCACGTTAGAATAGAATAAATGCATGATGTGCAACTACGGTGTTAATAATTATTTGTGGCTGGAAGTATAATAATTGTATTGTTCTGTATTATATTATGCTGTATATGATAATTTATCAGGCACCTCCTACAGTATGCCTACTAGCTATTCAGAGGCGCTATCAGCGTGATAGCTCCGAGCAAATAAGAAAGACTTCAAGCAGCGAAGGGCTGAAGATGACACCCCAATTTATTATAAAGGTAATTCTACATAGAATGACCTACAATGACAAAAGCGCGATGTTGGGCCATGCAGCGGCGCCCGCAGGCGTACGCACTTACGCAAGTGCGTACAGCGCTGTAGGCTAAAAAAAATTAAAAAAATAAATTACAAATTAAAGAATAAAATATTATAAGCTGTGTAATTCTTATTCTATTGAATCTATAATAATCTATCGTTTCAAATAACATCCGAAATTAGCATAAACCCAAAATGCAGCAAAAAGCATATAAATGATGTTGGCGATACCTCACAATCTCCAGTATGCCTATAAAGCTAGCTTCGATTGCCGTTCGCTTCATATTTGTGCAAGCTGTGCGTACAGGGAAAAATCCTGGGGGCGTCTCTGGGGCCATGGTAGTCCTTGGTCATGGAACTAGTAGTCGATCAGCAGACCGGAAAAGGCGGGAAGAAACTCTAAATGGGTTTTGAGCATCAATTCGCAAAGGTATTTAGGAGCTTGTCCATTCTGAGTTCTTGAGACTAGGAGCAGAACCATGATTTGGTTACGAGAAACAACAGGAAGCCAGTGTAGACCATCAGTCATGTAGGTAGAAATGTGGGAGTTGCTATGGAGATTAGCAAAGAGTCTGAATGCAGAAGGGAGGTGTCAGGCTTTTTTCCATCACGCCTGTCCAGTCTCTTCAAAAGTTCAGCGTAGCCTAGGCCAGGGCTGAAAGTGGTTTGGAGGACGAGCACAATTGTCCCATAAATGCTTCTGACGACGCTTTTTTTTAGTCATTTGCCCATAATTATCGAAAATCATACCATTTTTTACCTAGTTTTGGCACTTGGCTACCGTTTTGCGACCCTGCTGAGACCCGGCAACAGAAGGTCTCGAAACTCGATGCCGGGTCGCAGACCCGGACCGACCCGCCTCACTTTCAGCCCTGGCCTAGGCCTATCCCTAAATAACTTTACTTTATTAGCTAATGGCATTGGCTAGGTATAGATGTAAGTTTCTAAAGTTCTTCAACTTTTCTGAACGAAACAACGACAAGTTTCTCGTATAATTGTACTTCAAAATCCAGCAGAAACAAAACCAACAGCAACGACACGACAATGACTAAAGTTGCATTATCAAAACAACTAAACGTTAAGACTATCTTTCGTCACTCTTCTACTGCCATTCATGTCCACCCAGCTCACTCAACTGGCACACCTATCTTAGCCTATCTCACCACTGAGCGTACATCATTCCTTCAGTCGCTCCGTCCCTCTCTCTCTGCCTCTCTCTCTCTCTCTCTCTCTCTCTCTCTCTCTCTCTCTCTCTCTCTCTCTCTCTCTCTCTCTCTCTCTCTCTCTCTCTCTCTGTGTGTCTGTCTCTCTCGCTCTCGCGTCGGTCCGGCAACCGTAACTTTGCCGCCACTCAGCACCTGGCCTACCTTACCTGTACGCTCTTGCATAATAATTAGCTGACCATTATACGTTATATAAAATTAGCTTACATTACCTCTTTCCTTTCTTTCAAAGAGAGCTAAATAATTATCTTTAAAAATTAGCGAACGTACCTTAATTAAAACAATACAAACAATTCGTAGGCTATGGCATCATAAAATAGCTTACACTATAATCTAGATAAACAGTCAGCTACTACATTCAGCCGGCACTTCTTGTAATTCAACATAAGGTCAAAATTTTGTAATGATAATGACTATCTGACTAACTTAGCCTATTTCGACATTGATTCAGTGAAATAAACTAAAGGATTATGGTCTGTTAACACATTGATATTAGAACCAATAACAATTTCTTTCAATTTGTTTAAAGCCCATAGGATTGCATAGGCTTCCTTCTCAATCGTCGCCCATCTCCTCTGGGTATCTGTCCGTTTCTGGCTGATAAATGAAACGGGACGTTCTATCCCTTCATTGTCCACTTGTGACAGAACAGCTCCCATGGCAAAATCGCTGCTATCACAGTACAGAATAAATGGTTTACCAACCTCAAACATAATTATAGAACTACATTTGATGATACAATCTCTTTAAGAGAATCAAAAGATTTCTGTTGTGCATCAGTCCAAACAATTGTTCGCAGGTAGCCTACTTTCTTGCTGGTTAAACCCGTCAATGGTTTAGCAATCTCAGCAAAATTGCAAATAAATTGTCTGCAAAATCGAAAAAATCCTAGCACTTGTTTCACTTGCTTCTTCGTTGCAGGGTTCTTCATATTAATCAAACTGTCAATCCTATCTGGATTCATCATCTTCTTCCCTGATCCTTTAAGGTTACCGATGAATTTCACCTGACCCTTACCAAACACACATTTCTTCAAGTTCAACGTTACATTATGCAGTCTTATTTGTTTCAAAAACAATTCCAAATGTTTTAAATGAATGTCCCAATCATCAGAATGTACTGCAATGTCATCAACATACGGTTCAGTGAATACATTAATCGGTTGCAAAATCATGTTTATCGCTTTTACAAAAGTCCGTCCAGAGTTAATCATGCCGAAAGGAACACGTGTAAATTCGCACAGTCCATTATGTGTAGCCTAACAAACGCAGTTTTCCATTGATCGCTCTTTTTCAGAGGACAAGTCCAGTAGGCACTGCGACAGTCCATAACGGAAATAAACTTGGATTTCCCAACTTTGCTCAAAACATCATTGACGATCGGCATAGGATATCGACAATTTTCAGTAAAAGAGTTAATGTATCTGTAGTCGCAAGCAAGTCTCAAGAATCCATCCTTCTTTTTGACAATGACAAGTGGACTTGCCATTCTGCTTGATGACGGTTGAATTATGTTTTCTTTCAGCATCTCTTGTACTTGTTTTTCCACTACTGCACGGTATATTATTGGTATTCGATATGCCATTAACTCTTTTTCTCGAAAGTCTGGTTTCAGCACCACTTCATGTTCTACTAATGTACATTAGGGTGGAGTGAAAAACCCAAAATTTTGAAATTCGAAATGGAATAGCAAAATAAAGTTGTCTAAGGATGAGGTCACGAAATGTCGGAAAAGTTTAGAAAAATAGGCCTATTTATGTCTTCCTTTGCCCCCAGAAGGCCAGAGTTTAGAAAAATTGTCTTTTTAAAGAAAATTCATGGTTTTCTTATTAAATATTTTTCATGCAACACAATTTATCACCATACAATATACCGTTTGAAAGAGCTCTTATAACTGAATAAAATGATGTGCTAAGTTTCAGAATAGTCCCATATTTCTAGAAGATATTAACTTTTTACGATACCCCACATTTGCGACGGTGTCACGACAACTCGTTCACCGACAACTCGTCCAAAGACAACTCGTCCATGGACAACTGGTTCACCGACAGCTGGTTCACCAAAATAGAAGCCGGATTATTGAAAAAACGCTTGGGCAATAGAAGCTGGATAAAGGTTCTTTATTTACGAAATAGGAGCTGGATTTATGAGAAAAAGTCTAATGGTTTTCTTTCTTAAATGGAAGCTGAATTGACGATTTTCATCATGTGTCTCAACATGTATCCAGCTTCTATTTCAGATAGAAAATAAAATAAATTCATCTTCCATTTCTTAAGCGGTTTTTCATAAATCCAGCTTCTATTTCACCTGTAAAAACCTTCATCCAGCTTCTATTTCCCAAACGTTTTCTCAATAATCCGGCTTCTATTTCAGTGGACGAGTTGTCGTTGAACCAGTTGTCTGTGAACCAGTTGTCGTGGAACCATTCGCGACATATCGCTATGCCTAAAAACTGTAAAACACTAATAACTTTTATCCTTTGAGATATTTCAACTTGTGATATATGCATTCGATTCAGTTTAAGGCGGCTTTTTTAACGATGCATTCTAACTTACAAAACCGTCGACTAAGAATTCAGAACGCTCATGAAACCATACAAAAAGAGGATAACAAAGGATAATATCTGGAAAAATATACTGAACAGGGAATAACTATGAAAACCCTTAATTTCATGTTTCTCAATATGTATAAGTGATACAGTCATCATCAGCACCCAATATTATGAGGAAGAACTGTTCTAAAGATTTCTTTTCCAATTAAATTAAATTATAGTATATTGCAAATGCATGCAATAAACGATCATTTCAGTTAAAATCTTGCATGCCGTTTTACTAAAACAACCTTACGTGATACAACAATTCTGAGAACACCATCGTATTCACCACGTAAACTTCTATAGAAAACAGTCAAAATATTATCGGAAATAAAAAACAATAACTTATAGTATATTTAAATATATACCATATAATTATGAGTATTTAAGTTAAAATCTTGCACATTGTTTTTCTCAAAAACCTTACGCGATACAACAATTCTGAGCACACCATCGTGTTCAGCACGTCAACTTCTATAGAAAAACAGGTCAAAGTTTTTTCGGAAATAAAAAAAGTTAAGATTTGTTGTGCAGTGTAATTATTGTATCATGATCATGTCGGAACTCTATTTACTCTCATGGCATCTTCTGGCTTTGGGACATTTGCAATTGTCACTGGTGTATTTGCAGGCTACAATGTCAAAAAGTTTTTCTCTACACCTTTTTTCATAGTTTGGCAATTTTTCCCAATATTTTCCTTTAGTTTTCCTCTTTTTGTATGGTTTCGTGAGCGTTCTAAATTCTTCGTGGAGGGTTTTGTAAGTTACAATGCATCGTTAAAAAAGCCGTCTTAAACTGAATCGAATGACATATCACAAGTTGAAATATCTCAAAGGATAAAAAAGTTATTAGTGTTTTACAGTTTTCAGGCATAGCGACATGTCGCGAATGTGGGGTATCGTAAAAAGTTAATATCTTCCAGAAATATGGGACTATTCTGAAAATTAACACATCATTTTATTCAGTTTTCAGAGCTCTTTCCAACGGTATATTGTATGATGATACATTGATTTGCATGAAAAATATTTCATAAGAAAACCATACATTTTCTTTAAAAAAGAAAAAATTCGAAACTTTGGCCCACTGGGGGCAAAGGAAGATATAAATATTTTTCAAAACTTTTTCGACATTTCGTGACCTCATATCGTTTGACAACTTTATTTTGCTATTCCATTTCAGTAGTATATAGTTAACAAGCTGGCTGATTTTGGTTTTAAGAAAATTCTTAATATAGTTAAAAACCGGCTGCTTTTTAAGAAATCTGATATTGAAGCTAAAACCAGTTAAAATGGTGCTAAAACCAGTTACTTTTTTAGTAAAATGGATAAGATACGACTTTTTTACAGAATGAATACGCTGGCGTTTTTTCTATTGAAGTTAAAATGGTGTTAGAAAACAGTTAAATTCTTAGTGTTTTAGATAAGCTGGCGGGTTTTCTATTGAAGCTAATAAACCAGTTAAAATGGTGCTAAAACCAGTTAATAGTCTTAGTCTTTTGTATAAGCTATTATATGCAAGCAGACTTTGTCTTCATGATCGCTCGTTGCAACTATCGGTCAATACCTAGAACCTACTACATCAACAGCCCGACAGGGAGCTGTATAAGCTACGCCTTTTCTATAGGAGCTACAAACCAGTTAAAATTCTAAGTAGTTTGGATAAGCTGACGATTGACGTTTAGAAGCTACAAATCAGTTATATTCTTCTCGATCGGCAAGGAAACTGAAGTCGTAAGAATGCCACTGAAAAGTTTTGATGTAATATATTTAGTGCGATTTGTGAATAAACGAATATCTCGAGGTAATCGGTATTGCGTCCCCTTAGAATTATAATGCTCTATCATAGATTTTTGCGAAGCCGAGAAAAACGACTTCAAAGTTTGGGCACTGTTTTAAGCCAAGAATTTTAAACTAGATTCTTTTGAAGAATAATATAATCATTTCTAGGTTCCCGCTGGTGACTTAATTGCAAAAATAAGGTTTATTTTCATGAAAACAAGTGAAAAAATATCGAAAATAGCAAAAAAGTGCAAAAATGCATGTTAGAGCAATGTAATTCCAAACGACGAAGTACATGTAGTTGTAATAATGCTCTAAGTTAAACATGCAGCAGCGTTTATTTAATAACGTCCTGAGTATAATATTGCTCTATCAAAGTTTTGTAACACAGAACTTGGACGCTCTAGCCTGTCAACTTTTTATTTTACCATTCCGGGACAACCGTAACTAATTTGGTGCTATTCAGTAACGTTTTGCTGTAACATGACGAATCCAGACGCCAATGATAGAGCATTATAATACTAACAAAGTCTATTCAGTAATGTTTTGCTGTAACATGACGAATCCAGACTTGTGATTGTATGCCTATGATAGAGCATTATAATACTAACAAAATCGATTCACTAACGTTTTGCTGCAACATGACGAATCCAGCCTTGTGATTGGATGCCAATGATAGAGCAATATAATACTAACAAAGTCTAGATTGGAAACAGGTTCTCATGATAGAGCATTTAAATACTGACTTATAACTAAGAAACGGCCGCTTCGATCAGCTAGCTCTTTTGTCTAATGATAGAGCAAATGCTCCACTGAAGAGATTGATACCAAACTCGATTTTTTCAAAAATTCATGATAGAGCATTATAATACTAAGAGTACGATTGGTTACGAAAACTATGCTACTACCGGTTGAATTGTTATTCGAAGCTCCCATGCCCCCTCCGCCTGCAATTAGCATGTACAACACCCCATTTTTATACAGGTAGGCGTTACCATGAGAGGTACTACTGTCACAAAATTCTATGTACGTCGAAACGATATAATATCCGGCATTACCGGGAGTGAAACGAGTCAGTCTCATACTGCTGACACTATCGGATTTGAATCTCACTCTATCAAAAGTAACTATTGTGTCAGTTACAGCGCTTTTAAGGCTTGATGATAGAGCATTTAACCCATATGTGGCTAGCGTCAGTTTAAACTGACACACAGAAAGTGGCGGTTTTTTTGCTTTTAAGTTGCATTTTCTGTTATTAACCATTTTTTGTTGCTATTCTAAGACCTGTTTGATTATCTTTGTGGATTTATTTCAGTTGTTTTTAGCAGGCGTACTTAGCAAAAAAATATTTTTCTTGATAAATCGAAATATTGAAATATGCATTGTTCAAAAAACAAAAAATAATTAATGTCAACTCATATTTTAATCATATGGTAATGCAAAACTTCACCACAAGCATCCTAAAGGTAGTTATGATGACTAATTAAAAAATTAATTTCTGTACTGAAAAATATAAGAATTTTCATACCGTCAGTTTAAACTGACGCTAGCCACTTAAGGGGTGGGGTTTTTCCCAGTCATATCCACTATGTCCTTCATTGCGTAAACATACTTTTGTGTCAGATTGTGAAGCTGAATGCATGTATGTATGTATGTATGTATGTATGTATGTATGTATGTATGTATGTATGTATGTATGTATGTATGTATGTATGTATGTATGTATGTATGTATGTACATGTATGTATGTATGTATGTGTGTATGTATGTATGTATGTATGTATGTATGTATGTATGTATGTATGTATGTATGTATGTATGTATGTATGTATGTATGTATGTATGTATGTATGTATGTATGTATGTATGTATGTATGTATGTATGTATGTATGTATGTATGTATGTATGTATGTATGTATGTATATATGCGTAAGCAAACTTCTATATGAGATTGTGAAGCTTTATGCATGTATGCATGCATGTATATATGTATGTATGAATGTATGTATGTATGTATAATTATATGCTTGAATGTATGTATGCATGTATGACTTTGTATGTGTGTGTATATTTACACGTACGTATGTATGTATGTACGTAGTACGTACGTATGTATGTATGTACGTAGTACGTACGTATGTATGTACGTACGTATGTAGCCTATGTATGCATGTATGTATGCATGTACATAATATATGTACATACATACATACATATATACATACCTAACTACATACATGTAGGCCCTATACATTCATACCTACACACATACATAGCTACATACGTACGTACATACATACATACATACATACATACATACATACATACATACATACATACATACATACATACATACATACATGCAAATACAATTATGCATGCACACATACCGCTGCGTCCTCTTAGGTCCTCTGATCGGCTTGATCTCTTTGTCCCCCGAGTCAGGACCGCCATGGCTCAATCTAGATCATTTGCCTGCATTGGTCCCTCACTATGGAATAGGCTTCCCTCATCAGTTCGCTCTGCCATCCTCTCTGGTAGTGTATCCTCGTCTTTCTCTCGTCTAAAAACTTGCCTGTTTTCTAGGGGTTGTACGCACTGGGAGCGCTTCAGAAAGGCTCTTGCTGCGAGAAGCGCTTTATAAATGGTCAGATACAATACAATACCATACATACATACATGCATACATACATACATACATAAATACATAGACTACATACACTGAACCAGAATGTAGACATATAGGGGGTAATGGCGGGTCGGGGTAATGGGCCGGGGTGGGTGGGTAATGTCCTAGACCCATTAGAAGCAGTTCATATTACTGAAGACTAATAATTTACTGTAAATTGCTACAACTGGAATGTAATGAGCCAGTGTTGCTAGGTATGGGGTACATGTAATTGAAGTAGTTTGATCTTGTAGGCTTACACAACTAAGTCACAACTTAGGCCTATGGTGCGTAATCAAGATCTCAAAAAAGATTTATTTTGGTCTACGAACAGTGCTTAAAGTGTGGGGAAATAAGTGCCTGGATGCCCCTTACCTTCCAGGCTGTTCTGGCCAATAAGTGACAGGACGGCACTCCGATTTTAAAATAAGTGTATGGACGCCGTCCATGACCGTTCTGCCACACTTTAACCCTTGAACGGTAACCTTTTTTTTACACCGGTCCCCGGTAACCTGGGGGTGTTTTATACCCCCAAGGGTAATTGCTGTTATTTGTGAGGTAGAAACGATTTTTTCTAAACGATACAGTAGTAGTAGTAGTAGTAGTAGTAGTAGTAGTAGTACTAGTAGTAGTAGTACTAGTAGTAGTAGTAGTAGTAGTAGTAGTGGTAGTGGTAGTGGTAGTGGTAGTAGGTAGTGGTAGTAGGTAGTAGGTAGTGGTACTGGTAGTGGTACTGGTAGTGGTAGTGGTACTGGTACTGGTACTGGTAGTGGTACTGGTAGTAGTACTGGTAGTAGTAGTAGTAGTAGTAGTAGTAGTAGTAGTAGTAGTAGTAGTAGTAGTAGTAGTAGTAGTAGTAGTATTAGTAGTAGTAGCAGTAGTACAAGTAGTAGTAGTACTAGTAGTAGTACTAGTAGTAGTACTAGTAGTAGTACTAGTAGTAGTGGTAGTGGTAGGTTTAGAGGTAGTAGGGGGTAGGTAGTAGTGGTAGTGGTAGTGGTACTGGTAGTGGTTACGGTAGTGGTACTGGTGGTAGTAGTGATAGTGTTACTGGTACTGGTAGTAGTAGTAGTAGTAGTAGTAGTTGTAGTAGTAGTATTACTAGTAGTAGTACTAGTAGTAGTAGTACTAGTAGTAGTAGTACTAGTAGTAGTACTAGTAGTGGTACTAGTAGTAGTACTAGTAGTAGTACTAGTAGTAGTACTAGTAGTAGTACTAGTAGTAGTAGTAGTAGTAGTAGTAGTAGTAGTAGTAGTAGTAGTAGTAGTAGTAGTAGTAGTAGTAGTAGTAGTAGTAGTAGTAGTAGTAGTAGTAGTAGTAGTAGTAGTAGTAGTAGTAGTAGTAGTGGTAGTAGCAGTAGTAGTAGTAGTAGTAGTAGTAGTAGTATGTTATTTGTTTGGATATGGACTAAGAATTTTAGATTCTCCTTTGCAATTAGGTTTTCTTCATAACATCTGGTTTTTCGTCACCATATTTATTGAAAATATGTTGACCGTAGCCCGGGGGGTGGCCCTATGCAAAATTTTTTTTTAGAAATTGAAGGATGGTCAATATTAGAAAAAGTCACCAAAGCGATTGTAAAAATTTCTAGTACTTCCTTTAATAGCAGCAGTTATAACAGTCTGGGGGTAGAAATTACCCCCAGGTTACCGTTCAAGGGTTAAGCCATGTCTACGAATCTATATGGGCACTATTCTAACATTTCCCAAAGCGGTCTATATGTTTGGGATGAATAAAACGCTTTGTTTTCTTTCTGCAGCGATGGTTTATGTACAATTGTACACGTACCCTCCTGTGGCTAGCGTCAGTTTAAACTGACGGTTATATTTGGGCCTACAACGGCCTACCTCTGCAATATTTAAAAAAAATCTGGGTGAATACGATGGTTTTGGGTCTAGACCAACACGAAAATGTGAAATAAACCATTATTTCTGTCATGGGTTGATATGGGTTAAATACTGACTTATAACTAAGAAACGGCCGCTTCGATCAGCTAGCTCTTTTGTCTAATGATAGAGCAAATGCTCCACTGAAGAGATTGATACCAAACTCGATTTTTTCAAAAATTCATGAGAGTTAAAGAATAAATGCGAAACGCAGGCCCAACAGCAGTCATATCAGCATATTTTGTAGTTGCTGCATCGCCGGGACCGCTGGGATCGCGTAGGCCTGTAATGTGAGCACCATGCATAAATATGGGCTTATACACATTTATTCTAGACGTACATGTAAGACTGCCATCCATTGACTTAACCATCTCTAAGACGACCTCATTATTTAATCTAAAACGTAATCCAGTCGTCGATTGTAATATAATAAAAATAAATTTACTGTATATAGGAATAAATTTAAGGCTATTAGAGTCAAAGCAGAAAAAAATTACTATGCATCTGAATTCTGCAAATATAAAGACGACCTAAGGAGGACTTGGAAACTCATTCGCTCCATAATGCAATTGGAAAATAAGGAGACACAAATTGAATCGTTAAAAATTAACGGAGAAAATGTTAAAGATCCAGAAAAAATGGCCAATAGCTTCAATAACTACTTCACCAACATAGCCCATTCTTTGGCAAAGAAAATACCAGGTTCACCTCTCCCTTACCATAGTTACTTACAGGCCCCTCGGCAGAACTCTATGGGTTTCCTAATGGTATCCCCGGAGGAAATTATGGATATTGGCCGTGATATACGTTTAACGCATAGCAAAGGTGTTGACGATATAGACCCCTGTATTGCGGCCCCCAATCTCTCCTTGGTTGCCAGACCTTTAGCGGAGATAATAAATTGTTCATTTAGTAGTGGGATTGTTCCACAAGGCATAAAAATAGCTAAAGTGGTCCCAATACTAAAAAAGGGCGATAAGGACAATGTAATCAATTACAGACCCATTTCCGTTCTTCCTTACTTCTCCAAGTTCTATGAAAAACTTATGTATAATCGACTCTATGGCTATGTTAAAAACTCTAACATCATTTATCCATCTCAGCATGGATTTCAACCTGGTCATTCCCCCTATATGGCCTTATTAAATATGCAGGACATGATTTCAAAGGCTATTGAAAATAATGAATACTCAGTGGGAATCTTCTTTGATCTAGCTAAAGCGTTTGATACGGTAGACCATAATATTTTGCTTAAAAAATTAGACAACTATGGAATTAGGGGGACTCAGCTCAGATGGTTTGCCAGCTATTTTGAGAGCCGTACACAAAGAGTTCTCTGTAATGGTGTCCTTTCTGAGCTAGGGTTGATCAAATATGGAGTTCCTCAAGGCTCCAACCTCGGACCACTCCTTTTCCTGCTTTATATTAATGACTTGGCCAATGTCTCTCCAACAATGTTTTTTATTCTATTTGCCGATGACACCAACGTTTTTTACTCCAATGGTTCATGGCAGACGTTGTTTCAAACTGTGAACGTTGAACTATCTAGCATAGCTGTTTGGTTCCATGCAAATAAACTCACCCTTAATTTAGATAAAACCAACTTTATTTTATTTAAATCCCACCGGAAAATAAAGCCAAATGACAATCTCTGTTTGCTTATTGATGATATTTCCATCAATCAAGTTGAATCTACAAAATTCTTAGGTGTGCATATAGATCAACATTTGACCTGGAAAGTTCATATTAATCAAATTGCAACTAAAATTGCTAAAAATATTGGTATTATTTCCCGCGTTGCTTATATCTTGCCAAAGACAATTAGAATGAATTTGTATTATACCCTTGTCTACCCCTACCTCACATATTGCAACCTTGTTTGGGCATCGACATACGAATCCAGGCTTCATAAACTTGTAATCTTACAGAAGAGGGCTGTTCGTATAATTGCGGGTATTCGTAAACGGGAACACACTGGCCCTTCCTTTAATGAACTTCATCTCCTGAAAATTGACCAGATAAAGGATATCCAAATTAGCGAGTTCTTTTTTCGACTCGAACACGGTCTCCTTCCTTCGGTATTCCAAGGTTACCTCCCTCACGCCTCTGACATCCATTCGCATTTCACTAGGAATTCATCTGCTTTTCGCCCTGTCAAAGCTCAATCTAATACTAGGCGGTTTACTATTAAATCTTATGGCACTAAAGTATGGAACACAATACCAATTGACATTCGTCAATCGAGTAGTCTGCAGGTATTTAAAAAGAAACTTCGTGTTCTTCTACTCTCCTCCACTAATGCTACTTGAAGTGCACATGACCATGTGTAGTTAAGATTTTAGTTAAGTACTTCTTAGTTAAGTTTGTTTCTCTATATGCTCTTGACAATATAAGCTTTTCTGCAATCTGTCATCACCTAATTTGTTTTAGTCTCTTTCTTTTAAGCTATCTTCATTAATTTTTCTTGGGACTTTTTTACTTGGGTGACCCTTCCCAGCGGGATGTCCATCCCTTTTGGGCCCCCCTTTGTAGCCAATGCATGCATGTTTTGTACTTTTATTGTTTTCTTGTTTTCTGGTTGCAATAAAGTGAATTGTATTGTATTGTATTGTATAATTGGTTGGTTTAATCGACCTTCAATGTTATTCGTCGTATTTCCTGAAAATATACTAAAAGCTTTATTTCCTTCCAAATCCTTACATCCCATCCCCCGCGAAAGATCCCCGCCGTTGCTGCTTAACCCTCGGAAGTACCCCTGGGGGTATTTTTGACCCCAGCATACATTTCTTGTTATATATTTCCTCAACTATGCAATGCATGCGTATAAGCTTCTAAGACTTTGATTCTATGTTTCTGCTCAACAGATTCATTCAATTTAGTACGTCATTCTTGAAGCAGGGAACCAGTGTTGGTGTTTGACAGAGAAAGTAAACAAATAGTAGTGCAAATATGGCGACATACAAAGTCATACATACATACATACATACATACATACATACATACATACATACATACATACATACATACATACATACATACATACATACATACATACATACATACATACATACATACATACATACAAAAATATACACACATACATACATACATATATACAAACATACATACATACATACATACATACATACATACATACATACATACATACATACATACATACATACATACATACATACATACATACATACATACATACATACATACATACATACATACATACATACATACATACATACATACATACATACATACGAACATACATGCATGCATACATACATACATACATACATACATACATACATACATACATACATACATACGTACATACATACATACATACATACATACATACATACGTAGATACATACATACATACATACATACATACATACATACATACATACATACATACATACATACATACATACATACATACATACATACATACATACAGACTTACATACATACATACATACATACATAATGTAAGCGTATTTAATATAGGCCTAGTACAGCGGCCGGTTGATTGTGTGTACGCCAGCGATAAACGGGCCAGAGAGCACAGCTGCGTTTTAGGCGCGCGATTTGAGACGACTGTCTAGACAAGGGTGCGCGTACAAATTAGAGATAGAGAGAAGGAGGGAGTGCTTAAAGGAAGAGTGGCGAGATAGGCTGTGATGAATGTAGTAGTTGCTGTTTAGTTGTAGTAGAGAAGAGTCGTTGTTGCTGTGATAATGCAAGGAAAGACATTATCGTGTTGCTGCTGTTTTTCATCTTTACGTTGGATTTGATTATAATATACTTTGAAAACTGTCGTCGTTGTCGTGAAGTAAAACAGTGAAGACTGTAGATCTTTAACTAGCGAATAGATTATTGAAGTCAGTTAAGTCCTTAGGGATAGGTCTTAGGCTGAAGAACGATTATAAAGCTACCGAGGAGACTGGGGTTCAACGCAGGGAAAGAGGCGTTGACATTTGGTGACAGCGGTGGGATACTGATCCATACTGATTGATACGAATTTACAAATGTTGATTGAGGATCTACATTTACACGTTGATTTGGAATACTGATATTCTTCTCTACGGACGCTGTGTTTTTCTTATCTACACACGCTGGTATTCTCACCCGAGATACGGAAGGAACGATATCTGGGATCTTATCGAAAGAACGGAAGCTACAATATTCATTTACAAGGAAAGGACGTTGATATTTCACGGAAACTACGGACGTTGATATTTCATATTCAAGGAATGGATGTTAATTTCTTATCGCAACGACGGATGCTCCCGGGCGCTCGTGAGAAGCAGCTTGATCTACAGTTCATCGATCATATATACGACGGTGAGAAACGACAACTCAACGACTGAAAGACAAGTACGATGTCGTCAAAGAGCATTTATTGAAAGAATTCAAGCTAACGGCTCGTGAGTACAGATCAAGATTTGTAGATGCCAAGAAAACTGTAGAAGAAACGTATACGATGTTTACGGCAAGATTGAAGAATCTGCTGAATTATTATGTCCGAAGTAGAAGAGTGGGCAAAGACTACGAGAAGCTGTTTGATTTGCTAGTGGCGGATAAACTGAAAGAATGTTTACCACCAGGTCCACTGCAGTTTGTCTTAGCAAAAGAGGGTACAGAATGCTTGGAAGCTAGTAACGTTGCAGACCTCGCAGACATACATGTGAACAATCGGATTGGTGTGATGTTTCAAGAAAAGCCGAAATATGAATCCTGGGGCAGTAGTCCAAAGCAAACCAAGTGGAACAGCAATAACAAAGAAACTGGAAGCCAAGCCAAAAGTAATGATGTAAAGAAAGATAATTTCTCTGGAAAGCAGTGGTGGCAAGATAAAAAAAACAGTCAACGTGGGACAGACAAGCCTACAATCGAACTCCACCATTGGGACGCCCAACAGAAGGCAATGCAACATACAATCCGTACAACAAGTGGAAGAACAATGAGCAAAGAGGTTTTGTAAAGAAACGTTGCCACAACTGTCAGTCAGATCAGCATTTGATAAAACATTGTCAAGCACCAGGAGCGACAAAACTGAGAAATAGTAGGAGTGCAGAAAATCTTCGAGTGAACCAGATACAAGTAATGGATGCACCGTATGAACTGGATGAACGAGACGATCGAGAAACGGAAGTGAAGGCAGTGATGAAGTGCACGCCGCAGTTTACCACACCGAGTGAAATAATAAAGTCTGCTCCCATTACAGAAATAGGCCGAGAAACACGAAGTAATGACGGGTGTGCACATATGAAGAAGATTTCATTGCAGCATGTATACGTGGAGATACGTGGAAATGATGGTCAGCCTATGCGAGTCAAAGCATTGAGTGACTCTGGAACAGAGATACCAGTGATCAACGAGGAATTACTGAAAGGACCGATAGTGGAAGAGATTGGCAGAGTACATTTGCAATGTGTGGCTGGAGAGCCTATTCCAGCTAAGTTAGTGAAGATTGATGTGAGAATGAGTGGTCAGACAGTAGGAGACGATCTGATGGACAGAAAAATAAATATTGCGCCATATTTAACACTTGAGTGCCCAAGGTAATTTTTGGTACACGAAGGCCCAAGGAGGGGGTCCGCGCGGACCCCAGCGTTTTCATGCTAATTTCTTGAGAAGTGATTGGAATATCGTAACAGAAGTTAGTTCTATGTAATCCCAAATGAATTTGCAATCGATTGATGCATCTTATATTACAATTGCACCACCTGGTGTAAAATAATAGTGTAAAAATCTCGTGACACATTTTATGTTTGTTTCCGTTTTTTTCCGAAGGAAGCATATATTATACGCGTGTATGAATATCAGCCGAATATCATGCGGTACCATTAGTATATGCTGCGATTGTGGGGTACAGAGTAGGACAATACTCACGAAAAATATACCGTCCTATGCCCAAATGGTTGGTCTAGGAATACCTAAAAGCATTTCTGCAGAATCATAGCCTTTAAAAAGTTATCCGGGGAAAACAGGCCTGGGGTCCGGTCGGACCCCCCCCCCCCCTTGGGCACTCGAGGGTTAACATTGGTGTGTGCCAGCATTCCGGCAGAACTGGGTAAAGAAAACAAAGAAAGGTTCCTGCTACATCCGGGGATAATTGCAGAACTGAAAGAGATTGCACCAGTCAGTGTATTGCAAGGGGAGCTACAAGCAAACGTGACTACAAGAGCACAGAGTCGGAGAACAGAAGTCGAAGACGAAGAAGAGGAACAGCTAAATGAAAGTTTGCTAGACGATGACACTGAAAGCGAAGATGAACACAAAATTCAAGAAGAAGAAGGAATAACATCCGAGAACAATGAAAATGAAGAAGAGATGGCTGCATGTGAACGAAATGATAGTGAAGATTCGGGGAGCGATGTGGAAATTGGTACGAGCATGAGAGAATTGTTTACGGAGAATACGAATGATGAAAGACAGGTGGAAGATGCAAAGAAATTGGAGAAGCAAAAACAGCATGCCGGCCATTATAACAAGAAAGCAAAATATAAAGAATTCGAACTTGGAGAAAACGTCGACGTACTACATCCAACGTTAACCAACAAATTGATCTCACGATGGCATGGTCCATGTACTGTCCTACAAAGAAGATCCAAATATTCATATCTCGTGGACATGAAGGAACATGGTCGACGAATTGTGCATGCTAACAAGATGAGAAAGTTTATCACCAGAACATTATCATGTGGTCTTATCGTGGAAGAAGACGACGAATTCGGCTCAGTGATAGGAATACCGCTGAAAGACGATTATTCAGAGACGAAACAGAAATCACTTCAAGTGGATAATGAACAAATTAGCGATTTAGCGATCAAAATGTCTAAACAAGTGCTGTATGAGTAGAACAGGAAGAAGGCATTTGACTCATTCAACCAGTACAGCCTTGACCTTCGCCCATTCGACCAGTACAGCCTTGACCTTCGGACAATTTGACCAGTACAGCCTTGACCTTCGGACATTTGACCAGTACAGCCTAAAAAATTGAGTGCCCGCGCAGTTTGACCAATACTAGCCTTACTTTTTCAAATTCGACGTCTGGCGTAAAAAAAAAATCTCCGGCGTAAAAATATTTTCTCTGGCGTATGTAAAATGGACTACCCGAAGAAAACTGTTACAGAATTACGAAAAATCGCCGAGCCGAGCGGCCGGGATGGATATTTTACAAGACGGTGGAAAGCGGCGTTCATTGCTAAAATTGACGCCCACATCCGCGAATGCTACGACGATGAATGCCCATGCAAGAATCCACGGCCGGATCGACAACAAGGGCCACGCGAGACCATCGTCGTTCGTCGTCCGCGCAATGGCAACTCGCCCCCCCCCCCCGTGTGATGCAAGGGCATGAGCGGACTACGACGTAGATATGGGATTACAATATCGCAAACGATTTTACACCGTTGGTTTATAATCGTCTTTGGATCAATCGAATATTATTATTTTTTTCTCTTGTGTATGTAAAATAACTGAAAAATGGAATATACAGCTCGGCCTAAAGACAAGATATTCCAATATAAAATGGACTACTCATCGTATAATCTGAAAGAATTACGACAAATTACTAAACAGAGAGGACAAAGAGGATACTCGAGTTTGCGAAAAGCGGAACTCATAGCGTTCATATTGCAGGGAGATCGACTAGGCGCTCGGGCTCAGGTCACCAAAGCACCAGCGCATACTCCCGCCACTGTACGAGAATTGCGCGAAATTGCGAAAAAGAGAGGTGCGCGAGGATACTCGAGATTAGCAAAAGCGGAACTTACGGCATTCTTGTCTAATACTTGGAAATTTTTGAACACGGGGAAAAATAAAATAGTTTTTTCGGATTGGCTGACTCGCGAGATTAGTCAGTTACCCCCGCAAATAAAACCGCCCATTCATAGGTTCAAACTTCGAGAGACTGCGACGGCTATCAAAGGGTTTACAAAAAGATACACGATCGATGGCAACAACAGGATCGATGTTGCAACTTTTCTCAAGGCTGTAAGACCGCAGGTAGTTAGGTTGCTAGGGAAAAATCGCGGGGTAAAAGTTCAACTCGATCTCATGTGCGTAATGGAGAAAGTAGATATGAAAACCGGCGAAGTAGTAACGGCTGAGCCTAATTTCAAATCAAAGAGTGATATTATTTTAGAAGCAACCGATGTGAGAGAAATATATACCAACGCAGCGGATAAAATTAAGGAGAGCATGGCAAGTTTTCAGATGCGGGGGAGTAATTGGAGATTCAAAACCGTTTTGAAGTTGGATATCGATACAGTGGTATATAAACCATTGAAAGGTAGTTCCTACATTCCACTTCCAGATTATTTAGCGAATAAAAAGGCTATTATTAATATGAAGAACGAAGACGATGAATGCTTCAAGTGGTGTGTAACGAGGGCTGTAAACCCAGTCGACAAAAATACAGAAAGAATTACGAAAGAATTAATTAGACAGTCTGAGGAACTCGATTGGTCTGGTATCGAATTCCCCGTAGCAGCGGATGCTAATGTGATGAGTAAGTTTGAGCGAAATAATAATATTAGTGTTAATGTTTTTGGTTACGAGAAAGATGTGAATGTATTCCCACTATATATATCAAAGCATGAGAATGATAGGTGTGTAGATCTATTACTCATTTCTGATGGGGAAAAGAAGCATTATTGCTGGATCAAGAATTTTAACAGATTGCTGGCACTACGAACAGAAAAATCCCATAATTCAATGCACTATTGCAGAAGATGTTTAATCGGTTTTAGAAAGGTAGAATCGCTTCACAAACATACTGAGTACTGTTCGCAGCAGGACGCCCAACGAATAGAACTTCCAGAACCTGGGACTATGCTAAGTTTTACACATCACTATAGAAAGATGAGAGTACCGTTTGTGTACTTTGCCGACTTTGAGTCGTTCATCAAACCTATCGGTACATGCCAGCCCGTTCCTAGCACGTCTTACACCAACAAGTATCAAAAACATACGCCCAGCTCGTTTTGTTATCATTTGAAATGCTTCGACGACGATGTTTATTCTCAAGAGCCGGTGAGGTTTACAGCTGAAAACGAAGACGATGATGTCGCTCAGAAATTCATAGACAGTCTCGAAGAAAATGTGAAACGAATATATAACCAGTTCAAATTCCCAAAGAAAATGATATTCGGAAAGAAAGAGCAGGAGCTTTTCGACTCGGCTACTGTTTGCCATATATGCGGGGGAGAATTTATAGACGATGAAAAACGAGTACGAGATCACTGTCATTTGACTGGAAAATTTAGAGGTGCCGCTCACAACCTTTGTAATCTGAAATTCAAAGTCCCCAAGTTCTTCCCCGTCGTATTTCACAATTTGACCGGTTATGACAGCCATTTATTTATCAAGAAATTACGAGGTGAACACGGCGAGAAAATCAAATGCATTCCCTGCAACGAAGAAAAGTATATCTCATTCAGCAGAGAGGTCGTCGTCGATAAGTTTGTAGATGCAGATGGAAAAGAGAGAGAAGTCAAACGCGAATTACGTTTCATCGATAGTTTTAGATTCATGCCCCAGAGTCTCGACGTGTTATCGAAAAATCTTCAGAAAGATCAGTGCAAGAATTTAGGGAAATTTTTTGAAGGTGAGAAGCTGGATCTTTTACTCAGAAAAGGCGTTTACCCGTATGATTACGTCGACGGTGTTGAAAGATTAAACGAAACCGAATTGCCGCCGAAACATGCCTTCTATTCAAAACTAAACGATTCGGGCATTAGTGGAAAAGATTACGCGCACGCGAAAACGGTATGGGACAAATTTGAATGCAAAACATTACGCCAATATCACGACTTGTACAATTTATCGGATGTTCTATTATTAGCGGATGTGTTCGAAAACTTTAGAGACGTCTGTATGAAGCACTACAACCTAGATCCTGCGTGGTACTACACTAGCCCAGGACTTGCATAGGACGCGGCGTTGAAGACGACTGGTGTAGAGTTGGAGTTGTTGAGTGACTACGATATGTTACTGATGATCAAGCAGGGAATACGAGGAGGTGTCAGCACGATTTCGCATCGATACGCGAAAGCGAACAACGAGTACATGGGAGAAGCTTTCAATCCCACCCAGCATTCAGTATTCATTCCATACTTGGACGCGAACAACTTGTACGGATGGGCGATGAGCAAACCGTTACCAACTCATGGGTTTGAATGGATGAACGATGACGAATTGAATGATTGGAGAAACATTACCGAACGAGATGGAGTGGGATGTGTGTTAGAAGTCGACTTAGAATATCCAGAGGAATTGCACGACCTGCATAATGATTATCCTCTCGCTCCGGAGAGTGTAAAACCTGCGGGATCGAATGTCGCGAAACTCATTCCAAACTTGAATGACAAAGTAAAGTATGTAGTTCATTACGAAAATTTAAAATTGTACGAAAGGCTCGGATTGAAAATCGTAAAAATACATCGGGGAATAAAATTCGTGGAAAGTGCCTGGCTGAAAAAGTATATCGATCTGAATACCAACCTGAGAACGAAAGCTACGAACGATTTTGAGAAAGACTTTTTCAAACTGATGAACAATAGCGTTTTCGGTAAAACAATGGAAGCTATCGAGAATCGAGTTGACATACGATTGGTGAGTGATGAGAAGGAGGCTATCAAGCTAGTCGCGAAAACTAATTACGACAGACGAACTATTTTCGACGAAAACCTCATCGCCGTTCACATGAAAAAGACCAAGTTGTTTTACAACAAGCCGATATATCTGGGGATGTGTATACTAGACACCAGTAAGACGCTCATGTATGATTTTCATTATAATTACATCAAGGCCAAGTACGGAGATAGGGCCAAGCTATTATTCACCGATACCGATTCTTTGGCGTATGAAATTAAAACGGAAGACTTCTACAAAGATATTTCCCGCGACGTCCAAAGTATGTTCGATACTTCAGACTATCCGAGAGATCATCCGTCGGGTATAGAATCCGGCGTTAATAAAAAAAGTGGTTGGTATGTTCAAAGACGAAGCCGCGGGAAAACAGATTGAAGAATTTGTTGGTCTGCGATCCAAGTTGTACTCTTACAAAATGGCGGGTGAAGACTACAAGAAATGTAAAGGTGTGAAAAAGAACGTCGTCAAGAAATCAATCACTCACGCAGATTACAAAGACTGCGTGTTTACGAAAAGACAACAGTCGAGAGCGATGAACGTCATTCGCTCCTATCGCCATGAAATTTACACCGAAGAAGTAAATAAAATAGCTCTGTCTGCCGACGACGACAAAAGAGTAATAATGGACGACGGAATCCATACCCTAGCCTATGGGCACTACACGCTGAAAACTAAACAAAATAAAGAATAATTTACACTAATATAAAATGGATGCGGTAAAAAAAGTGTGTACCAAATGCAAAAAAGAAAAAAGCTTGGACGAATTTCACAAAGATCATACGCAAAAGAACGGAATCTATCCGAGCTGCAAACTTTGTAAAAATGCCAAAGTAAAGGAGCTTGCACACAAATACGCAAGACAGGAAAATAGGGAGACAAAAGACACAAAAGTTTGCAGTCGGTGCAAGGTAAGTCAGAACATATCGGAATACGACAACAATCGATTTCAAAAAGATGGAAAGGCGAATGAATGCAAAAATTGTAGACATAATTATTATCTCGCCTGTGTAGAAGCCCGAAAGCTCATTAGTTTGTGAAACATCTAGATGAAATATTAAAATGAGCTATACAACTGTGAAAAATATAAATGTCGAAGGCGTAGTCCTCCCGAATCATCCGTTGACGAATTTTGAACTACTAGATGCCGCGAAAAAGCTCAATATTCCTAATTTCCGGGGAGTATTTCTCAGAGACGAGCTGCCGAAGAAACCTGGACGGACTGAATGCGGGATATTGAATCTAGACGATTCTAATGGAACCGGCTCGCACTGGGTCGCTTTTTCAAAAAACGGCAAGGACAAAATATATTTCGACAGCTATGGCCTGCCCCCTCCTACAGAACTGGTAGAGTATTTACAGAGTCCCGTGTACTACAATAGCGAGCGCGTGCAGCCCGACAACGAAGTGTTTTGCGGCCATCTATGCCTGCACGTCCTGAAAAAACATGCAAAGATGGAGCGACTTTTCAAGAAGTTATAAACAGCCTGCATTGAAAATTATATTCAGATGTAAAAAATGCCTGTTGATAAATTTGGACATACAGATTCAGGATCTACGCAAAGAGTAATTGCTGGAGGAGTTACTGAAAGTCAAGTAAATAGTACTTTTCTAAGGCTAGATGGGGCAAACCCCGCGACCGGAGATCTAAATATGAGTGGTCATACTATTAGAGGTCTGCCTACAACGAATACAACGAATACAGCGAATACTCGGGAAGCGGGAATAGATGAGGCTGTGAGTCGGGGGCAAGTAATAGATTTACTGCAGAATCACGACGACGTCCCAACCGACAATAATCATTTGACGAATAAGAAATACGTCGACGAACAACTTACTTCGAAAGTGGCGGCGGTGGTAGGGCCCGCGGTTAGCGCTTACAGTTCAACTCAACAGGCTATACTCGCTAGATCTCACACTGCAGTTACTTTTGACGTAATCAGATGCGGTACCGCAAAACACGGTATTGAACAGGGTATCGGAACGACTTCTTTCTTCCCCAGTAAAGCCGGGTACTATATCGTTTCGGCGTACATAGAATTTTGTAACAATAGTAATACCGCGTATGGCACCGTCCACCTGTATAAAAATGGGGTGTCGTACATGCAAATTGCGGGCGGAGGGAGTACGAAAGGTTCGCACAACCATTCAATCGGTAGTAACATAGTTTTTCTAGACGAGTTCGATTACGTCAACATACACGCCTTTTCACCCATCGCTACGAAGATTTTGTGTAGGGACTTTTCGGCGGCATTCTTACGACCCTAATTAATAAAAATTATTATATTCAAAATGCCTGTTGATAAATTTGGACATACAGATTCAGGATCTACGCAAAGAGTAATTGCTGGGGGTGTTACGCTATCTCAGATAAACAGTACTTTTCTAAGGCTAGATGGAAGCAACGACGTTGTCGGAGATATAGATATGAACGGCCATCATCTCGTAGGGTTATCGACTGATTACCCTTTTACGGGTAACGGGGGTGAAGCTATTAGTTTTGCTCAAGCTACTGCCCTAGTCGTTGACAAAACAGCGGATATCGCTTCTAGAGATTACGTTTCGGGTATGAGGGTATCTCCGGGCAATCTAGTGAGAAATACGACGAGCGGTATTATATATAGGTTCGAAGGAACGGCTGGAGCTATAACAGCGGCGCCAGCATTATCCGCGAATTGGAGGCCTACAACCGGACCGGCTATTTGTGTGTTGAGAGAGGGTGAAGGGGGAGCATCCGCAATCGTACGTGGTGGCGCATTCTCGGGCACATATGCAACGCATGGTGGAGCATTCGGAGGCGTATATGTAATGCATCATCAACTAACGGTCGTTGCCATCAATACGGATTCGGCGTATACGACGTCTTTGGGCTTAATAACTATTCCTCGTACGGGCGTATATCGACTTGGCGGATTCGCGAATTTCTTGATAGGAAATGACAGTCCGGGCGAAAAAATAATCAGAATTTCGTATGTCAAAGACAGGATAGAAAGTAACGAACTTTTTGAATGCACGGCTGGCGGATCAACGGTTGGCAGCAGAATATCGCTCGTATTACCAACCGTCGCCATATTTTTCAACGCCAACGATAAGCTTGGTATGAGGGTATATTCTTTCATATCCGGAAACAGTCCAACAGCCGGTCGCCTTCTTCTCAGGGGCGGAGCCGGATTGCAGGTCGAGTTTCTATACTAAGTCCGTATTTTTCCGTTGATACCTATCGTCTGAGAACACACGATAGGTATCTACAAGTCTCAAAGTCTCATTATTCAGAACTGTCATCGACCATTCTATCATGAACTTCAATATACCACACTCATTTTCTGCCCGTCCGATTGAAACCTCAGTAACTTGTCTGAAATCACCACTGCGTACGCTTCCGTATTAGCTAGCGGCGCCGTATTGAACGTGCCTTTGATCTGGATATCGACCACCGATGACTTCAGACGCTCGGATTGCTTGCTCACGTCAAACACCATAATCGGAAACAGATCTTTGAAGTCCGAGGGTGTGATATTGCATTGCGTCATTAGTTCGTCCATTCCATAGTATTTTTCACTGACCGCGGCTGCTGCTCGGTACGCCCGCGCGAATTGTTGATTCGGAAATGATAGGTTGTAGTCGACAACTGGGTATCGGTCCTGGTTCATCATCACGAACATGTTCTTCAGATCGCAATGATTGAAAACGGATGGATTGTGTAGTTGATCGCCGCTTTTGTCGGTTTGAAAACCCAAGATGATGTACCTAGGCTTCTCGGGTAATGTCTTGACGCTAAGTCTCCAGCTAAAATTAGTCGACTGTGCGACGGAGGTGGTATCGCATTGACGAGCTCTGTACGCAACTGGCAGCGACGCTTTCGATTCGATCGTTTTGTACAATTGCATCTTCTCCATATCCGCGGGAATAACGTGAGGCATGAACCATGAGATTTTATCCAGCCTAACTTTCCCTGCATCCGCGGCGGATCTAAAAATTGCGTCATCATCGGCTTTACGAACCAGAGTTAGCGTATGTTTCACACCAAAAACAACCTTGTCGTAATCATCGCAAAATCCGAAAATATGCTTCAATGGAACTACAAAGCTAAAAGTACCTTTGGCATTTGGTTTTTGAATTATATACGACTGTCTCACGGCGAAACCTTGATTATTCGCGATAGCAGCCGTCGCTCCGCTGTCCTTGTACCACAACTGATTCAGACCTTGAGCTAGTTGAAAATCATTCGGGTATTTGAGTAATCCGAGCATCGTCGTTGCTTGACCTGGGTAAAATAACGATTCAATTTCCTGATTCGACAGTGAATACGAAATTTGACTGAAAAGATGCATGCGCCCATTATTCGTAAGAGTTGCTTCATCGGCATCAGCGTAGGAGGTGTTGTTGTTGTCCGCCTTCGTCAATCTACCCTCGAACAGCAGGTAAGATTCTGCTGGATGACAAAATAGATCTTGAAGTTCGATGTTTATTCTAATCTCGCCGGAGGTGTTTAGATTCGCCCCCGATATCGGCTCATACTCGTACCATTCGTAGCGTTCGACGCTTTCATCGCTCAATGGTTGTTCGGTAAATCTTAGAATATCAGATGATTGCATTTTTACTATTACGCGATAATATATTTTTTACGCGACCTTCATTCCGGCGCCGTTTAGCGAGCGTACTAAATCTTGTATCGATATGGCGCCGTTCTTCTTCAGGCCATCGCCCATCATCAGATTATTAATATTCGAGATATTTGGACTCGACCCGACGCCACTCAGCCGCTCTAAAATTTGTCTAGTTTCTGGCGTAATTTTCTTGGAGGTGGGAGTAGGAGCAGGAGTAAACAGTTTGGTCACTGCTTTGTCCACTAATCGTTTGCCGGCGTCGATTGCGGTTGTTTTCCCAACATCGATGGCCTTTTTCCCAATTTCTTTCGCCGCGTCTTTACCCGCGTTGAGAGCGGTCGTTGCTAATTGTTTGGCGGCGTTCGACGTTACTAGTCGTTTGAAAAATCCCGAAATTGTATCGAATATTCCCGATCCTCCGATAACGTATTGTTTTCTATACCTCCTTCTATTAATGACTTGCATTTTTTCTGCATTTTACAATGTCATCATTATATTTTTGTAAGCATCATTACTCAGCACTTCCTGCCTCAATAACGCGTCGCACATCGCCACGATCTCGTTTCTCACGCCGGTATTGCCTGCTTTGAAGCTTTGAAATCGTAGTTCTAGCTGTTTCGCTAACACGTTTGGATCTTCGGAAATAACAATTACACCACCCACGCCTTTACCCACCGCATTACGAGTCCTCTTTTCCCATATCGGCTTGATAATTTCTCTATATTTGACGCTCGAAGATGCTTTCGGTTTGTTGGGATTTTTTGGCTGTCTGATAGCATCCGACGCGAGTAGAATCTCGGCGTAATCGTCTCTATCATTATTATCGTATATCGACGTGTTCGGCTGTTTCATCGTCAACAACTCCCAAAGCCCCGGTGTTCCGCTATACGTCTTATTTCCAACCGTCACATCGTCTCCTTGAATAAAAATCGGAGTATCGCCGATGTAGAATTGTCCATTTTTTGATCGTATTCCGAACGTCGTGTCTACGATTTTTCTATCGGAGGCGTATTGATGAAGGTACTTGGTGGCTACATCGCCTAATTCTAAAGTTCTAATATCCTCAGTCGGATCGTCGCTATACGCTTCTATCGAGGGATACTGAGGAAATTGAATCTTCAACGAAGCGGGTAGCGTCTGTAGTGCGTTTGTAGTAGCTATCGAGTTTTCTTTGATGGCGGATAGTAAGACATTTTGCTCTTTGGAAATTGCGGATTGCGAATCGACGATAGGCTTGTACAGCTTGGTTAATTCTTGTTGCAGTCCTGAATCCCCCAATCTCTCCGATAAAAAGTTCTGTTGAATATTCTTCTTGGATTTCAGAAACTCTTCGACTATGAAATTTCTTTTCGCCGGGTCATCTATCTTTAGAAACGACATTTTTAATAAAAAATTTAATGTTTTTCGACATGTTTTCCGGCGTGTTTTTCTACATGTTTTTCGACGTGTTTTTCTACATGTTTTTCGACATGTGTAAAAACACAAGTTAGACGTATTTTCAGACATAGCGACATAGGTCTACATAGCTCTACAAAACTCTACAAGTCTACATGATTTCGTACATGTTCACGTTAGTCGTCTTTCTCACAGATTCGGTATTTTTCTCAAACATGCTTTGAAAGGACTGCCTGACTTCCTCTCTTCCCCGATCGATGAGAGATTGTTTCGTTTCCTCGTCCATCGCGTCCATCGCAACTTTCGACTTACTTTTGATTTCTTCTTTCATGCCATTGAATTTTTCAATCTCACTTAGAATCAGAGAATATTCCTCGTCTGAAATGTGATCATCCACGAGTGCTTTTGAAATATGGTCGCTGATCGTGTTGAGCTTCGCATCAGCTAGCGTTTTGATCTTTTCATGCTTCTCCGCCTTCAGGGCGAGCTTTTTACAGATTCGGCTGCCAATTATACTCAATAGCCCCGCACCTAGCGCTGTCCCTTCCATGGCAATAGCGATGGGGGCTGCAATTATGGTGGACAATACACCGATTCCCGAAATTCCGAGCCCCATCGTGACCACCATGAGGAAGCTGTCTACTACGCCGATTACGCTCACACTTCTATGGTACTTTTTACTCAACGTTGCTCTTTTGTCGCGTTCTTGCTCGATCTCCTTTTTGATTTCGCTAATCTTCTGAAGTCGATACGTTTGTGCGGACCCTGCGGCTATTTGTATTTCACCTTCTGGCGCAGAGGGCGTTATATTTGTTAGGTTTGGATAGAGTTTGATGCCTTCGTATTCCATTCTTTTATTTATTAGCAATATATATTTTTTTACTGCTGATAATTTACACAGCATAGCGAATCTCCTTCGTTTATAGTTACTGCTGAATCGGAGTTGTTTTGAATGGAAACTATGATATCATCAATCACATCTTCTGAAATCACCCCGTCTAGTAAGCTACATCGCCGTTCCTTGATAGCCTGTCTGAGGGAAACGAGGCAAAGTCCTACCGCCATTTCTACACCTAGTCCAAGCCTTAGCGTATTTGCCGTCTTTGGTTGTATCGTGATATCATTTTGCGCAAAAATCTCCCATCGCAGACCTCCTTGTTGTCTATTCGGGGTGTGAGTAACACCGCTCGTAATCTTCCAAATGAGTGAAACGGGCTGCGTTCTAACCTCTACCGGTCTAGTTGGTTTAGTTCCAAATTTGTGTATTGGCCTCGACATTTTATAATAGAATAATTTATAATATCATGCCGAGAATCGGAATGTTTCGAAACGGAGAGTTGGGGCCCAACAAAAATCCTTCTCCCCTCGCATAGCCCGACCCTGTTTTCATGTACAGCCCAGATGCCGTTATTGAGCTACCTTTTTGCCACGGGGACATGTACAAACCAGATCCGGCTGCTCTTATTTTGCACGCTATGTCACCTTTCTTGACATACATTACACCCGAACCGCTGATTTTGTCTACAATCTTAGTAGTTGCCGCGGAGCCGAGACCACTTAGTGCTCCCATCGCCAAACTTGGCAGTGCATTAGACAGAAGGAACCGTCCCGCTGTCGCTAGAAACGGAAGTATAGCGCCTATGAATCCACCTTCGACTTTCTTGTTGTTCTCCAATTGCGTTTTACTCATTTTAATAATCATGCCAGTTCCTTTTTGGTAGGCCGCTGCCATTTTATTGATTTGCGCCTGGGTGAGAGCCAAAACGTGTTCGCCATTCAAATCATCGTGCGATAGTTTGATACTCACGCCGGTTCCCGCTTCAAGTGATCTTTTAATTTTGTCTTGTTGCGCTTCTGAAATATTAACTTTTACGCCCGTGTAACGATTCATTTTATTAATAAATTACAAAAACTTTCAAACTTCTCTGATGTGAAATCGAATCGCCAATTCTTCACCTCGAAGATTTAGTAGGTTCCCGTGTTGGTCTGTGAGCCTCGTTTCCATCGTCGAAATTGTAGATAGCAAAATCGGGAGATATATTAAATTATGCGGCACTTCGATAATTTTGTAACCCGGGCCTACGTTTGGGAAAAAAGAATATATCACGTTTTCCGATGTTCCGTTAGTGTACGAAGACCCGATAATGTCGCTGGTCACTCTCAGGCTGCTTACACTCATTATATTTACCAAGTTCTCCGATTCGTTGTATCCGCCCGAATAGATCCATCTGTTGAAACCTAGAACCTTTCCGATCGAATTCTTTGGCGTAAAGTCAACCATATAATCTGCTTCTATATTCGCCACAGACCTCAGAGTATTGGTGTTTGGCGCTATTGAGATACAGTAATTTCCATTTACTCCGTCGTAATGCCCATTCCCCTTCATCACTCTCTGTATATATTCGTTGATATCCGTTATTTCATAGCAACCCTCCGGAACTTCAATGTTTACCCACTGTGAGTCGCGATTTGGCGAATACCGAAAGACGTTGTTTGTCGCGTCGATATTTGGAAAAGAATAGTACGTCTCGAGGGCAACTAAGGCCATTTCATATTTCTTATTCTTCTCCAGTTCGAGTAGTGGATTAAACTTCGTTCTGATTCGCGTGCTCTTTTCGCTGAGAAAAATGGAAAATGATGTTTTTGGTTCCGTGTTGCAGGCCGTCTTTTCCGTGTTTTCCGATATCTGTTTGAGAAGCGATGATTCCATTTTTACTATACAATACAATTTTACAATGGCGGATCCTCGATTATATAAAATTCGTCGAGTCCGCATCGGTATTTACCATTGTACTTGTCGCTAGTCAGGTCTAAAACCACGAATCGATGAGGTTGTTCCCATACCGTTTTGCATAGTTTTCGAAATTCATCTTTCGACATGTCTGTACTCACGTGATCGTTGTAAATATGATTACAATTTTTCAGGTCTTGTTTGAACAGGCAAATAAAGTTCGCATTTTCTCTGATTGTTTGGCGCGGTAATTTGAAATAATTCTGGGCGAGGTAAAAACAATCTACATTACTATGCCTCCCCCGATTGTAATACGTTTCACATTTGTTTTGTTTTTCCAATTGAAGATCATCAAAAATCATCAGGTTCTTCTTTTCAGCGCTCAAATCTCTCGGGTCCGGTACATCGTCGGCGCTCTCAAAGAACTTGGCAATTATATCGGATTTAGCTTCTGAATTTTTTGCCATTTCCTCCATAACGAGGTCTGGCGACGCATTTAGGCCCACGATTTCATCTCGGTGCTCAAACAGCCGAACGATCGCTTCTTTCGGCAATTTTTCTTCGTATGCTTTTTTAATAATGCGATATTCCGGTTGAAACAGAGAAGTACCGAATACCTGCAAGTTATTATAATCCAACCAGTCTGGCCTGAGTAAAAGATTGAGAAGAAGCGTTGTTTTTCCGCACGCCGATTTCCCAACTATCAAACCACGTATGCTTTTGGGTAACAACGGATTATTGAATCTTTTCGAGAGCGCTGTGCCCCAACTCATATCTCTAATCTCCATTTTTAAAAATATATATTATTAAAAACGAAATGTATTGCGTAAAATGTAAAAAACAGACCCAGACGACAGATGTGCAGAACGCCGTGGCTAATAATGGGAGATCGATGCTCAGAGGTGTTTGCGTCGTATGCGGGAAAACAAAAACACAATTCGTGAAGGCGTCTGCTATTGCGCAGGGTGGAGATCTAGTTAGTTCACTGAACGCTGCCACCAGCAACATTAAATTACCTTGGGCTAAATTTCCGGGCGAATTACATCTGCCAGGCCATCAGTTTACTGGTCCCGGTACTAGACTAGATTTGCGTCTGAATCCCAACGAAACCCCCAAAGATTGGAGCAAACCTATAAACAGGGTAGATAGCGCGGCATATATTCACGACCTGGCATACAATGAACACACTGATACGGCTTCTAGGAATGTCGCTGATAGAGCAATGATAAACCAGCTGAATAATATACCTAATCCAAGCGTGCGGGAACGAATAGAGAGGGCGATAGTCAAACCTATTTTGTCCGCTAAAACGAGTCTCGGGCTAGGTTTAAAAAAGCCTAGAATTACAGCAGGACCTGAAATGGACTAATCAATTAGCGAATGAATTACACAAACCAGTAGTGAGAAATTTTAGGACGAGGCGGGTCCGTGTTGGCGGGATTGACCAGATTTGGGCGGCTGATCTAATCGACATGCAGGCTTTCGCTAGAGATAATGATGGCGTGAAATTTCTATTGACCGTCATAGATGTGTTTTCGAAATACGGATGGATCGTTCCATTACATGACAAGAGTGGGAAGTCTACAGCTGATGGGTTCGTGAAGATACTCGGGGGTGGTCGACAGCCAGTCAAAGTTTGGTGCGACAAAGGGAAAGAATTTTATAATAAAAATGTGAAGAATTTAGTCGAGTTGTATTCTACCGAAAACGAGGGCAAAAGTTGTATCGTAGAAAGATGGGTGCGTTCGATGAAAGAAAAAATGTTCAAGTACTTTACGGCTAATTCAACTAGAAGATATATCGATGTATTAGACGAAATGGTTAGTAATTATAATGACACGAGACATTCCTCCATTAAAATGACCCCCGCGAAGGCTAGTATGAAAGTGAACGAAAAGACTGTATTTATGAATTTATACGGCGATGAGATTTCAGAGCCTATTACACCAAAGTTTTCAGTCGGCGATCGAGTCAGAATAACTAGGAAGAAGAGCATTTTTGACAAAGGATATATACCTAGATGGACAGAGGAGGTTTTTGTAGTATCTCAGGTTCAATATACAGATCCGCCAACTTACAAGATCACTGATTCTAATTCTGAGGAAATACAGGGGTCATTCTATGAGCAGGAGCTACAGAAAACAACTCAAGAAATATTTAGAATCGAAAAAGTGATTAGGAAACGCGGGAAGAAATGTCTCGTGAAGTGGTTGGGCTACCCAGACTCGTTCAACTCGTGGATTGATACTGAAGACTTGGTGACATTGTGAGACGATTATAAACCAACGGTGTAAAATCGTTTGCGATATTGTAATCCCATATCTACGTCGTAGGCCACTCACGCTCTTACATCACACAGGCATGAGTTGCCATTGCATTGACAATTAACGACGATGATCTCGTTGTCGATCAAACTAACATCACACGGGGGTGGGTTGCCATTGCGCCGACGACGAACGACGATGGTCTCGCATGGCCCTTGTTGTCGATCCGGCCGGGGATACTTGCATGGGCATTCATCGTCGTAGCATTCGCGGATGTGGGCGTCAATTTTAGCAATGAACGCCGCTTTCCACCGTCTTGTAAAATATCCATCCCGGCCGCTCGGCTCGGCGATTTTTCGTAATTCTGTAACAGTTTTCTTCGGGTAGTCCATTTTACATACGCCAGAGAAAATATTTTTACGCCGGAGATTTTTTTTACGCCAGACGTCGAATTTGAAAAAGTAAGGCTAGTATTGGTCAAACTGCGCGGGCACTCAATTTTTTAGGCTGGTATTGGTCAAATGGACGAAAGTAAAGGCTATATAGGTCAAATGGGCGAAGGTCAAGGCTGTACTGGTCAAATTGGCGAAAGTCAAGGCTGTACTGGTCGAATGAGTCAGCCGCCTTATTGGGCCTCTACTTGTATGCAATGAACCGTATGTAGATGACATTGAAGTACATTTTGATAATTGTCCTAATCATTTGAATGGACAATCATTTAAGACATTTAGAATTGTTTTTGAAACAGATCAGATTGCATAATGTGATTTTATATATGTTTGAGGTTGGTCAACCATTTAATTTGTAGCCTATTGTGATAGCAGTGATTTTGCCGTGGGAGCTGTGCTGTCACAGGTGGACAATGAAGGGATAGAACGTCCTGTTTCATTTATCAGCCAGAAACTGACAGATACCCAGAGGAGATGGGCGACGATTGAGAAGGAAGCCTATGCAATCATATGGGCTTTAAACAAATTCAAAGAATTTATTATTGGTTCCAAGATTAATGTGTTCACAGACCACAATCCTTTAGTTTATTTGACTGAATCAATGTCGAAATCGGCTAAGTTAGTCAGATGGTCATTATCATTAAAAAATTTTGATATTCTGTTGAACTACAAGAAGGGAAAGCTGAATGTAGTAGCTGACTGTTTATCTAGATTATAGTGTAAGATATTTTATGATGCATTTAGTGTAAGAATTGTTAGTATTGTGTAATAAATGGACTTTCGCTAATTTTTAAAGATAATTAGCTCTCTTTAAAAGAAAGGAAAGAGGTAATGTAAGCGTATTTAATATAGGCCTAGTACAGCGGCCGGTTGATTGTGTGTACGCCAGCGATAAACGGGCCAGAGAGCACAGCTGCGTTTTAGGCGCGCGATTTGAGACGACTGTCTAGACAAGGGTGCGCGTACAAATTAGAGATAGAGAGAAGGAGGGAGTGCTTAAAGGAAGAGTGGCGAGATAGGCTGTGATGAATGTAGTAGTTGCTGTTTAGTTGTAGTAGAGAAGAGTCGTTGTTGCTGTGATAATGCAAGGATAGACATTATCGTGTTGCTGCTGTTTTTCATCTTTACGTTGGATTTGATTATAATATACTTTGAAAACTGTCGTCGTTGTCGTGAAGTAAAACAGTGAAGACTGTAGATCTTTAACTAGCGAATAGATTATTGAAGTCAGTTAAGTCCTTAGGGATAGGTCTTAGGCTGAAGAACGATTATAAAGCTACCGAGGAGACTGGGGTTCAACGCAGGGAAAGAGGCGTTGACACATACATACATACATACATACATACATACATACATACATACAGACAGACATACATACATACATACATACATACATACATACATACGTACATACATACATACATACATACATACATATAAACATACGCACGTATACATGCATACATGCATACATACATACATACATACATACATACATACATACATACATACATACATACATACATACATACATACATACATACATACATACATGCATACATACATACATATATACATACATACATACATACATACATACATACATACATACATACATACATATATATTATATATACATACATACGTAAATACATACATACATATAAACATACGCACGTATACATACATACATACATACATACATACATACATACATACATACATACATACATATATACATGTATATATTATATCTACAATGTTGATTATGTGCATTAGTTGTTTCATTGGAAATATTATACTCAAAAATGCTTAAAATATTGGGGGTCATTTTGACCCCCAGGGGCACTGAAACGTGTTTTTCAAAAAGGGGTGCCACCGAGGGTTAAGAACAGGTCGCCTGTCATTGTATCGCCAGTCTTAGACACATTCGATGTAACTTGTTCACTAACGTATTTCTTATTCGTCAAATGATTATCGTTGGACGGAGAATCGTTGTGATTCGTTATCAAATCAATGGCTTGACCCCAACTTAGGGCCTCATCCATTCCTGCTGTCGAAGGCTTCGTTGTAGGCAGTCCTTTAATTTTGTGACCACCCATTTTTAGATTTCCAGTCGCCTGATTTGCTTCATCCAATCGGAGGAAACTGGCATTTATTTGACGGGCATTTTATATATATATATATATATAAAATAATTTGTAATGCAAATCGTTTATAACTTCTTGAAAATTCATTCCATCACTCACCATCTTCGTCACATACAGACACAAATGACCACAAAATAGTTCGTTATCGGGTTGTATACGTTCGCTGTTGTAATAAACGGGACTCTGTAAATACTTCAATAGCTCAACAGGTGGTGGGAGTCCATAACCATCGAAATAATACTTTTTAGTACTAGTCTTCGTCCAACCAACCCAGTGTGTTCCATTCCCACTAGAATCGTCTAGATTAAGAATACCACATTCATTATCCCTCGGACTCATAGGCAACTCATCTCTTTGAAAAACTCCCCTAAAATTGTGAATCTTTATCTTCCCAGCAGATTCGATCAGTTGTATATTCGATAAAGGAATGTTAGGCAACACAACTCCACAAACATCGATTTGTTTCACGCTCATTTATTAAATATAAACATTAATTAAATTTTTTAAGATACTGTAATGTCCATATGCTAGTGTGTGCATACCATCTTCCATTATTACCCGTTTGTCATCGTCTGCATATAATGCAACTTTATTAATTTCTTCTGTATAAATATCGTGCTGATAAGATCTAATAACATTCATCGTTCGTTGTTGTTCTTTTTTTAGTAAATAAGCAGTCTCTATAATCTGCGTGAGTAATAGTTTTCTGGACAACATTCTTCTTAATACCTTTACATTTTTTGTGCTCATCTCCAGCAGCCATCTTATAAGAATACAACTTTGCTCGCAACCCGATAAATTCTTTTATCTGTTTCCCACTAGTTTCTAAGTTTCTAAATTTCATCCTTGAACATTCCAATAACTTTTTAATTACTCCAACCTCAATACCAGATGGAAGATCTCTCGGGTATTCACTCGTGTCGAATCGAGGTTTAATATCTTCTGCGATATCTGAGTAAAAGTCTTCGGTTTTAATTTCGTATGTCAAAGAATTTGTATCGGTAAATAATAATTTAGCTCTATGTTCGTATTTATCCTTGATGTAATTGTAATGAAAGTCATACATCAACGTTTTGCTCAAGTCTAATATACACATGCCGAGATAGATAGACTTATTATACTTCAATTTGGTTTTTTCATGTGAACGGCTATTAGATTTTCATCGAAAATAGTACATCTCTCGTAATTAGCTTTTGCGGCTAGTTCAATAGCCTTCTCCTCTTGGCACACTAACTTTACATCAACACGATTTTCAATATTTTTGCAAGTTTTTCCAAAAACAGTTATTCATTAATTTGAAAAAGTCTTTCTCAAAGTCATTAGTAGCTTTCGTTCTAAGAGCTGTATTTAAATCGATATACTATTTTAACCAATCACTGTCTTCGAATAGTATACCTCTATGCACTTTTGTTATTTTCAAACCTAAGCTCTCATAAGCTTACAGCTTCAGATTTTCGTAGTGTAGCACATACTTCTTTTTATCGTTTAAGTTTGAATTTCATTTTTTGACTTTGTTAATCTCAATGCTTTCAGGAGCTAACGGAAAATCGTTATGCAGGTCGTGTAACTCTTAAGGATATTCCAAATCAACTTCCAATATGCATGGAATACTTCTCCAATTTTTTAAGTCATCTTCGCTCATCCATTTGAACCCGTGAGTAGGTAAAGGTTTGATCATAGCCCATTCATATAGATTATTCGCATCCAGGTAAGTGATAAATGTAGAATTTTCGTTACTATTGAAATCGCTAATTTATTTATTATTCGCTTTCTCGTAACCATGTGATATTGTGCTAACTCCTCCTCGCATAGCTTGCCTAATCATCAGAATCATATCGTAATCACTCAATAACTCCAATTTGACGCCTGTCAATTTTTAAGCGCATCCCAGGCTAAGCCAGGAGATGTAAAATACCATGCAGGGTCAAGCGTATAGTTCTTCATACACACATCTCAAAAGTTTTCGAATACATCGGCAAGTACATGTAGCAGACCATCCGAAACGTTGTACAAATAGCGATATTCTCTGAATGTTTTACATACAAATTCTTTCCATACTGTTTTTGCATGCTCATAGTCTTCTTCGCTAATATTCGAATCATTTAGCTTGGAATAGAAAACGGATTTTGGTGGTAGTTCAGTTTCATTAAATCTAGTAAATGAATCGACGTAGTCATAAGGATATACTCCTTTTCTTAGTAAAAGATCGAGCTTCTTTCCTGTATATCGTTTCTCAATGTTTCTACATTAGTCTTTGTGAAGATTCTTCGATAGGGCGTCGAGACTAGAAGCCATAAATTTAAAACTATCGATAAAGCGTAATTCGCGCTTGACGGTAATCTCTTTTCCCTCTTTATTTACAAACTTATCGACTACGACCTCTCTGCTAAAGGATATATACTTTTCCTCGTTATCAGGTATGCAGTTAATTTTCTCTTCATTATCACCTCTCAGTTTCTTAACGAACAAATGACAATCGTACCCGGATAGATTATGAAACACTACAGGGAAGAACTTGGAGACTTTACAGTTTAAATTACAAATGTTATGAGCAGCTCCTCTAAATGTACCGCTAAGATGGCAGTGATCCCTCACTCGGTCGTCACCCAACGTTTTTTCGCAGATATGACATATAGTAGCTCCATCAAAACCCTTCTTATCTTCTTCGGTAAATATAATCTTCTTAGGAAATTTAAACTGATTATACATGTATATTCGTTTTATATTCTCGACGAGTTTATCTACAAATATTTGAGCAACATCATCGTCTTCGCTTTCAGCCGTAAACGTAACTGGATCTTGTGAATATACGCTATCGTCGAAGCATTTTATGTGGTAACAAAAGGAGCTAGGAGTATGCTTTTGATATTTATTAGTGTACAACAACTCTGGATTTGGTTGGCAAGTATCGATCGGTTTTACAAAAGACTCGAAATCTGTGTAGACTATAAACGGAACCCTCATAGAATTGTTATAATTTTTAAAACTTAACATAACCCCTGGCTTTGGAATTTCTATTTTTGTGCGTTATGGTGTTTGCAGTACTCATTAAGGTTGTTAAGCGCTTCTGTCGTTAGTAGTAAAGGAGATCATTTTCTAAACCACTCAAAACAACAATTAAGCTAATTGAAAGTGACAGCTCTGTAAAGGTCCTTTTCCAAACCACGTCAAAACAAAATGATTAATTACTTCTTTGATCTATATAGGAAACAGCCTGGTCTAGGAAAATGCTGACTAATCACTTCTTTGATGTATATAGGAAACAGCCTGGTCTAGGAAATAATGCAATAGCAATTATTGTTTTGATTTACATATGATTAATTACTTCTTTGATGTCACTGGTCCAGGAAAAGAGACTGGTTTAGGAAATAATGCTGACGCTACATTTCCTTTGAGGATGAATAACACTCTTATGGGTGCATCTCCCTTACAGACAAACCAACATTCCTGTCTGTCTGTCTGTCTGTCTGTCTGTCTGTCTGTCTGTCTGCCTGTCTGTCTGTCTGTCTGTCTGTCTGTCTGTCTGTCTGTCTGTCTGTCTGTCTGTCTGTCTGTCTGTCTGTCTGTCTGTCTGTCTGTCTGTCTGTCTGTCTGTGTGACCTCTTTGTATACGGCAGACGTGTACAATAAATTATTATTCCTTCACAAGGCATTGTGCCCCATAGCTCCCCATTAGGCAACGCCTGCACTCTTGGACACTGTGTAATAAATGAAAATATGTGTCTGTCTGTAACAACAATAATTCTGCATTTCTTAACATTTGTAAAAAATCAACCAAAATTTCGACATTTTCTTGGACGCTGTGTAATAAATGAAAATATGTGTCTGTCTGTAACAACAATAATTCTGCATTTCTTAACATTTGTAAAAAATCAACCAAAATTTCGACATTTTTTAAAAATCACACAAATTCAAACATTTATTATACACCAGTTGATGTATACGACACCGCTCTGCCTTTGCAAGCACAGCGAAAATCTTTCTCATAGCCGCCATCATTATACTAGTACACACATATTGGGCATTTTTGAAGCCTTTATATTTATATAGGTAATGGACTCTGACTTTACATTCGCTGTTACAATCTTTCGAACACATAGTATTATATTTGTACATTTATGAAGTCTTTATACTTCACGGCACTATTTTCTTCTTAACAGAGTAGTTGAAATTTATATTTATACAGGTAATGGACTCTGACTTTACATTCGCTGTTACAATCTTTCGAACACATAGTATTATATTTGTACATTTATGAAGTCTTTATACTTCACGGCACTATTTTCTTCTTAACAGAGTAGTTGAAATTTATATTTCTACATGCAATGGACTATGGTGCGCATAACTCTATAGCGGCAATAAGTGAGATATTGGACAATTCTATACTCCTTCCATCTTTAAAATCGAATAATTTCAAACATTTATTATACAACTTTCCATGTGTGCGACACTCGGAAGCGGCGGAAGCGGTGGCGGCGGCGGGCGACCCCAGGCAGCGGCAGCGCACCGACCTCCTCTTCTTCTTCCAATTCTTCCCCTCCTCTCTTCTTCCTCCAATTCTTCCCATCACCTTCCTCCACCTCTTCTTCCTCCAATTCTTCCCATCACCTTCATCCACCTCTTCTTCCTCCAATTCTTCCCATCACCTTCCTCCACCTCTTCTTCCTCCAATTCTTCCCATCACCTTCCTCCACCTCTTCTTCCTTCAATTCTTCCACTCCTCCTCCTCCTCTTCTTCCGTCAATTCTATCCCTCACCTTTCTCCCCACCCTCTTCTTCCGCCAATTCTTCCCCTCCTCCTCCACCTCTTCTTCCCCTCCTCCTCCTCCTCTTCTTCCCCCAATTCTTCCCCTCCCCTCTTCTTCCTCCAATTCTTCCCATCACCTTCCTCCACCTCTTCTTCCTCCAATTCTTCCCATCACCTTCCTCCACCTCTTCTTCCTCCAATTCTTCCCCTCCTCCTCCTCCTCTTCTTCCGTCAATTCTATCCCTCACCTTTCTCCCCACCCTCTTCTTCCACCAATTCTTCCCCTCCTCCTCCTCCTCCACCTCTTCTTCCCCTCCTCCTCCTCCTCTTCTTCCCCCAAATTCTTCCCCTCCCCTCTTCTTCCTCCAATTCTTCCCCTCCTCCTCCTCCACCTCTTCTTCCTCCAATTCTTCCCCTCACATTCCAGCATTTATAGCATATCAAACACACCACACTCTAATTCTATAGCCATTCTGCATTTACAAAAATCATACCAACTCATCCATTTATTTTGCGCCAAGCAATGTAGCCTACAATGTTCAAATATTTGCTACAGCTCCTCTTGTAACTTTGCATTCGCCACTACATTATTTCTCAATGTCTACATCATTACACACACATATTTACACAAATGCATGTGACTTCTTTATACTTCATTCTCTTCTTCCACAACCTTTCCCCGGCCCTACAGCATTTCCTACACACCATTCACCTCTTCAAGCTTGTGCAAACCTGTGTATTCAAACGATGTGCAACTAAATTTGAAGACATAGAAGTGGCGCAACATAAAGGCCATGTATTTACCCTTCTGTATTTGTTTGACTGAGAGAGAGGTGATTCCAAATATTTCTTTTGACCGCCAAACGAAAGACTACGAAAGCTCAATTTACTCGCCAGAGGAGTGTGCACCAACGCACGCGGGATCTTTTTTTTTACTTGTAGAATGCAGAGTCTGTGTCTTAGTCGCATGGTGATAGTATTAATTTTCATCTTTACAAGACTGTCATGTAAAGAAAAGCACTATACACTTTGTCTTTAATCAGCATGTTATATTATAAATACTTTACACGCATCTAGTGCGCGTGTTTCTTACCAGATAATGTACATCTTTACTCAATTTCTATAGCCTAGATGCGCACTAGTCGTTTGCAAGGAGGCATATTGTCATTTTGACTTAGTATGCACACAATATTTAACCATACATCTTCATATAATTACCTGGTCGTCTTCTTGCATGAAACTTAAGAATATATTCAATGCAAATTGTGTTTTAAATTTTATTTTTTTTTTGGAAGAAAGAAAAAGAAGAATATAAAAATAAAAAAAATAAAAAGAGTCTAATTGTCTGCATCATCAAAATGTTCATCGAATTCATCGATGTTTGCGGTCATAGAGCCCCAGCTCTCATTGTCATCTTCCGAATTATCCTCATTGTCGGCGAAATACACAGAAGACTCTTCATCATCCCAATCAAACATGGGCGGCTCCCACATGTTCTCCGTAGCAAAATACTCTTCAACATCATCTGAAGTTAACGAGTTGATTTGTGGCGCATTCGCTGCTGGAGCCATGTATACGAACTGCAAATCCTCGTCATTGATGAATCCAACTGTGTGAGAGAGAACAACAGTTCTTTGATTACTTTGAAAAGTTACAATATAATTATGCGCAGCATTTCAAACTATCGACGCCTTTATTTCATATTAGACACATTTTTATGGAATATTTTAAGTGCCGTAATTTTATCAACTTATATAATTTCTTACTTTTATATTATATATTTAGGCCCAATATATTGTATGTACTTATTTCATGGAAATTAAACTATACCGCTGAAGCGTAATTTAGTTGTATGTCAAAAAAAACCAATGTAATGCGATTTATTGAGGAAACATATTATAAGAATATCCAAAAGTCAGTGTCTAGATATTTGAAAACAGCATTTATAATCAATTCATTTCAAGCAGCCTTTTCAGCAGTAATCAATTTCATAACATTTCTTTAAAAGTGCACAGTAATTATATATTTCTACAGCATGATTGGTTGACATGAAAGCGCATGCTTACAAAGCGAAAGCCTATAGTTAAATATCTTATAGTTTTTTCTTTTCTTTAGAATGCTTCACACATAACATAGACTCTAGTGTTATAGGCCTATAATTATTCGGTAACATGGTTGAGCAATAAATGATTAATTCTTCCATATATGACTCACACACACACACACATATGCATGACATTCAAAGCACACATGTGATATCACTTTAAAATATTGGCGTAAGAATATGCTGAAATTTGCTTTTTATATGTTGATGCGTGAAGTTCGAGTCAAAGGACTTATAAATGGATTTGAATATAGCTCTTTTTCAATGATCGACTGGTTGAATCACTCTTGGCGCCAGTCAACATACATATGCCGCATACACACTAAAAGATAAATATGCGTAAGAGAGGAAAAGATTTTGAAGTTTTGTGTACTCACAATATTCTTGCATTTGTATGCTGCACATACCACATACCACTTGTGCGTTTGGTATGTGACTGTTCACATACCACGTCTCCGCCGGATTGCCGTAGGTACCGCTGCACAATAACCATCCATGATTGACCATATCTTCTTGCGTCTCAGCCTCAGACGACCTGGTGCAACCATTTTGCAGCGCCACACTGACACTTTCTTCAGCCGCAAACGGCATCTCGGAATCAACATAGCACAACATGCATACGTCTCCACATACGCCATGGATGCAACACATTCTTGAATGCACGTATAATTTTGGGTTTCACATGGGTATATATTTATATAAGAAAATTGTGGAGGGGATATTGATGCTCGATAATGAGTTAGTCTTAAATTGTTGAAATGGAGCGCCGTGGGACAAATGACCATGTTTGACGTACATAATTACCTCTCACAGATCCTTAAGTGCACATTGTATGAAGGACTGCGCACGCGTTTACAAACATACTTTATATGTAAAGAAATTCTTTATATATAATTTACAAATGGTTACAAGAGTATAAATATTTCTTTGATCAAATGGTGAAATGAAATGCATATCGATTTTGGACTTAGGTCTGTGCCTCTTTCAACATGCCGTGGAACCGTTAAAAGCGCACACTATGAAGTTAACCACAGACCATTAGTGTCAAGGTTGGTTATCATGTGACTGGCAATAATTGCTAATAGACCCAAGTCCCACATTTATTTAGACCGTAATTTAGCGTTGCAGGAATGCCACTTTGAATGTTGTAAGTATAAATGGACTATTTGAAGCTTGTATTATGAGAACATAATTTGTACGGCCATAGTACAATTCGCTTTGAATTGACATCTGGTAAATAATTTCAAAGAGACTGTATTCTGCTATGAAAATTGCCTGCACACAAGATTGAAGCGCACTCTGGCGACTAACTAATAACAAAGACTTTGAACTGATAGACTTAATATTGAAAGATAGTTGTGAAAGAGAAATAATTGATTACTCAATGGGCTTGCACTGTGTGTGTGTGTGTGTGTGTGTGTGCATACTAAGTCAAAATGACAATATGCCTCCTTGCAAACGACTAGTGCGCATCTAGGCTATAGAAATTGAGTAAAGATGTACATTATCTGGTAAGAAACACGCGCACTAGATGCGTGTAAAGTATTTATAATATAACATGCTGATTAAAGACAAAGTGTATAGTGCTTTTCTTTACATGACAGTCTTGTAAAGATGAAAATTAATACTATCACCATGCGACTAAGACACAGACTCTGCATTCTACAAGTAAAAAAAAAGATCCCGCGTGCGTTGGTGCACACTCCTCTGGCGAGTAAATTGAGCTTTCGTAGTCTTTCGTTTGGCGGTCAAAAGAAATATTTGGAATCACCTCTCTCTCAGTCAAACAAATACAGAAGGGTAAATACATGGCCTTTATGTTGCGCCACTTCTATGTCTTCAAATTTAGTTGCACATCGTTTGAATACACAGGTTTGCACAAGCTTGAAGAGGTGAATGGTGTGTAGGAAATGCTGTAGGGCCGGGGAAAGGTTGTGGAAGAAGAGAATGAAGTATAAAGAAGTCACATGCATTTGTGTAAATATGTGTGTGTAATGATGTAGACATTGAGAAATAATGTAGTGGCTAATGCAAAGTTACAAGAGGAGCTGTAGCAAATATTTGAACATTGTAGGCTACATTGCTTGGCGCAAAATAAATGGATGAGTTGGTATGATTTTTGTAAATGCAGAATGGCTATAGAATTAGAGTGTGGTGTGTTTGATATGCTATAAATGCTGGAATGTGAGGGGAAGAATTGGAGGAAGAAGAGGTGGAGGAGGAGGAGGGGAAGAATTGGAGGAAGAAGAGGGGAGGGGAAGAATTTGGGGGAAGAAGAGGAGGAGGAGGAGGGGAAGAAGAGGTGGAGGAGGAGGAGGAGGGGAAGAATTGGTGGAAGAAGAGGGTGGGGAGAAAGGTGAGGGATAGAATTGACGGAAGAAGAGGAGGAGGAGGAGGAGGGGAAGAATTGGAGGAAGAAGAGGTGGAGGAAGGTGATGGGAAGAATTGGAGGAAGAAGAGGGGAGGGGAAGAATTGGGGAAGAAGAGGAGGAGGAGGAGGGGAAGAAGAGGTGGAGGAGGAGGGGAAGAATTGGCGGAAGAAGAGGGTGGGGAGAAAGGTGAGGGATAGAATTGACGGAAGAAGAGGAGGAGGAGGAGGGGAAGAATTGAAGGAAGAAGAGGTGGAGGAAGGTGATGGGAAGAATTGGAGGAAGAAGAGGTGGAGGAAGGTGATGGGAAGAATTGGAGGAAGAAGAGGTGGATGAAGGTGATGGGAAGAATTGGAGGAAGAAGAGGTGGAGGAAGGTGATGGGAAGAATTGGAGGAAGAAGAGAGGAGGGGAAGAATTGGAAGAAGAAGAGGAGGTCGGTGCGCTGCCGCTGCCTGGGGTCGCCCGCCGCCGCCACCGCTTCCGCCGCTTCCGAGTGTCGCACACATGGAAAGTTGTATAATAAATGTTTGAAATTATTCGATTTTAAAGATGGAAGGAGTATAGAATTGTCCAATATCTCACTTATTGCCGCTATAGAGTTATGCGCACCATAGTCCATTGCATGTAGAAATATAAATTTCAACTACTCTGTTAAGAAGAAAATAGTGCCGTGAAGTATAAAGACTTCATAAATGTACAAATATAATACTATGTGTTCGAAAGATTGTAACAGCGAATGTAAAGTCAGAGTCCATTACCTGTATAAATATAAATTTCAACTACTCTGTTAAGAAGAAAATAGTGCCGTGAAGTATAAAGACTTCATAAATGTACAAATATAATACTATGTGTTCGAAAGATTGTAACAGCGAATGTAAAGTCAGAGTCCATTACCTATATAAATATAAAGGCTTCAAAAATGCCCAATATGTGTGTACTAGTATAATGATGGCGGCTATGAGAAAGATTTTCGCTGTGCTTGCAAAGGCAGAGCGGTGTCGTATACATCAACTGGTGTATAATAAATGTTTGAATTTGTGTGATTTTTAAAAAATGTCGAAATTTTGGTTGATTTTTTTACAAATGTTAAGAAATGCAGAATTATTGTTGTTACAGACAGACACATATTTTCATTTATTACACAGCGTCCAAGAAAATGTCTAAATTTTGGTTGATTTTTTACAAATGTTAAGAAATGCAGAATTATTGTTGTTACAGACAGACACATATTTTCATTTATTACACAGTGTCCAAGAGTGCAGGCGTTGCCTAATGGGGAGCTATGGGGCACAATGCCTTGTGAAGGAATAATAATTTATTGTACACGTCTGCCGTATACAAAGAGGTCACACAGACAGACAGACAGACAGACAGACAGACAGACAGACAGACAGACAGACAGACAGACAGACAGACAGACAGACAGACAGACAGACAGACAGACAGGCAGACAGACAGACAGACAGACAGACAGACAGACAGACAGACAGGAATGTTGGTTTGTCTGTAAGGGAGATGCACCCATAAGAGTGTTATTCATCCTCAAAGGAAATGTAGCGTCAGCATTATTTCCTAAACCAGTCTCTTTTCCTGGACCAGTGACATCAAAGAAGTAATTAATCATATGTAAATCAAAACAATAATTGCTATTGCATTATTTCCTAGACCAGGCTGTTTCCTATATACATCAAAGAAGTGATTAGTCAGCATTTTCCTAGACCAGGCTGTTTCCTATATAGATCAAAGAAGTAATTAATCATTTTGTTTTGACGTGGTTTGGAAAAGGACCTTTACAGAGCTGTCACTTTCAATTAGCTTAATTGTTGTTTTGAGTGGTTTAGAAAATGATCTCCTTTACTACTGTCGTTGTTAAACCATTCATACACATTTTACAATAGTACCCCGAATTAGTCCGCAATGTCATCAATCTGTTAAAATTTTTGATCCAGCAATAATGTTTCCTTTCTCCATCAGATATAAGCAAAAGATCATTACTACTTTCACACTTAGACAAAAAGTATTCTTTAATTCAATTTTCCATACACTACACTCATTTTCTGCCCATCCGAATGGAACTGCAGCAACCTATCTGAAATTACGACAGCATACGCTTTGGCGTCGGCTGGCACTGCTGCTTTGAAAAGAGCCTTAATCTGAATATCAACGAATGACGATTTCAAACGCTCGGATTGTTTGCTTACATCGAACACGAACAGCGGATATAATTCTTTATATTCTACCGGTGTTATACTTTGCAACTTATCCATACCGTAAAACTTTTGACTAAAGGAAGACGCGTCTCTGTGCGCTCTGAAAAATTGTTGATTAGGAAACGACAGGTTATGATCGACAGCTGGATATCTTTCTTGATTCCTCATCACATAATTATATGGTCTTAGGATCGCAGTGATCAAAGAGCGATGGATTACTTTCCTGATCACCGCTACGACCCGTCTGAATCTTACGATGATATACCTAGGTTTCTCCGGTGATGTTTTAACACTCAGACGCCAACTGAAACTTATCGATTGAGGAACTGTTATCGTGTCGCATTGACGATCTCTATACGCAACTGGCAGCGTTAATTTTGATTAAATCGTCTTATACAACTGCATTCGTTCCATATCGGAAGGAATAATGTGGGAATAAACCATGCATCTGCAGCGTTACCTCGGATTATGGGATCATCGTCAGCTTTACGAACTAAAGTCAGCGTCTGTTTAAAACCGTAAATAATTTTGTCGTAATCATTGCAAAATCCGAAAATATGCTTCAACCGAACAATAAAGCTGAACATTCCCTTAGTGTTTGGTTTGCGAATGAGAAAGCTTTGTATAGTGGCAAAGCCGTTGTTGTCTGCAATAACAGCAGTCGCCCCGGTGTCTTTATACCACAGCTGATTTAAGCCTTCAGTCAACTGAAAATCGTTTGGATACGTAAGTAAACCGAGCATCGTTGTGGCTTGACCCGGATGAAATAGCGTTTCGATTTCTTGATTAGATAACGAATAGGATATTTGGCTGAATAGATACATAAGCCCATTATTCGTAATAGCGACTGCATCGGCATTAACGCATGCGGTGTCGTCAGCTTTAATTAGTCTTCTTTCGAATTGCAGGTATGACTCTGCTGGGTGACTGTATAAGTCCTGTAATTCAATATTTATTCTTATTTCCCCAGAACTGTTAAGGCTAGATCTCGCAACAGGTTCGTACTCGTGCCATTCGTAACGCTCGATACCTTCATCGATCAATGGGTGCTCTGTGAATCTTAGAATATCGGATTGCATTTTATATACATATATTTTAAATAAGAAAATAAATTTAAGCCATTTTCAAACCAGCTCCGTTTAAGCGTTTTACTAAATCTTGGATTCTAATAGCTCCACCTGTTATTTCCGGATTCGATCCCAGTAATCTAGCTAGAATGACTTTAGTTTCCTGAGTTATCGGCTGCTGAACGGGAGCTGGTGGGAGTATCTTTTTGAGTAATCGTTTTCCAACGTCGATCGCCTTATCCTTAGCAACACTCCCAATCTCTTTGACAGCTGTGCTCGCAATTTGTTTGGCTGCATTCGAAGTTAGTAGTCTCTTGAGAAATCTTGCAATGGAATCGAATATTCCAGCTCCACCGACAACGTGTACTTTTTTGTAACTTCTTTTCGCAACGACCAGCATTTCTATATCATTAATTTTTAATTAGATAATTAACTTTTTATAATCATCTTTGGTTATCACTAATTTGATCATCCCTCCAGCTGCTATTTAAAATATAAATACCTTCATCCCGCTTCCATTTCTTAAGCGTTTTATCATTCATCCAGCTTCTATTCAAGATCTATAAAACCGTCCAGCTACGATTTCCCAAACGTTTGATCATCCATCCAGCTTCTATTTAAAATATACATACCTTCATCCCGCTTCCATTTCTTAAGCGTTTTATCATTCATCCAGCTTCTATTTTAAGATCTATACAACCTTCATCCAGCTCCGATTAATTATTAGATCCTTAAAAAACTTTGATCCAGATCAAACGCTTGAGAATACGGAGCTGGATGAAAGTTTTATAGATCTCAAATAGAAGGTTGATGAATGATAAAATGCTTAAGAAATGGAAGCTGGATGAATGTTTTTATATATCTGAAATAGTTGTCGTGTCGTCTATGACTGGACTGTTTTCGCGGAACGGTTTACACGGGCTGTTTTGACGGGGCTATTTTGACGGGGCTATTTTGACGGGGCCTTTTTGTCGGGAACTGAATTTTTCTGGGCTGTTCTGTCCTTGGGCGATTATGACGGGGCTATTTTGTCGCTGGGCGATTATGACGAGGCTGTTTTGACGGGGCTGTTTTGACGGGGCTATTACGACGGGTCACCGCTAATGCCAAGTGCGGTACAAATAAATGAACGTTAAACTATAATAGGCCTTCATAAAATAGTGTTCTTATTGTACATGGTTTCAATTTTAATAAGGTGTTTACGATGGTGACAAAGTGAAACGCCGGTGTGCCTTCAGGCTTCAGCTGCTGAAACAGATTAGTCGCTTTAGAACCCCGTGTTACGAAAAATTTGGTGACTTTGGTACGGTAGGCCTATATAGAAAGTTCCCCGAACACTATTAACATGCCTCCGCATTTCGACGTGCGCCTAAGACAGTGCACCCATAGTGGCAACTGAAATACAAGTTCCGCTGCCGCATGTCAAATATTCAGCTTCCCAGTCACAACGACCTGCACGAAAACCGGTGTAATGGCCTTTAAGTGTGTCTGTAAATAAACACTTACGTTTCGGCATTTTAATATCAATTTTTTTCGTTAAATCAAACAATTAATTCTTTTATTTACAAAATAATTTTTATCATTGTGTATAATAGGCCTAACTGGCGTTATAGCTAGTTAGCCTATGCTTTTGGTTTAAAAAACCGCTTCAGGAACCGGAAGTCAAATGGAAACAATCCGAGTGAGTTAAATATTTATACAATGTAGAACGCGTGTTTAGGCCTAGTTCACGGAACGGAACAGTAGGCTATATTACACGGAAATTAGGAAAAGTAAGTAAAATCGATCGAGGTCGGGGAAAAGTTCGGAAAACTCGGACAAAAGCCATATTTCTGGAATGCCGCCCGGACGCCCCAGACCGGGGCCAAAAAAGAGGACGTGTCCGGGGAAACCCGAACGCATGGTAACCCTACTAAAACCTGCAAGGTGAAACTTGTCAGGAAAATTCACAATTTAACACCAAAGTAGCGCACTTTATAGCACACGTCTCAGGCCGTAACTCTGTGTACAGCGGGCGGATGTTCACAATCCTGATGTCTATTTTCCTTATACGTAATACGGATAATGATAATGAAATTAAGGGGCGAGCGCGTATGTTTTACAAGATTGGCGTGCTATGAACGTAAAGAAATTTAAAATATGCAGGGACATAGCCCGGAAAAGTTCTGAGGGGCTTCAATTCGGGATTTTTCCAATGGTCATGGACGCAAAATATGTTTCAAAAATTCAGAAATTATTATTTCGAGGATTGAACCCGCAAAACCACCCATACATTTTTGTTTGTATGCGCACTTGTTATAGCGCCCTTTCAACCTCTCAACCGCTACTCAGAGGCGCTCCCGACTACAGCGCGGACACTGCATCGGAGTTTCACGTCGAAGCGCTGACCAATTGCAAGTGAAGGACTTGCCCAAGGTCCCTACGCGGCGAGGTGGATTCAAAGCTAGAACCTTCCGGTGAGGCCATAATTATATAGGCGTCACTGTTCAAAAACTTTTGACTACCCCCCCCCCACAACAGGGACCGAACAAGTTGATTTAGTCAAAGTTCTTGGTGTTACACTTTCAGATAGATTGGGGTTTTCTGCACACACTCATTACATTGTTTGTAAAGCAAAGCAATCAAGTTATGTACTTCACTTCCTTGTGTTGCATGGTTTGACAGACAGCCAGCTTCATGATGTTGTACATTCCAACACAATTGTGCAAATGCTGTATTCTTCGGTGGGGTTTTGCAAAAGAGGGTCAGAGGAGTTGTCTGTCCGCTATTATTCGAAAGCTTGAAAGACAGGGTTTTTTGCAAACTACATGTAGTACTCCTACTTTTGACATGTTGTTCCAAGGCAGATGCATCCCTCTTTGCTTAGAACTATCCTCTGCTATCCAGTGCATGTCCTCCATGATCTGCTGCCAGAACAAGTTACTGGATACTCCCTTAGGCCTTGCTTACATAATCTATTGATTTTTTGATTGGAAAAGGATTTATCACCAGAATTCTGTATGGATGACTTGTTTCATGCTAATATATTAGTAATTTTATTCATCCTGTGATTTAATTTGTACGCTCTCTTACCAATTATTACTTTGGTGTATTATAACAATGTTCTATGTCCTATTGTGGATTTGCAAGTGGAGTAATACTTACTCAGCATGCTCACAGCTCAGTATTAAAGTTACACTGCACAATCAGTCAATTGAATATCAATTGCCAATCTTTGCCATGCAGTTGGCAAACAGACAACTGCATGACCTGAGACCACCACGAGGAGGTGTTGGCACAAGTCTCCATAGTTCATTCATCATTAGTCTTGAAGTAACTGAAGACAGTGAAAGTGATAGTGATAGTAGTCATAACACAGCACATCAGGAAGTGTTATCGACATAAACATGCAACAAAAGACTTTAACCTACTCAGAAAAGGTATTGTGCAAAACACCAATTCACCAAAAATCAGTTGGATTGCTATTTGAGGTATCGTATTAATGTCTGCAGAAGTGTCTGAAATAGGGGTGGAATCCACAGCTTAACCAAATTCTGTAACATATGCTGGCATTCAGTGAGTACTTTTTATGGTCAAACTGCAACTATTCGCTCACTTTCCCTTTCAATGTCATTGTACCATTTTATCACCGACAATATGTGAGGCTATGCATTTTGAAGCATGTCACATCCTTGAGACCACTAACACCAGTAAACCATCATATTAAACTTTCACCATAACGCATCTTCAACAATTCCTTCAAATGCTTAACAGAAAAGACATCACATGGTTCATCAGCTAACTTTCTCATCTCTTCCTCAGCATCAATGACTGTGTACAATTAACAAAGTTTGCCTCCATTGACAGTGTGTCGGAAATAAATGCCGCTTCTGAGAAATCTTGAAGGGGCGCTATAACAAGTGCACTTACATACATACTTGCAACATACTTTCTGTATTGGGCAAAGCGCTATCTGCCTATCACCAAGCCGAATACTAGTATCTAAGATGGGTTTTCATTCTTCTTGCTTGTGCAGTCAGCCTCAAATCACTAGTCGGCAGTGATGTAGGACTCGAGTCCGGCAAAAGACTCGAGTCCGACACGAGACCGACTTTATGCGGACTCGGACTGTCAGGACTCGGACTTGGACTCGGACTCGAAGCCCTGGACTCGAAATTTGACTCGGTGACTCGGCTTCCGAGTCACGAATTTTCCGTGGAACAAGCCACAACCTGTTTTGCCACAACCAATTCAGACAGTTCGTCTGCTTTCTTCGTGTATTCTAAGAACCTTGGCTTTCTTTGTCATTCAACTCAAACAAAGGGCTCCTTGTAGCCTACAACCTGCCATTGAAGTAATGTGACGGATGGCTGGGCACCGCTGACCACAGGTTGAGCGAAGTTAATTACATGTGTAATTGATGTATGGTCGGTGTGGGGTTACGAAAGGGGCGATTAGAAGTATTTGAACTTTAGCCTATAGATACATAATTATACACAAACATAACCAGGCATACACGGCATGCATACGGTCAAAATCGATTTTGATATATATTTTGACACCTCAATAAACTTGGCATTAATATGCTGATCAGATAGGAAGGACATAGACTTCTAATAATAACCAGATGTCTATGGATAGGACAAATAAAATGAGGAAAGGGTTGGACGTGTCTATTGGCTATTTGTGGCTGATGGCTATTAGAACTTCTCTGATCTTGGAACCGGGCTCAGAGGCTTATTTACATCTCCATTAATAGATCAGATAGGCCTATTTACACAGGTATGTCGATTGCAACGTACAGGTAGTGTCGTAACACTTAGTTGGTCTGTGCGGGGGTATTGGAGAGCAAATGATATTGACACAGTGGATGGGCCCAATTTTCCCACACCACAGACTTTGAACATTTACTTTAAAAGCAAATGCATTGCTGATTGGTGGCAGTTTTGGCAGTGGAAGAAATTGTATCCATTCCGCTTCGCCAGATTATCGAACACAACTTTATCTATAATTCAGTATTTTAAAATTTCAATTTGGATAAATTACATTCACTTTTTGCATATAGGCTAGTATCGATACTTTCTATGCACTAATAGGCTTATTGAGTGTTTCAGTGGATATTGATGTTACTGGACTCGGACTTGGACTCGACCCTTCGTGACTCGGACTCGAACCCCTTTGGACTCGGACTCGGCTTAGCTGGACTCGGACTCGGTCTCGGCTCAGGTGGACTCGACTACATCACTGCTAGTCGGAGGACTTGTAACAGAACGACAAACAACACATTTATCCTCGCAGTGCTCCGCCGTATCTGCCCGATTCGCCATTATCGCTCAATTCATTTACAAATTGCTGCGAAAATGCTGCGGAGCGTTAACAGGTTAAACAATCCGATAAAATCGAAGCAATTATTAACAATTAAACGTTATCTAGGTCTAAACTAAACTCAAACTTATATAAAACAAACAAATTTGACAAAAAATACATAATTGAATTGCATGTTGTCGAACTAAACATGCAGCCGAAGGATGTAATCAGGCTGTAACTATGCTCAGAAAAGATTACGCAAGGCATCAATTCGCCAAAAAATTAGTCCCAGATTAAAATACAAATTACACATTTTGCTAATTGTATGTTCATTGCAGGTTTTTATGAGAATGAACCTAAAGCCTACTTAACACATTGGACAAAAAATCGCTTTGTCTCCAATTTCTTCTAGCTTTTGAAATTTTGGGTTTAACTCTGGCCTACTACACGGAGGTTTCATAAACCGAGGTTTCCTTTAAAAAAAACCACCCAGCAAAATGTCCAGCTAGTAAAATAAACCTAGATTTTGTCTAGAAAAAACCCAGAAACCCAGACGGCCGAAAAACCAAATCTAGTGGAAAAACCCAACTGTGGCATCACTGCTGCTCACAAATAAATGTCAAATTTAAAATATTTCCGCATATCGCTTTTTCTTCGGATTTCTACCACATATTCTCTAGTCTATTTCAACACATTTCGTGCAAAAATTTACTTTCCATAGTAAATGAGCGGGTTTAAGACTTAATTGGCCGGACAATATCGTTGCAGCATGACCTAAGACCGTTAATTGCTGGTTAAATTTCGCGTAAGTTTCCATATCGAAATTGAAAATGTATATAACTCTGGTTTTAAAGTGAATTGAGAGCTGCCAATAGTCACGATGACTTCCAGATTCGCATACAAATATTAAACAAAATATTTCGAGATTTAGATATAGGCCTATTTAGATTAAAAGTCTTTGACCGCGAGAGTTTGCGCACAACGGGACATCGCCACAGAATTCGACTTTGCCTTACGGTTTAAGATTTTGGTTCATATGCTGATTCTGAACATGTTTGATAAGATGAAGAAGGCAGAGTTGGAAGAGGAGTGGGAAAAGAGAGGCATTGATTGTGGAGGCCTATATGAAAAAAGGCTACGATGCGAAGATTGAAGGAATACGAAGCAGTGCAGCAGGGTGGACATGGAGAGGTGGAGGAGAGTGCAGATGGAATGGAGGAAGTGAACGCAAGAGAGGATGACGTCGGCGAAAGCCAGATGAGGCTGGAACAGGTTCAGGCAGAAGAAAAGCGAACTCTTGCGGAAGAGAGGAGGTTGCATGCGGAGCGAGAAAGAATGCCAATGGAGACAGGGGCGGATCCAGGGGGGGGGCCAATCCGGCCATGGCCCCCCCCCATTCCAAATCTCCATGGGACGTGGCCCCCCCCATTCATGGTCACCCAAAAGATTTTTTGCAGGGGATCAGTCCTGGCCAGGAGAATCAATATATAAATGTATTTAAAATCTAAGCCTCTCAGACAATTGCATTGTCTTAATATAAAGCAATGAAAAGAAATAATCTTTCAACAGTATCCGACTATAATTTATGGCATACAATGTATGTGTTTCGTGTATATATTCATAGTAAAATGTAAAAATATTAACACCAATAAACACAATTAAAACCAATAGCAACTAACTATTAATTACAAAGCAAGTTAACACTAAAAATAGTATTAGGAATTAATTTAGTTTTTTCCAAATGCAACTTGTTAAGTTTTGAATTTAGTCTATATGTGCAAGAAACTGCGGTGAATGATCACACATGTTTACTTCTTGTTCTTATTTATTTCTTACTATGTTTCATTCAGTGGTGGGACGTATTTTATTTACTGTAGTCTTAAAAATAACATAATACAGTGAGGTCTATTCATACTTTAACTTGGAAATGTTTTGAGCATTCTGTGCTTCATATTATAAATACATAAATACTTTTTAAAATACTTTTGTTTGCCATTAATAACAGCTAATAGGAGCAATGTTGTATGCTGTATGCAGTAGAACTACAATAGCTATTATTCACTATTATTATTTATCGGGGAAGTCTTTGGTTATGGCCCTAAGCCAGATATAACATACATCCATGATCCATAACATAGCCATAATGTCATGGAGAATATATATATCTATATAAATAATATTATATATGCAGTCTACCAGGCAACATTTGCAATGCAACTTGTCAACCAACTGTCCACTGCCAGTGTGTGCCTTCACTTCAATCTGAGACTCAAATGTAAGCCTCTTGCACAATTGCATTGTGAAATAAAAACTTTGGAAACCACTTTCACGAACAAGAGTTAGTAGAACAGAATGCAGCAAGCTCGGACATTCGACCAGTATAGCCTTGACTTTCGTCCAATCTGACCAGTACAGCCTTCAGTTTCGTCCATTTGACCAATACCAGCCTAAAAAATTGAGTGCCCGCGCAGTTTGACCAATATAGCCTTACTTTTTCATATTCGGCGTCTGTCGTAAAAATGTTTTCTCTTGTGTATGTAAAATAACTGAAAAATGGAATTTCCAACTCGGCTTAAAGACAAGATATCCCAATATAAAATGGTTTACCCGAAGAAAACTAAAACTGAATTACGAAAAATCGTCAGGCAGCTCGGCTTGGTTGGATATAATACAAGACTGCGGAGATCGGAGTTGATTGTTGTAATTGACGCCCACAACCGCGAATGCTACGACGATGAATGCCTATGCAAGTATCCACGGCCGGATCGTCAACAACGTCCAGACACGATTACCGTCGTTCATCGTCGACGCAATGTCGGCACGTCTTCATTTTCAACCCAAGAATAGTAGAAGGGTCTGCAAGTGGGGCAAAAAACCGTAATGTACCGAGAAATAAATACAAGCCTATAATCCTGGCCACACTAAAACGCGCGTTTTAATGTAGACACGATTGTAGTCGCACGATGATACTGTGCGATGTAAACACAGCGGGTCCAAAGTCCGACGAGCGAAGATCTGCGCGCAATTAACCGCCTCCTCAAAGCTAAATACACCGCGAACGTAAAAAAAAAGAGAATTTATCAGCAGAAATTTTGGAATATTATTTCGAGATAGACTAATTTATTCCTTTGCTGTTCCATTTACAACACCAACAGTAATCTGATTCAGGTTCCCCAAACTGGGGTTTTTCCAAGTTTTATCAAAATGTACAAATTATTGCAGCTATAGTAGAGGTTCAGTTTTTAGGAACACCGCGTAAAAAGTGATGGAAATTTCCCGCAGTATTGACGATGTGCTATTAGGTCCACAGTCTTTTCATTCACTTTCGTTATCGATATCAAACACGACATAGGCTATTTTGTCAAAATCGTTTCACAATGTTACCAAGTCTTCATTTTCGATCCACGAGTTGAACGAGTCTGGGTAGCCCAACCACTTCACGAGATATTTCTTCCCGCGTTTCCTAATCACTTTTTCGATTCTAAATATTTCTTGAGTTGTTTTCTGTAGCTCCTGCTCATAGAATGACCCCTGTATTTCCTCAGAATTAGAATCAGTGATCTTGTAAGTTGGCGGATCTGTATATTGAACCTGAGATACTACAAAAACCTCCTCTGTCCATCTAGGTATATATCCTTTGTCAAAAATGCTCTTCTTCCTAGTTATTCTGACTCGATCGCCGACTGAAAACTTTGGTGTAATAGGCTCTGAAATCTCATCGCCGTATAAATTCATAAATACAGTCTTTTCGTTCACTTTCATACTAGCCTTCGCGGGGGTCATTTTAATGGAGGAATGTCTCGTGTCATTATAATTACTAACCATTTCGTCTAATACATCGATATATCTTCTAGTTGAATTAGCCGTAAAGTACTTGAACATTTTATCTTTCATCGAACGCACCCATCTTTCCACGATACAACTTTTGCCCTCGTTCTCGGTAGAATACAACTCGACTAAATTCTTTACATTTTTGTTATAAAATTCTTTCCCTTTGTCGCACCAAACTTTGACTGGCTGTCGACCGCCCCCGAGTATCTTCACGAAACCATCAGCTGTAGACTTCCCACTCTTGTCATGTAATGGAACGATCCATCCGTACTTGGAAAATACATCTATGACGGTCAATAGATACTTCACGCCATCATTATCTCTAGCGAAAGCCTGCATGTCGATTAGGTCAGCCGCCCAAATCTGGTCAATCCCGCCAACACGGACACGCCTCGTCCTAAAATTTCTCACTACTGGTTTGTGTAATTCATTCGCTAATTGATTAGTCCATTTCAGGTCCTGCTGTAATTTTAGGCTTTTTTTAAACCCAAACCTAGGCTTGTTTTAGCTGACAAGATGGGTTTGACTATCGCCCTCTCTACGCGTTCCCGCAGACTTGGATTTGGTATATTATTCAATTGAAGGGCTTGGAGCAATAACAAGGTATGTCGAAAATCATGAATGTTGGGAAATCGACTTCAAAGATTTACCACTTCAAACTGCTGTATCTAAGCCAGTTGACGACATATCAACAAGCTGTTTTGAGCAATATGTACCTTAAAATTGTCTTTAACCAAATTTGTAAATTTTTCAATGCAAAAAATGAAATTATTATTATTATTTACACATTTTGCTTCATATCTGGTTATTGCATCGCGAACACTCAGTCATCAGTATCATTTCTGGTGCAATAACAGGTTATGTCGACAAAGTGTTTTCTAGCAGCTGCAATACCACACATGTCATCTGGAATAAGTGAACATACCTTGTTATTGCACCAAACTGTCTCTATTACACAGTTCGAGAATCGTGCAATAAGATGGTAAGTCATCATAACTGTAGCATTGTCGAGATATAAAATATGCAAAAGCAGTGCAATAAGAAGTTATAATGACATAACCGTAGAAATTGTACCCAATTCAAACGAAAGTGGGAGCAATAACAGGTTATGTCAAATAACCTCATTATTGCACCGACTTGAATACGAAGTTTGTAAGAAAACACGGCAATGTATGTTGTCATACCGGGATATTGCAGTAGAGTTATGATCGAACTCTGCTGGGTGCGCAATAACACGTTATGTTGACATAACGTTTTTTGAAAAACCGCGCTCAAAACTATTCAGATCTGTACGAAATTTACAGGGTTTATAGATTACCATCTTTCGCTCACGGTGGTATACTGTTTCACAAGACATAGGTATGTCGACATACCTTGTTATTGCTCCAAGCCCTTCAATTGGTTTATCATTGCTCTATCGGCGACATTCCTAGAAGCCGTATCAGTGTGTTGATTGTATGCCAGGTCGTGAACGTATGCCGCACTATCTACCCTGTTTATAGGTTTGCTCCAATCTTTGGGGGATTCGTTGGGATTCAGACGCAAATCTAGTCTAGTACCGGGACCAGTAAACTGATGGCCTGGCAAATGTAATTCGCCCGGGAATTTAGCCCAAGGTAATTTAATGTTGCTAGTGGCAGCGTTCAGTGAACTAACTAGATCCCCACCTTGCGCAACAGCGGTCGCCTTCACGAATTGAGTTTTTGTTTTCCCGCATACGACACAAACACCTCTGAGCATCGATTTCCCATTATTAGCCACGGCGTTCTGCACATCTGTCGTCTGGGTCTGTTTTTTACATTTTACGCAATACATTTCGTTTTTAATAATATATATTTTTAAAAATGGAGATTAGAGATATGAGTTGGGGCACAGCGCTCTCGAAAAGATTCAATAATCCGTTGTTGCCCAAAAGCATACGTGGTTTGATAGTTGGGAAATCGGCGTGTGGAAAAACGACGCTTCTTCTCAATCTTTTACTCAGGCCAGACTGGTTGGATTATAATAACTTGCAGGTATTCGGTACTTCTCTGTTTCAACCGGAATATCGCATTATTAAAAAAGCATACGAAGAAAAATTGCCAAAAGAAGCGATCGTTCGGCTGTTTGAGCACCGAGATGAAATCGTGGGTCTAAATGCGTCGCCAGACCTCGTTATGGAGGAAATGGCAAAAAATTCAGAAGCTAAATCCGATATTATTGTCAAGTTCTTTGAGAGCGCCGACGATGTACCGGACCCGAGAGATTTGAGCGCTGAAAAGAAGAACCTGATGATTTTCGATGATCTTCAATTGGAAAAACAAAACAAATGTGAAACGTATTACAATCGGGGGAGGCATAGTAATGTAGATTGTTTTTACCTCGCCCAGAATTATTTCAAATTACCGCGCCAAACAATCAGAGAAAATGCGAACTTTATTTGCCTGTTCAAACAAGACCTGAAAAATTGTAATCATATTTACAACGATCACGTGAGTACAGACATGTCGAAAGATGAATTTAGAAAACTATGCAAAACAGTATGGGAACAACCTCATGGATTCGTGGTTTTAGACCTGACCAGCGCCAAGTACAATGGTAAATACCGATGCGGACTCGACGAATTTTATATAATCGAGGATCCGCCCTTGTAAAAATTGTAAAATTGTATTGTATAGTAAAAATGGAATCATCGCTTCTCAAACAGATATCAGAAAACACGGAAAAGACGGCCTGCAACACGGAACCAAAAACATCATTTTCCATTTTTCTAAGCGAAAAGAGCACGCGAATCAGAACGAAGTTTAATCCACTACTCGAACTGGAGAAGAATAAGAAATATGAAATGGCCTTAGTTGCCCTCGAGACGTACTATTCTTTCCCGAATATCGATGCAACAAACAACGTCTTCAGGTATTCGCCGAATCCCGACATGGATTGGGTAAACATTGAAGTTCCAGAGGGTTGCTATGAAATAACGGATATCAACGAATATATACAGAGAGTCATGAAGGGGAATGGGCATTTCGACGGAGTAAATGGAGAATATTGTATCTCAATAACACCAAACACCAATACGCTGAGGTCTGTGGTAAATGTAGCAGCACGTTATATGGTTGACTTTACGCCAAAGAATTCGATTGGAAAGGTTCTAGGTTTCCACAGATGGATCTATGACGGCGGATATAATGAATCGGAGGAATTGGTAAATATAATGAGTGTAAGCAGCCTAAGAGTGACCAGCGACATTATCGGGTCTTCGTACACTAACGGAACATCGGAAAACGTGATATATTCTTTTTTCCCAAACGTAGGCCCGGGTTACAAGATTATCGAAGTGCCGCATAATTTAATATATCTCCCGATTTTGCTGTCTACAATTTCAACGATGGAAACGAGGCTCACAGACCAACACGGGAACCTACTAAATCTTTGAGGCGAAGAATTGGCGATTCGATTTCACATCAGGGAAGTTTGAAAGTTTTTGTAATTTATTAGTAAAATGAATCGTTACACGGGCGTAAAAGTTAATATTTCAGAAGCGCAACAAGACAAAATTAAAAGAGCACTTCAAGCGGGGAGCGGCGTGAGTATCAAACTATCGCACGATGATTTGAATGGCGAACACGTTTTGGCTCTCACCCAGGCGCAAATCAATAAAATGGCGGCCGCCTACCAAAAAGGAACTGGCATGATTATTAAAATGAGTAAAACGCAATTGGAGAACAACAAGAAAGTCGAAGGTGGATTCATAGGCGCTATACTTCCGTTTCTAGCGACAGCGGGACGGTTCCTTCTGTCTAATGCACTGCCAAGTTTGGCGATGGGGGCATTGAGCGGTCTAGGCTCCGCGGCAACTACTAAGATTGTGGATAAAATCAGCGGTTCGGGTGTAATGTATGTCAAGAAAGGCGACATGGCGTACAAAATAAGAGCAGCCGGATCTGGTTTGTACTTGTCTCCATGGCAAAAAGGTAGCTCAATAACGGCATCCGGGCTGTACATGAAAACAGGGTCGGGCTATGCGAGGGGCGAAGGACTTTTGTTGGGCCCCAACTCTCCGTTTCGAAACATTCCGATTCTCGGCATGATATTATAAACTATTCTATTATAAAATGTCGAGACCAATACACAAATTTGGAACTAAACCAACTAGACCGGTAGAGGTTAGAACGCAGCCCGTTTCAGTCTTTTGGAAGATTACGAGCGGTGTTACTCGCGCCCCAGTAAGACAACTAGGAGGTCTGCGATGGGAGATTTTTGCGCAAAATGATATCACGATACAACCAAAGACAGCAAATACGCTAAGGCTTGGACTAGGTGTAGAAATGGCGGCAGGACTTTGCCTCGTTTCCCTCAGACAGAGTATCAAAGAACGACGATGTAGTCTACTAGACGGAGTGATTTCAGAAGATGTGATTGATGATATCATAGTTTCCATTCAAAACAACTCCGATTCAGCAGTAACGATAAACGAAGGAGATTCGCTATGCTGTGTAAACTATCAACGGTAAAAAAAATATATATTGCTAATAAATAAAAGAATGGAATACGAAGGCATCAAACTCTATCCAAACCTAACAAATATAACGCCCTCTGCGCCAGAAGGTGAAATACAAATAGCCGCAGGGTCCGCACAAACGTATCGGCTTCAAAAGATTAGCGAAATCAAAAAGGAGATCGAGCAAGAACGAGACAAAAGAGCAACGCTGAGTAAAAAGTACCATAGAAGTGTGAGCGTAATCGGCGTAGTAGACAGCTTCCTCATGGTGGTCACGATGGGGCTCGGAATTTCGGGAATCGGCGTACTAGCTACCATAATTGCAGCCCCCATCGCTATTGCTATGGAAGGGACAGCGCTAGGTGCAGGGCTATTGAGTATAATTGGCAGCCGAATCTGTAAAAAGCTCGCTCTGAAGGCGGAGAAGCATGAAAAGATCAAAACGCTAGCTGATGCGAAGCTCAACACGATCAGCGACCATATTTCAAAAGCACTCGTGGATGATCACATTTCAGACGAGGAATATTCTCTGATTCTAAGCGAGATTGAAAAATTCAATGGCATGAAAGAAGAAATTAAAAGTAAGTCGAAAGTTGCGGCAGCCGCGATGGACGAGGAAACGAAACAATCACTCATCGATCAGGGAAGAGAAGAAGTCAGGCAGTCCTTTCAAAGCATGTTTGAGAAAAATACCGAATCTGTGAAAAAGACGACTAACGTGAACATGTACGAAATCATGTAGACTTGTAGAGTTTTGTAGACCTATGTAGACCTATGTCGCTATGTCTGAAAATACGTCTAACTTGTGTTTTTACACATGTCGAAAAACATGTAGAAAAACACGTCGAAAAACACGCCGGAAAACATGTCGAAAAACATTAAATTTTTTATTTAAAATGTCGTTTCTAAAGATAGATGACCCGGCGAAAAGAAATTTCATAGTCGAAGAGTTTCTGAAATCCAAGAAGAATATTCAACAGAACTTTTTATCGGAGAGATTGGGGGATTCGGGGCTGCAACAAGAATTAACCAAGCTGTACAAGCCTATCGTCGATTCGCAATCCGCAATTTCCAAAGAGCAAAATGTCTTACTATCCGCCATCAAAGAAAACTCGATAGCTACTACAAACGCACTACAGACGCTACCCGCTTCGTTGAAGATTCAATTTCCTCAGTATCCCTCGATAGAAGCGTATAGCGACGATCCGGCCGAGGATATTAGAACTTTAGAATTAGGCGATGTGGCAACCAAGTACCTTCATCAATACGCCTCCGATAGAAAAATCGTAGACACGACGTTCGGAATACGATCAAAAAATGGCCAATTCTACATCGGCGATACTCCGATTTTTATTCAAGGAGACGATGTGACGGTTGGAAATAAGACGTATAGCGGAACACTGGGGCTTTGGGAGTTGTTGACGATGAAACAGCCGAACACGTCGATATACGATAATAATGATAGAGACGATTACGCCGAGATTCTACTCGCGTCGGATGCTATCAGACAGCCAAAAAATCCCAACACACCGAAAGCATCTTCGAGCGTCAAATATAGAGAAATTATCAAGCCGATATGGGAAAAGAGGACTCGTAATGCGGTGGGTAAAGGCGTGGGTGGTGTAATCGTTATTTCCGAAGATCCAAACGTGTTAGCGAAACAGCTAGAACTACGATTTCAAAGCTTCAAAGCAGGCAATACCGGCGTGAGAAACGAGATCGTGGCGATGTGCGACGCGTTATTGAGGCAGGAAGTGCTGAGTAAAGATGCTTACAAAAATATAATGATGACATTGTAAAATGCAGAAAAAATGCAAGTCATTAATAGAAGGAGGTATAGAAAACAATACGTTATCGGAGGATCGGGAATATTCGATACAATTTCGGGATTTTTCAAACGACTAGTAACGTCGAACGCCGCCAAACAATTAGCAACGACCGCTCTCAACGCGAGTAAAGACGCGGCGAAAGAAATTGGGAAAAAGGCCATCGACGTTGGGAAAACAACCGCAATCGACGCTGGCAAACGCTTAGTGGACAAAGCGGTGGCCAAACTGTTTACTCCTGCTCCTACTCCCACCGCCAAAAAAATTACGCCAGAAAGTAGACAAATTTTAGATCGGCTGAGTGGCGTAAGTAGCGTCGGGTCGAGCCCAAATATCCCAAATATTAATAATCTGATGATGGGGGATGGTCTGAAGAAGAACGGCGCCATATCGATACAAGATTTAGTACGCGCGCTAAACGGCGGCGGAATGAAGGTCGCGTAAAAAATATATTATCGCGTAGTAGTAAAAATGCAATCATCTGATATTCTGAGATTTACCGAACAACCATTGAGCGATGAAAGCGTCGAACGCTACGAATGGTACGAGTATGAGCCGATATCGGGGGCGAATCTAAACACCTCCGGCGAGATTAGAATAAATATCGAACTTCAAGATCTATTTTGTCATCCGGCAGAATCTTACCTGCTGTTCGAGGGTAGATTGACGAAGGCAGACAACACCTTCTACGTTAATGCCGATGAAGCAACTCTTACGAATAATGGGCTCATGCATCTTTTCAGTCAAATTTCGTATTCACTGTCGAATCAGGAAATTGAATCGTTATTTCACCCAGGCCAGGCAACGACGATGCTCGGATTACTCAAATACCCGAATGATTTTCAACTAGCTCAAGGTTTGAATCAGTTGTGGTACAAGGACAGCGGGGCGACGGCTGCTATCGCGAATAATCAAGGTTTCGCCGTGAGACAGTCGTATATAATTCAAAAACCAAATGCCAAAGGTACTTTTAGCTTTGTAGTTCCATTGAAGCATATTTTCGGATTTTGCGATGATTACGACAAGGTTGTTTTTGGCGTGAAACATACGCTAACTCTGGTTCGTAAAGCCGATGATGACGCAATTTTTAGACTCGCCGCCGCGGGTGCAGGGAAAGTTAGGCTGGATAAAATCTCGTGGTTCATGCCGCACGTTATTCCCGCGGATATGGAGAAGATGCAATTGTACAAAACGATCGAATCGAAAGCGTCGCTGCCAGTTGCGTACAGAGCCCGTCAATGCGATACCACCTCCGTCGCACAGTCGACTAATTTTAGCTGGAGACTTAGCGTCAAGACATTACCCGAGAAGCCTAGGTACATCATCTTGGGTTTTCAAACCGACAAAAGCGGCGATCAAGAACACAATCCATCCGTTTTCAATCATTGCGATCTGAAGAACATGTTCGTGATGATGAACCAGGACCGATACCCAGTTGTCGACTATAATCTATCATTTCCGAATCAACAATTCGCGCGGGTGTACCGAGCAGCAGCCGCGTTTAGTGAAAAATACTATGGAATGGACGAACTAATGACGCAATGCAATATCACACCCTCGGACTTCAAAGATCTGTTTCCGATTATGGTGTTTGACGTGAGCAAGCAATCCGAGCGTCTGAAGTCATCGGTGGTCGATATCCAGATCAAAGGCACGTTTAATACGGCGCCGCCAGCTAATACGGAAGCGTACGCAATGGTGATTTCAGACAAGTTACTGAGGTTTCAATCGGACGGACAGAAAATGAGCGTGGTATATTGAAGAAAGATAACGCCGAAGAATAATGAGACTTACAGATACCTATCGCGCGTATATGAACGATAGGTATTTATGGTTACCTAGTACAAAAACTCGACCTGCAATCCGCCCCCGCCCATGAGAAGAAGGCGACCGGCTCTTGGACTGTTTCCGGTCATGACAGAATATACCTTCATACCGAGCTTATCGTTGACGTTGAAAAATATGGCGATGGTTGGTAATACGAGCGATATTCTGCTGCCAACCGTTGATCCGCTGACCTTGTATTCAAAAAGTTCGTCACTATGTAGCTCGTCTTGGACATACGCAATTCCGATTAATTTTTCGCCCGGGCTATCATTTCCTATCAAGAAATTCGCGAATCCGCTAAGTCGATATACGCCCGTACGAGGAACAGTTATAAAGCCCAAGGACGACGTATACGCCGAATCCGTATTGATGGCAACGACCGTTAATTGATGATGCATTACATATGTGCCTGAGAATGCGCCACCATGCGTTGCATATGTGCCCGAGAATGCGCCACCACTTACGCTAGCAGTCGTCGCTCCGCTGTCATCCTCTCTCAACACACAAATAGCCGGTCCGGTTGTAGGTCTCCAATTCGCGGATAATGCTGGCGCCGCTGTTATAGCTCCAGCCGTTCCTTCAAACCTATATATAATACCGCTCGTCGTATTTCTCACTAGATTACCCGGGGATACCCTCATACCCGAAACGTAATCTCTAGGAGCGATATCCGCTGTTTTATCAACGACTAGGGCAGTAGCTTGAGCAAAACTAATAGCATCATCATCGTTTCCCGCAAAGGGGTAATCAGTCGGCAGGCCTTTGATGCAGCTGCCATTCATATTTAGATTCCCAGTCGCCGGATTTGCTCCATCCAACCTTAGAAAAGTACTGTTTACTTGGGACAGCGTAACACCGCCTGCAATTATTCTTTGAGTAGATCCTGAATCTGTATGTCCAAATTTATCAACAGGCATTTTGAATATAATAATTTTTATTAATTAGGGCCGTATGAATACCGCTGAAAAGTCTCTAGCTAATATGCGCGTAGCGATAGATGAAAAAGCGTGTATGTTGAGGTAATCGAACTCGTCTAGAAAAACTACGGCACTACCGGTTGAATGGTTGTACGAACCTCCCGTAGCCCCTCCGCCCGCAATTTGCATGTACGGCGTCCCATTTTTATACAGGTGGACGGTGCCATACGCGGAATTACTATTGTTACAAAATTCTATGTACGCCGAAACGATATAGTACCCGGCTTTACTGGGGAAGAAAGAAGTCGTTCCGATACCCTGTTCAATACCGTGTCTTGCGGTACCGCATCTTATTACGTCAAAAGTAACTGCAGTGTGAGATCTAGCGAGTATAGCCTGTTGAGTTGAACTGTAAGCGCTAACCGCGGGTCCTACTACCGCCGCCACTTTAGAAGTAAGTTGTTCATCGACGTATTTCTTATTCGTCAAATGATTATTGTCGGTCGGGACGTCGTCGTGATTCCGCAGTAAATCTATTACTTGCCCCCGACTTACAGCCTCATCTATTCCCACCTCCGGAGTATTCGCTGTATTCGCTGTATTCGTTGTAGGCAGACCTCTAATAGTATGACCACTCATATTTAGATCTCCGGTCGCTGGGTTTGCTCCATCTAGCCTTAGAAAAGTACTATTTACTTGACTTTCAGTAACTCCCCCAGCAATTACTCTTTGCGTAGATCCTGAATCTGTATGTCCAAATTTATCAACAGGCATTTTTTACATCTGAATATAATTTTCAATGCAGGCTGTTTATAACTTCTTGAAAACTCACTCCATCTTTACATGTTTTTTTCAGGACGTGCAGGCATAAATGACCGCAAAACACTTCGTTGTCGGGCTGTACGCGTTCGCTGTTGTAGTACACAGGACTCTGTAAATACTTTACCAGTTCTGTAGGAGGGGGCAGGCCATAGCTGTCGAAATATATTTTATCCTTGCCGTTCTTCAAAAAAGCGACCCAGTGCGAGCCGGTTCCATTAGAATCGTCTAGATTCAATATCCCGCATTCAGTCCGTCTAGGTTTCTTCGGCAGCTCGTCTCTGAGACACACTCCCCGGAAATTAGGGATATTGAGCTTTTTCGCGGCATCTAGTAGTTCAAAATTCGTCAGCGGATGATTTGCGAGAACTACGCCTTCGACATTTATATTTTTCACAGTTGTATAGCTCATTTTAATATTTCATCTAGATGTTTCACAAACTAATGAGCTTTCGGGCTTCTACGCAGGCGAGATAATATTTTCGCCTACAATTTTTGCATTCATTCGCCTTTCCATCTTTTTGAAATCGATTGTTGACGTATTCCGATATGTTCTGACTTACCTTACACCGACTGCAAACTTTTGTATCTTTTGTCTCCCTAATTTCCTGTCTTGCGTATGTGTGCGCAAGCTCCTTTACTTTGGCATTCTTACAAAGTTTGCAGCTCGGATAGCTTCCGTTCTTTTGCGTATGATCTTTGTGAAATTCGTCCAAGCGTTTTTCTATTTTGCATTTGGTACACACTTTTTTTGCCGCATCCATTTTATATTAGTGTAAATTATTCTTTATTTTGTTTAGTTTTCAGCGTGTAGTGTCCATAGGCTAGGGTATGGATCCCGTCATCCATTATTACTCTTTTGTCGTCGTCGGCGGACAGAGCTATTTTATTTACTTCTTCGGTGTAAATTTCATGACGATAGGACCGAATGACGTTCATCGCTCTCGACTGTTGTCTCTTCGTAAACACGCAGTCTTTGTAATCTGCGTGAGTGATTGATTTCTTGACGACGTTCTTTTTCACACCTTTACATTTCTTGTAGTCTTCACCCGCCATTTTGTAAGAGTACAACTTGGATCGCAGCCCGACAAATTCTTCAATCTGTTTTCCCGCGGCCTCGTCTTTGAACATACCAACCACTTTTTTATTAACGCCAGATTCTATACCCGATGGATGGTCTTTCGGATAGTCTGAAGTATCGAACATACTTTGGACGTCGGGGGAAATATCTTTGTAGAAGTCTTCCGTTTTAATTTCATACGCCAAAGAATCGGTATCGGTGAATAATAGCTTGGCCCTATCTCCGTACTCGGCCTTGATGTAATTATAATGAAACTCATACATGAGCGTCTTACTGGTGTCTAATATGCACATCCCTAGATATATCGGCTTGTTGTAAAACAACTTGGTCTTTTTCATGTGAACAGCGATGAGGTTTTCGTCGAAAATAGTTCGTCTGTCGTAATTAGTTTTCGCGACTAGCTTGATAGCTTCCTTCTCATCACTCACCAATCGTATGTCAACCCGATTCTCGATAGCTTCCATTGTTTTACCGAAAACGCTATTGTTCATCAGCTTGAAAAAGTCTTTCTCAAAATCGTTCGTAGCTTTCGTTCTCAGGTTGGTATTCAGATCGATATACTTTTTCAGCCAGGCACTTTCCACGAATTTTATTCCTCGATGTATTTTTACGATTTTCAATCCGAGACGTTCGTACAATTTTAAATTTCCGTAATGAACGACGTACTTCTTTTTGTCGTTCAAGTTTGGAATGAGTTTCGCCACATTTGATCCCGCGGGTTTTACACTCTCGGAGGCTAGAGGATAATCATTGTGCAGGTCGTGTAATTTCTTTGGATATTCTAAGTCGACTTCTAACACACATCCCACTCCATCTCGTTCGGTAATGTTTCTCCAATCATTCAATTCGTCATCGTTCATCCATTCAAACCCATGAGTTGGTAGCGGCTTGCTCATCGCCCATCCGTACAAGTTGTTCGCGTCCAAGTATGGAATGAATACTGAATGCTGGGTGGGATTGAAAGCTTCTCCCATGTACTCGTTGTTCGCCTTCGCGTATCGATGTGAAATCGTGCTAACGCCTCCTCGTATTCCCTGCTTGATCATCAGCAACATATCGTAGTCACTCAACAACTCCAACTCTACGCCAGTCGTCTTCAACGCCGCGTCCCAAGCAACTCCAGGCGAAGTATAATACCACGCAGGATCTAGGTTGTAGTTCTTCATACAGGCGTCTCTAAAGTTTTCAAATACATCCGCTAATAAAAGAACATCCGATAAATTGTACAAGTCGTGATATTGGCGTAATGTTTTGCATTCAAATTTGTCCCATACCGTTTTCGCGTGCTTGTAATCTTTTTCACTAATACCCGAATCGTTTAGTTTTGAATAGAAGGCATGTTTCGGCGGCAATTCGGTTTCGTTTAATCTTTCAACACCGTCGACGTAATCATACGGGTAAACGCCTTTTCTGAGTAAAAGATCCAGCTTCTCACCTTCAAAAAATTTCCCTAAATTCTTGCACTGATCTTTCTGAAGATTTTTCGATAACGCGTCGAGACTCTGGGACATGAATCTAAAACTATCGATAAAACGTAATTCGCGTTTGACTTCTCTCTCTTTCCCATCTTTGTCTACAAATCTATCGACGACGACCTCTCTGCTGAATGAGATATACTTTTCTTCGTTGCAGGGAATGCATTTGATTTTCTCGCCGTGTTCGCCACGTAATTTCTTGATAAATAAATGGCTGTCATAACCGGTCAAATTGTGAAATACGACAGGGAAGAACTTGGGGACTTTGTATTTCAGATTACAAAGGTTGTGAGCGGCACCTCTAAATTTTCCAGTCAAATGACAGTGATCTCGAACTCGATCTTCACGCAACTCTCCCCCACAGATATGGCAGTTGACAGCTTCGTCATAACATTTCTGTTCAGTTTTGCCGAATATCATCTTCTTGGGGAATTTGAACTCGTTGTATATTCGTTTTACATTTTCTTCGATAGAGTCTATGAATAACTGAGCAACATCATCGTCTTCGTTTTCAGCTGTAAAACGCACCGGCTCTTGGGAATAAACATCATCGTCGAAGCATTTCAAATGGTAACAAAACGAGCTGGGTGTATGTTTTTGATACTTGTTGGTGTAAGACGTGCTAGGAACGGGTTGACATGTACCGATAGGTTTGATGACCGATTCAAAATCAGCAAAGTACACAAACGGTACACGCATCTTTCTATAGTCCCAGGTTCTGGAAGTTCTATTCGTTGGGCGTCCTGCTGCGAATTTTGAATTTGCACATTGTAATGGCAGCATTTAAGGTGCCATCTTAACAAAATACCTGTACTTTTTCAGAGCCTCATCAGAAACTTTTTGAATTTCCACATTGCAATGGTACCATTTTAAGGTGTCATCTTAACAAAATACCTCTACTTTTTCAGATGCTCATCAGAAACTTTTTGAATGTCCACATTGCAATAATCATCATCAATATCATAGGGCTCAACGCCCGTTAGAGTCCGACGCCACTCTCTGTCTGAGTCTGTCTCGCGTCATGCTGCCCAGCTTCAACTGGTCCGGTCAGCAGGTCTGCTTCATACCATAAACATCTTGGAGCAACTAGACCACCTTGTCTGATTGAAGAGAATCGTGGGAAAGAGGCATGAAGGACAACATGGGTCAATGCCCGTATGTGTCCCATGCTCTCCTCCCCCCCGACTCTCTTCACCGGTCTGTCCTGACCGCCTGTGCAGACCGCCTGTGCATGTCTGCTCCACATCATGACACCTTGAAGCATCTGGGTCGCTCTGTCACTTGTGTCGTGGTTTTTGCGGATATCAATCGTCTTGATCTTTTCCTGCCAGTGTATCGCCACCCATCTGGCAAACCTTCCTCCTTTGTCCGGGCTTAGGACCGGCACAGGGACGTTGTTGGTTCCCTGGGGCGGAGGATGGATGCAGTTTAACGTCGTGCCCAGGACTATGCATTGCAATGGTAGCATTTTAAGGAGTCATTTTAATAAAATACCTGTACTTTTTCAGAGGCTCATCAGAAACTTTTTGAATTTCCACATTGCAATGGTAGCATTTTAAGGTGTTATCTTAACAAAATACCTGTACTTTTTCAGAGCCTCATCAGGTGTTCAAATAACAGAACCAAAACATTTTGAAATTTGAGTTTAAAATTTGAAAGATAGCGCTGGAGAGAAGCTATTCGGTTGAACAAAAAAGTATTTGTGCAAATATTAAGAGTAAGTAACACTCATTTTAACAGAGGATTGTATCAGATTGCTAAAAACAATTCAGTATATGCAGTATACATGTAGCCTATAATACAAGGAATGCACTCTTATAGGCATGCACGGAGTTTATCAGGGCTAGGGGCTAAGGCCCCCCCAAGAACCCACAGATTTAAAAATTGGCCGTACATTTTCAGGGGCTAGGAGGAGCTTGCAATCAATTTTTTTCTGTTTTTGCATATTTTATTTAGATATTTGCACAAGAATTAAACCCTTTACCCAGAGTTAAATAATCATGTATAAGCCTAGGCCTACATGTAATTTAGCAGGAAAAGCTCTAGCTTTATCCTGCATTCCATAATTGTCAGGATTTGGAAAAGAAATTGAACATTTAGCCTACCATCGGTAGGCCTATAACAGGCAACTTTTTGATGTGCCCATTGAACCTGTTGAACTTTTAACATAATATAAAAAAATCCTTCAAAGTTATTTCCAAATGTGTGTCAGGTAACGCATGGGCTTACTGTTGACAATTCCATCAGCGGTAGCTTCTGCAAAGAGATCATTTAGCAAACACAAAATGATAGATTTAAATGTTTGAAGATCTACAATATCTAATTAACATCTTGTGGATTTGGCCAGGTTGACCTTTTAAGCCTTTGAGTATAATATTGCTAGAACAATCGATTTTGAAACTGACACAAGAAAATTTGTAGAAAAAGGGGCCAGGAGTGCTCCTTTCTTGAGAAAATAGGTAAATTAAGGTTTTTTTAGAAGCATAGATCAAACTCTTGTTCGTGAAAGTGGTTTCCAAAGTTTTTATTTCACAATGCAATTGTGCAAGAGGCTTACATTTGAGTCTCAGATTGAAGTGAAGGCACACACTGGCAGTGGACAGTTGGTTGACAAGTTGCATTGCAAATGTTGCCTGGTAGACTGCATATATAATATTATTTATATATATATATATATTCTCCATGACATTATGGCTATGTTATGGATCATGGATGTATGTTATATCTGGCTTAGGGCCATAACCAAAGACTTTCCCGATAAATAATAATAGTGAATAATAGCTATTGTAGGTCTACTGCATACAGCATACAACATTGCTCCTATTAGCTGTTATTAATGGCAAACAAAAGTATTTTAATTTGATAAAATGTACACGCTACACAGTTCTTCAAACAATTACAGTTATATTTTTAATTCAGTTTCAAACATAATTTCACTTCTCAATTCAGTTCTTGTATGAATATTGTTTCAATTACACTTCCTTAGGCCTATACAACTTGCGATCAATTATGCTGAGTTCGGGAGTTTTCATTATCGATATCCTTTAATTTTAAAAAACCCTGCTAGGCCCCTATTTTCAGCGACCTGATAGCAGCCTACAAAGCACGTCTATCCTACGCTTCAGGAATCAAACTCAGCTCCACTGATCTGCATGCCATTGTATCCAATGCGCCACCGGGTCCCCAAAACTAATTAGGCCCTACGAACTTTCTCTAGCGCTAAGCATAAACGATCGAGTTCGCACAGTACACACACACACACACACACACACACACACACACACACACACCAATCAAGTCAAACCCATTTGATCGAACTCTCACGACAGAGAAGCGGTCCACCTTAGAATTTTAAAAAAAATCGAGAAAATATCGCCTTAGCACAGCAATCAGGAGTGCCGTAAAGTGCAAACAACCGAAAATCAAGTGTAGCAACAGCATCACTTGCAAACTAATCATCTGAAATAAACATAATAATTATTATCACTTACCGATCACTTTAAGGTTAGTAGCAATACTGCTTTCAAACTCTCTGTTACCGATCATAAGTTTACACTTGTAGCTTCCGGTGTCATTCGGTTGGACATTTCTGATAGTTAGCTCACATCCCACAGTGGTATTTTTCACGACCCGTCTATATCTGGAAGCCGAGCGATAGGTTCTGAGTTGAAAGAAGTCAGTTCCAAAAAATGTGTTGTATTTTTTATACCAGGTCACGTCGACGCAGCTTCTGAATGGAGATGCGCAGCTGAAGGTGGTGTTCGTGCCAACAAAGCTAATCAAATTTTCTGGTCCATTCAGTGGCTCTAAGCGGAAGAAGAGCAACATTGAGACTTACTCGCTATTTTGGTAAAAAAGGGTTAAAGACGCAGATAAAGAAAAACTTGCAGAGTGATAAGCACAGGCGTAGGAGACATTTCAACGTTGGGGGGGGGGGGGCAAAAATGAGACTTTTGCCCGAAAAAATTTGTGTCGTCCGGCCGAAATCTTCTGACATTTTCCGTTACTTTTTGCCCGAAAGGTATGACGACCTTTTTTTGTTCGGGGAAGTCTGATTTTTCGGGCAAAAAGACCCGGGAAAAAACTAAATTTGGTAACAAACTTTTTTATTTTTCCGGTCTGCTTGCCCGAAAAATCCGACTTGCCCGAAATTTGGGGGGCATTTGCCCCCTCTGGACCCCCGTCTCCTACGCCTATGGTGATAAGAGAGAGAGAGAGAGTGAAGAAAAGCATGAGGCTTCAAGAGAGACACATGGGAGAAATGACATGTAGACAGAATGGCCGATTTATGTTTGTATAAGAGTGACCATATTCTGGCCATCAAAAACCGGGACACCTTTTTTGAAAACTCTCAATTGTAATTCCTTAGCTATTCGACTATTATACGCGTACTATACGAAGGCCTAGTCCTATAGGATACTCCAGCCAACAGTAGCATAGTAGGCTATTCTTGCCTATAATATGCTGCATAGCCTACTTTTGAAAAAGTTCAACGTTAATCTTACTGATATTTTCTCTGAAGAAGAATTTTTTAGCTTAGTTCTGATCTGCGAACGCTTTCGGAACAATATTGATGTAGCCTAGGTGTCATCACAGTTATGAGCAAAGATTCAGTGAAGAATTAATCTCGAATATTCTCTAGTTGCCAGTGCACTGAGTGCAGCACTCCTTAATATTTTTGAGAACACTCTCAATCGGCGCTCAGTGTGTAATCTATAATAGTCCACAGGAAGATTTAAAGTTTCTTTTGGAGGAGGCAAACGATCGGGAAATTGGTTTGGAGAATGGAGAGGGTGTGTACCCCTCACCATCAGAATTTGTTTCAAATTTAAGCATCTCAATGGCATAATTTTGAGTTGTCATCTGAAATAAACTGCTCTGTTATTTCAGTGCCGACATGAGTTGTTTAACTCTCATTAGCCTGTATACGACCCTGACGCAACCTGCTGAAATTCGATATGTTGCCGCCATTGAAATTGTAGGCCTATTATGAAAACGTTCTCATTGCGCCTCGATAATAATTTCTTACAATCTATTAACTAAGCCCACTAGCCTATACTAAAGATGTAATATAATGATCCATATGAATTGTCAGCTTTTATTTTTCGTTACCAATTCTTTTCGATTTACAAACTACACCTTGTTCTGTCGTTTACACGAGACGGACGTTTTCAATATCCATGTTTTCTTCTTATCAAAACCGGGACAATTCTGCCATTTTGCCTAAGTCGTCGGGACACCGGGGGCGCTCCACAAAAAGCCGGGACATGTCCCGGAACCCCTGGACGTATGGTCACCCTATAATTGTATAAATAAATGGTAGCACGACATTTAATCCCGCGACACTTAATACCGCGACAGTTAATACCGGACACTTAATCCCAGCGACATTTAATCCCGCGTCAGTTAATCCCACGACAGTTAATCCCGACGACATTTAATCCCGGCGACAGTTAGTACCGCGACATTTCATACCGCAACACTTAACACCTGTACACACATGACTACGAATATTTGTACGACTATTGTTGTACACATAGCCAATTAGGTAGGCCTACATCTCTGTTCAGGTTTTCTGTAGTGCATCTTTAGTTTGATTCTTTACATAAAACGATCATTATAACGGATTTTAAACATAATTTCCGAAGTTCAGTCTACTACAACAGGGCAATTATATGGATGCGAATTTCGGCTGCAGTAGCAAAGGCAAACAAACTGTGATACATGAAAATTACGAATACATTCACATCGCGGCATTGCCAACGGAGCTCTTTTTATGAAAAACCTGCAGTAAATACCGCTGTGAATATTGCTTTTATCGAATGTTACTGGTTTTATAATGTTTAACTCCAAAGGCTTAACTTTTTTAACAATAGTGAATAGGCCTATTGCTGTGAATATTGCTTTTTTGAATTTAACTGGTCTAAAATGTTATTTTACTTTACCGGTATTAGGCCTAAGTGTCGCGGGATTAAATCTCGCCGGGATTAACTGTCGCGGGATTAATTGGTCGCGGGATTAAGTGTCGCCGGGATTAAATGTCACCGGGATTAACTGTCGCGGGATTAAATGGTCGCGGGATTAAGTGTCGCGGGATTAACTGTCATGGAACCAAATAAATGTATAATAACATGGGTGCTGGATTAAATGTTTCTCAGTTTTCTGGTTTTCTGACATACCTAATCATTTTGAATATCTATTATCTATATCAAGAAAATTCGTGACTTTTACTACTCCCACTGCACCTAATTTAAACAGGTCTTTAGTTATGCTATCTACTTGTATAAATAGTACATTTTCACCTTAATCTCGTTAAGACTTGTGCCTGTAGCCTACTCTCTAACTTCTGAGGCCTCTGTCTCATTAATGTTTGTCACTTCAGAGGAAAATTGCCAAGGTCGTAATCAGTTAAAATGTCCAATCAATAACTTCTCATACGTTCTTCGTTTTCTTTTTCCTCTTAATCCTCCTCTTCCTCATATTCTTCATTATGATTCGTACTTCTAGGCCAATACCCACATTATATCACTAGACTATAATTATATCACGAGACATAATAGTGCGTGCTGCTAACATGCATTCCGCCTCTTTCGAACAAACTTCAGCCGGTGTCACGAAATAAAATATCCCCCGTATTAATCGTATCCTCCAGATGAAGATAAGTTCAACAAGAGCAACATCACGTGTTTTTGTTATTGCAAATTAACTTCCATCTGCATTGTTTTGAACAATAACACTAATAGGCGTTGTTTTTTCCTACTAGATAATTTTGCTTGCTTTGATTTTAGAGCACATAGATGTATTTAGCAAATATAGACCACTCAGAGTCACTAAATAAATTCGAGTTGCCTTGCTCTGAACATTGTTTAGGACACTTAAAACAAGTAGAGTCACTTTAAACTTTGATTACAGTATAATTGTTTGCAATTAGGCCCCATACGCATTTTACACAAGTAGGGATAAAATGGTTTATCCAATCGTATAGTTTATACCAGTATATTCCATCCGGAGGATAGAATTAATTCATCCCGCCGGATAGCTTTATGGGGTTATAGAATATCCCGTGACACCGGCACAATGACAAACATAGTACCCTTCATACAAATTCACAAAGGTTCCAACTCTCGGTATTATAGGCGTATTTCGACAGGTCTTTCACTCCAACTGAAAAGCACTTTTTTACAGACCCTATTAGGATTCTTCCAATTCACCCTACTTCCCACGCCGATCCAACTCTGAACATCATCCACCCCAGGCCCAGATTTAGGGGTGGGCACAAGGGGCGCGTGCCCACGGGCCTCCACCACATAGGGGCCTCCACCACAAAAGCAAGAATTTTTACAGACTTTTTCTACAGTGCACTGCCAAAAGATACAATTCCACACAAATATTTTAAGCAAAGAAACAATTGAAAGAAACGTGAACACCTGAAAGATCAGAAGTTAGTTTCTCTTGCCTCTTGGTTATAAAGTCATGTGAATAATAATTATAATTATTGGTCTGTGTTAATTTATAAAGAATTCATAATTTATATAAAAGAAGCTTTTAGACAGCTACATAGCGTAATTCTAAATACTATTCCTTCATCATTAGAATTAGAGGTTCTTCCCCGTATTAAGGACTTATGTAGACGCCTATTATATATGATAAGTGTTTTATTGATTTTCAACAATTTAATTTTTTTAACCACGGTTTAGGCCTATAAGGATATTGACCCAGAAATTTTTATCTTTTACCTAAAATGCACAAACCTAGAAGTATAATTATGGCCTCAACTGGACATGCCGGAAGGTTGACCAATTATTAGTGATTGCGGTTCTGAAACCCGACGTATAAGTGATTTTATTCAATTTTTTCGACCTCCTGTGGCGCAATAATCACCCATCCCGTTACTTCCTAGCTGTATTAAGGACTCTTTTGATTTTGTTAGCAAAATTCGTAATTCTATTATAAGTAGGCCTAGCACTGATTGACTTGGTGACTGGAGACATTACAGCTCTTTATACTAATATGGATTTCGATTGAACTCTTAAAGTTGTCAAGCAAGCCTTTATTAAATACCTTTCTAGTAGGCCTAAGAAAATTCTGGAGTTGCTTGAAACTACTTTATGAAGTAATGACTTTACATTTTGTGACATTGTTTTCCTTCAAATTTTTTGTATTGCTATGGGCAAACCTTTCTCACCTAGTTACGAAGACCTTTACTTGGAGGAATTCGACAATGGAGCTATGAATGATTTTAGAATCAAACTAACAAAATGTTGTAGGTTGTTAGGTGATAGGCCTACCATTAATTTTAACCTGGGTTCATCCAAGACCTTATTGAACATGAAAGTTTTGTGAACACCTTAATAGCCGACATCAATGAAAAAAATAAATAATAATATCCTATTCCTATAGCAGCTCTTTTCTATCCCGATGTTCGCTGTAGGTGAGGCGCTCTTGTAACGACATTGCTGTGGTACGGCGGCATTAAAATTGTTTTAAATTTTTTCCCCTATTCCATTGGGCCTCCACCACAGCGGTGCACACGGGCCTCCACCACAGTAAATACGGCCCTGATCCACCCTAAGGGGGTCTGTCTAGCTGCTCGCCTAACTCTCATGGTTCGTAGGGCTGCCAACTTTTGACTTTGCCATTCCGGGACGCTCACAGTCACTCGATGGGCCATTACCAATAGGCCTGTAGGTCTACTCGTCCACATAAATCCAATAGGCCTACACAATTAAGTAACGAATGTTGCTCATATTCAAAATGTGGGGACCACATGCACTTCTACAGTCTACTGAAATAGTAGTCAATAGTAAACATCAAAAGATAAGTCTGTTTTAATATCTCTATTATATCTGAATCGATTTCAAGAAGAAAACGGTTAATAAATTCCAGTAATCCTTATCTGGCTCTTATAACGTGACGCGTCTATGAGTACAGCATGAGCAAAGTTCATAGGCCTATAATATTAGGCCTATGCACGCTAATGGCAGAAGTCTGGATCTGCGGCAACAGAGCAGAACTTGCAAACCTACTTCTCTTCTGCCGAGTTGCTGACATTTTAAGTAGCTTCATCTCACTGCGTAAAAGTCATAGAACTTAGCAGCTATCGTGCTAACATTTATTTTCGACAAAAGTTCAGCATAGGCGCTCAGGCAATAATATTATTGCGATTAATGGATTAGGGCCGTTCATTATGCTGAAAACTGTGTCGTTAAAAGCGTCAGAAATTGGAATACATGACTGACTTAAATGCCTATTTATGACAAAAGTGAAACAATCTAGTTTCAGACTTTCAGTGATCCCAAAGTTTTAAAGACTTAATTGAATCTAGCGCCGTCCAACATGCATTTGATCCTGAGTGAACGTCAGGCCTCATCGAATTCCGGGACAATTTGGGGTCAGCCCGGGACACGGGACAATAGGGCCGATTCCGGGACTGTCCCGGCGAATCCGGGACGGTTGGCAGCCCTAATGGTTCGTGACCCTACCTATCGACTTTGTTTTGATTGAGCGACTGTGACGGGTGCTGTAGATACTCCGAGTTCCCGACTACTATTACGATTATAGCGTAATGTATTTTTTCAACATTGTAGTGTCGCTCACGGCAGCGACCAGGTAGTAGCCCTCAAAATTAACATGGAGAAAGTAAGTTTTGATGAGAGACATGGATGACGGGACATACCTAGAAAGAACAGAAACACGTAGAGGGAATAGGAGGGAATGGCATGCAAGAAGGCAGGCCCAAAGTTTGCAAATGGTCTATTTTGATTAAGAGTGGCCAGGGTCTTTTCCCAGATCGCAGTAGCCTATACAAAAATTATTCCGGTTCAACGAGGTCGTAGAGATGCTCAGTATAGAGATTATTCCGAGGTTGGCCTAAAGCAGGATGTAAGAAGTTTAAGAGAAATCCACAATCCCATATATGCTTTTACTTTTTCATCATCTCACTTTAAAAATAATCTGTTACAACTTACCGAAAACGATGAGATTAGCTGATCTTTCAATAGGTCTTTGCGAAATCACAATTTTACAAATATAACGCCCGTTGTCAGTCAATTCCACACGTCTGATAATTAGTCGACATCCCAATGTGGTATTTTCCAAAAGGTATTTATCTCTTAGAAAATTACCCTCTTGTGCACTGAAAATAACAGCACGATCTCCTTCCTGTGTATATTTGTACCAACTAATGCCGATACAGTATCTCAATGGTGAAATGCAGTTGAAGATAACGTCATAGCCAACAACACTTGAATTGTCTGATAGTCCTCGTAGTGCGTAGCTTTCTCCTGCATGCACACAAGAAGTTGAGCAGTTCTGATTGATTTGCTTGTAACAGTTATAAACTCATTCTTATTAATAAAATTTTCCATTAATAATGAAGACACATCTGCCATAGCCATAACGCCGCCTGAGAGTTAGGCTATAATGCTCTATCATGAATTTTTGAAAAAATCGAGTTTGGTATCAATTTCATCAGGGTAGCATTTGCTCTATCATTAGACAAAGAAGCTAGCTGAATGAAGCGGTCGTTTCTTAGTTATAAGTCAGTATTTAAATGCTCTATCTTGCGAAACTGTTTCCAATCTAGACTTTCTTAGGGTTATAATGCTCTATCATTACTCGTCGGCAGCCAATCACAAGGCTGCTTTTGACTATGATAGAGCAAAGTTTCACTGAATAAAAAATTTCAGGGTATAGGCTAAATGCTCTATCATCATCATAGGCGAACCCATTACGCTGAGTTAGAGCAAAAGCATAGGCCTACTCGCAGTGTATGATAGAGCAATAATTATAATACTGAGGACGCGATTAAAATAAATACTTCGTGTATTACTTTACGTGGTCAAATTTACTATGTCTGATCGAAACGTTTTCTGTAACATATATTTTTGCATTTTCTTAAATTTTTCTATATTTTTTACTTTTGTTCAACAAAATATATATTTTTTTAAAACAAGTCACTGGCAGGAATCTTAAAATGATAGAATTATACTGCAAAACAATTAAATTAAGAATTTTGGGCCTAAAACAGTGACCAAACTTTAAAGTCGTTTTTCTCGGTTTCGCCAAAAGCTATGATAGAGCATTATAACTCTAGGGCGGCGATAAGCTGATGTCAATAAGACGGATTTCTCACAAAAATAATGGGAACAATAATAAGAAGTCAATAGTAAAATGTGGATGGTCAATTTCCCAAGGCAGAGATGAGGAATACGTTGATAAAACATTTTGACAAAGATAGGATTCCTAGCTGAAAAGGAAATTATTATTCGAAACGCCTAAGCAGCTCATATGATAGTGTAGAAACCGAAAATCATGGTCTAGTAGCAGCATAACTTGCAGTGCATTGGTGAAAGTACATCGGCCTATGATAGATATCAGTTTCTGTTCTTTCATTTTTTCAAAGTTTTTTAAAAGGTCATGCATGAGCGCCTCATTAAGTATTTTTCAAAGACTAACATTTTCTTTTCTCCTCTCAACATGGTTTTCAAGCTGGCCATTCTACATTCATGCCTTTAATAAATATGCAAGACAAAATTTATGATGCAATGGATAAAAATCAATACTCCATAGGAATTTTTCTGGACTTGGCAAAAGCCTTTGATACCAACCACTATGGCATACTGTTAAAAAAAACTGTCCATCTATGGCATTCGAAACACCCAACTAAAATGGTTTGAAAGTTATTTGGAAAACAGAATGCAGCTTGTTAGCTGCAATGACACTAAGTAACATCTAAAAGAAATTAATTACGGGGTTCCACAGGGATCTATCCTTGGCCCACTGCTGTTTATTTTATACATAAACGACCTGCCTAGTGTAGATCCTGATCTATTTTTTCTATTGTTTGCAGACGACGCTAATATTTTAAACTCTCATTCCTCACTTGAAACGTTAATTAATCATAGGCCTACTAACTCTGACCTAAAAAATGTAGCAGAATGGTTTTCCTCTAATAAGTTAACCCTCAATCTCGATAAAACCAATTATATCATCTTTAGTTCACATAAAAAATCACTTCCAACGTCATACCCTAATTTATGTATACGCAGTACACCTATCACTCGAGAGCAATCATCGAAGTTTTAGGAGTTTACGTAGACCAACACCTGTCCTGGAAGGAACACGTGTCGAATATCGCAACAAAAATAGCAAAAAACCTAGGAATTCTATCACGCATATCCAGAATCCTCCCACCACAAACCAGAACCTCACTCTATTATACACTCATGCATCCATACATTTACATATGCTACTGTAACATAGTGTGGGCGTCTGCATATAGCTTAAGTCGAACCTCTCGAAAATTCTTGTCCTCCAAAAATGGGCAATAGCCTACGTTTTGTTGCAAAAATCCCTTATGGAGCCCACACAAAAGCAGAATTCTTAGGTCTAAAAATACTACAACCAGATCAAATAAGGCAATTACAACTTGGAATATTTATGTATCGAATCGATATACCCATAATCAACTACCAGCTAGCTATAGAGATTATTTCAAATTCAGCACTGATAGGCCTAGGCCTATTCAAGAGCGTTGCTTGACTAACCCTTTTTATATTCCCTTTGCCCGCACTAATAGGCATACAAGGCTTAAATCTATAAAATGTATTGGACCAAGAACATGGAATAGTATTCCTCTTGATATTCGCTCCCTGCCGTCTCTTCGTCTATTCAAACGGGATTTTACTGCCTACATCCAACAAGGAATGTAAACCTCTAACAATCTGGGGAAATACTGGTAGGCCTAATTCACCTTCAGATGGGAGTGTGCACTTGTTTCCATGTATGTGACTGCACTAACGTTATTCTACTTTCCTAACTCACTTTTGTTTTTGTATATATAGTATGCTAGTTAAGAATTTATTGTTCATGAAGCTGCTTTATTTTTCCAATCGGCCGTGCTGCATTTTCTAATTCAATTCTCTCAGGTGGCCCTGGCTAGCGGGACCTTAGGCCCTTTTGGGTCTCCTGGGCAAGCCGACATGTTTTATAACTGATGTATAATTACACTATCTGTAATGAATGAGTTGGTTGCCGAATAAAAAATGTTATGTTATGTTAAATGTTGTAAAGAATGCAATTATTATTATTATTATTATTATTATTATTATTATTATTATTATTATTATTATTATTATTATTATTATTATTATTATTATTATTATTATTATTATTATTATTATTAACTCAATAACCCAACATCCAAAGAAACGCAGGTTATAGGCTAATTATAGGCAAACATTGTGTTGTTGCTTGCGAAAATGCAATTTTACACCCAGATAAGATTGTACATAGGCCTACATTATTATACCGCCTTTAAACAAATACTTTGCTAAGGCTATAGAGGTACTGCAGATTCATGGGCGGAGACTTAGTCTACAACTTACCGGGGACGAACGAGAGTGACCGAAGGAAGGACGCGCGATTTTGAGCGGACGAATGACTGAGTCGCCCGTAGCTCAGACGAGAGAGCGCTGGTCGATTAACTGAGTTGTCATTATCGCGACCCGGGTTCGAGCCTCGCTCAGGGCAACTGTAACGCTCGTAGGCCCACCTTTCTCCCGATCGGGGCGCTACTCCCGATCGTTGCCGTGGAGAGGTGGCCATACTTTCTAATAGGTGCGTTGGACCTGGGGCAAATGAACCGGTCAGACCAAATTCCTTTGGTCTCGCTCCCGTGTTCGGGTTTATTTCTCTTCTAAGTGGAAAAGTGCCAAAGTTGATCGAGGTGTCCGAGGGCAGAGGCACGGTCCTTGGTCGGTTGACGACCTCCGGACCGTAGTCCGGAATATCTGGGTCTGTTTGTGCACCTATTGTGAGCGTCCTAGTATTTATTTCCTCCCATCTTTCCAACCTTTCTTCCAATTTCCTTCTTTCCTCCTGCTCCTCGTCTCGTCTATCAGTCACGTCAGTCAGGGTCTGGTCAGTAACCCGTCCCGTACTTTCAGCTGGGGCCATTGTGCGGCCAGAGTCTTGATAACCGGACTCAATCCTCTCAATTCCTCAGGTGAAGGCCCAGTCTCAGTCGCTAGCTTCCTCTGAATTATCCATCTCAAATCTGGATCCGCTCGCTGCTCCTCCGCCATTTCCTCCACAGTCCAAGCCGCCGGTAGATTCGGAGTGACCGAAGGCTCTCCTCGAAGGCGACCGACCGCACGCACCAAGTGCGGACGTCGGGACAAAGCGTCGGCGTTCAGATGTGCTGTTCCGGGACGATGAGCGACGTCGAAGATGAATTCCTCGATAAAGGTTAACCACCTGGCCTGCTGTCCGATAGGAAGGAGAGTTTTTCGAAGCCACTGTAAAGCGGAGTGATCTGTCCTCAACAAGAATCTCCGCCCCAACAGGTAGGGTCAATAGACTTTTAGGCAATGTACGATGGCCAAGAGTTCCCGTTTTTGTGACATCGTAGTTTCTCTCAGCTGGCGAACAAACTCGGCTACCATAACAGATGACCTTTTCCTGATTGTCCTGTACTTGTGACAAAACCCCCCCTAAAGCTTCTCCTGACGCATCGGTATCCAATATGAACATACCCTGGTCATCAGGCAGGCTCAAAATGGGTGCTTCCGTCAACGTCTGTTTTAACTTTCGGAAAGCTTCCTCACACTCCTTTGTCCAAACGAATGGGACGCCCTTCCGAGTCATATCATGTAGGGACCGGGCAATCCGTGCGAACTCCGGGACGAACTTCCGATAATAGGAGCACAATCCCAGGAAGGCACGAAGTTCTTTCAGCTTCGATGGTGTCGGCCAGCTCTCCACAGCCTCTATCTTTTCCGGATCAGTCGCCACGCCCTCCGCGCTAATCACATGTCCCAGGAAAAGCACCTTAGACTGAAGGAGATGGCATTTGGAGGGTTTAAGCTTCAGATTGACCGCGGCCAAACGCCCTAGGATCTGCTCCAACCGCAGTAGGTGAGTTTCCAGGTCAGTTGCAAAAACTATGATATCGTCCAAATATACCAAACAAGTGATGAAATTAAGGCCCGACATAACCAAGTTCATCATGCGACTGAAACATCCCGGAGAATTCGTAAGACCAAACGGTAGAACTTTAAACTGAAAGCTTCCCTTCCGGGTCACAAACGCAGTTTTATGGCGGGATCCTGGGTGGACAGCCACCTGATGATAACCAGCACGTAAGTCAAAAGTGCTGAACCACCTGCCCCCCCCCCCAAGGTATCCAGACACTCACTAATCAGCGGAAGTGGAAAAGCATCTTTTTGCGTCTTCTGGTTAAGAGCCCTGTAGTCGACGCAAAAGCGCGGCGTTCCATCCCGCTTCTGAACCATCACCACGTTGCTGGACCACGGCGACACGGACGGTTCAATTAAGCCTTGAGCCAGCATCGATTCCACTTGTTCATCAATTACCGGCAGAAGGACCAAGGGTTGTCGTCTCAATGCTTGCCTCACCGGTAGTTCCTGTCCTGTCTCGATGACATGCTGAACAAGATCGGTGTATCCCAAGTCCCACTCGTTGAGAGAGAACGCGGCCCGATACTTCATCAAGAGGCCGCGAAGCCTGTTCTGACACTCCACCGGCACATCTTCAGCCACATTTGTCCACAAGGGGGACAACACAGTCTCCACCTCCTCCAGAGAACCAGTCGTCACCCTGCTGTCGCCCGGAGTTGAGGGAGCTGACACCCTAGATTCCAACACCGACACCTCCTCCAGCTCACAGCGACTTCCTTCTTTCAATTGGATGGTTTTGTTGGTGGGGTTCATGATTCTCACGGTTAAATCTCTTGTTCGATCCGGGAGCAGCGTTCCCGCAACTATCAAACCCTTGTCCAACACGGTGGGTTGCGTAGCCCATTGGGACTGGTTGACATTGAGGTTCGGAAGTACCGCGTAGACATCAACATTTTTTTCAGAGAGCGGAGGTACTTTCACGTCACAGGTGGTTGCGATCTTCCTACAACGCGGGGCTCCATCCTTTCGCTGAACTCCATACGTGCGTCCCAGGAGCTGTATCCGGCTATCTTGGAAGTTCCAGTGTGCCTCCTGCTCTTGCAACCATGCCATTCCCAGGATGACTTCATCAATTTGTGGGCTGACCAGAAATTTAGTCGGCACAATCCGATCACCCAGGCTACACGGTAGCAGCACTTCCCCTACCACGGTTATCTCCGACAGATTGGCCGCCAACAAAGTCTGTTCAGAACGTCTCAATTCCCTGGGTCGGACTAATTTCTGCGGAATCAAAGACAACTGTGATCCCGAGTCCAGCAAGGCCAGAGCAGACCGTCCATATATGGAGATAGGCAAATACACCTGGTCGCCTCCCGAAACTGAACACACACATACGGGTACCTGGGGAACTACCGGAGCTGTAGTTGGTAATCCCCTATGCGGACAGTGTCGAATCAGATGAGAGGTTGACGAACAGTGAAAACACTGCTTCGGCTGAAAGGGATATCGTCTCCCCTGGATTCGATCACCGTCGTTCCGTTTTCCGCTTCTTTGGAACCCGGTCGCCATGTACGACTGCGAGGAGGGCAACGGAGACGGAGGACCACCGGGTAAGTAGGTTACTCCATTGGGTAGGCCTTCCTGCGGAACCGCCCAACTTCGTGACTCCACCGTCTCCTCCAGCTTCGCGACTCGCCTCCCTAAATCCTCGAGAGGCCCTTCTACCTCCTTGACCGTATGAACCTTAGAGGGTTCACCAGAGGCCTTCTCGGAACTGTTGAACACCGACCTGTAGGCTTGGAACCGGATAGCAGTCTTGATAGCCTCATCCAAGCTTTTGGGTTCCGCCTCTCGAACTTTCAAGGCGAGGGATGCGTCGAAGAGGGAATTCAGAAACGCCCTGGTCGCGATGGTTTCCAGGTGTACGGAGGAAAGTCCTGGGTAGGCAAAGGACACCAACCGTCGAATATCTTGCGCCACTGATATGATGTCCTCGGATTCTTTTTGCTTCCGATTTTCCAACTGAGTTTGGAACATCGCAGTCTGTTCAGCGTTACCGAATCTGGAACGATGTTTCTCGATCAAGTCCTCGGCATTGGCTATAGAATCGTTATCTCGGTCCCAGAAGATCTGTTCCGCCTGAGCAGTTAAGGAGCAGTAGAGGTGATCCAGCTTCTCCTGCTCTGACCACTGGTTACTCCGACTGGCGATACGGAACTTCCGAATGAAGGGCTTCAGCTGTTCCCGTCCACTGAACTTCTCCAGCTTGATCACACTGCGCGGTTTCCCGGAGAAGTAAGCGTAGGTCGAAGAAACCGGATCCAGATGCGACGAATTGTTCCTGGGGACCGACGAAGGCGGAAACTGTTCAGGTGGCGCCCATCCATCCACTGTGGACAGGGTACCTGTAGGAGCTGCCATCGATTGAGTTTGTGTTGCGACGGTGACCTTCGCCGAGATGCTCTGCGTCGACGACGATGAATCTCCACCGGTTGTCCCAAGTTGAAGGCGTTCGTGACCGTTACCAGCTCTCGAGAAGCCATAGGACTAGGCTCCCCAGCAGGTCGGACGATTCTGGCGACGACCAGCGAATTCGGCGCCCACGACTGGCTCCTCCCGGTAAGCATCACATCTGATGGAAGCGACTGGAACCGAAGGACCATTCTTGAACCTCGCCTCGTCTGCGGGGTCCCAAGGAAGGTAGGATGACAGAGGCAGCGAAGCGACGAATGAGGGCGTCACCGAAGTTTCTGAGTACGTTCTCAGTGCGTAAGTTGGTAGAACGGACGGAATTGGGCGGCTTTCATAGGCGTTCATGACCCTTCCATCACGACGTGCAGCATCCTCTGGGTTGGCTGACTCTCGTTGTGCCTGCTTCGCAGGGGAAAGCGGACCATGACGACGTTGAGACATCGCTTCCTCATTCGGCACACTCCTCCGGCATGGTCGTAGCATTGACGGAACACCGGGCTGCGAAGTTTCTGGAATCGGTCGTTGTCTGACATCACGATCCACCGCCACAGATTTCGCCGGATCTTGAAACACAGACCATCTCACAGCAGTCACTGGGTCAACTGTTATTTGGGCTCTATCTAAACCCCAATTTTCCTCCCATAAAATATTCTTTAATTGTATTTCTCTGCTAGAATCATGGGTTAACTTATCAGGTTCATAGCATGCACCTCTAGAAAAGTTAGTAAACCCTTCTACACCTCTAGAAAGATTAGTAAGCCCTTCTGCTCCTCTGGAAAAATTGTCAATCCCTTCTGCTCCTCTGGAAAAATTATCAATCCCATCTGCTCCTCTGGAAAAATTAACTATCTCATCTGGACCTCTGGAAAAATTTTGTATCCCATCCTCGTCGCCATTGTAACGCTCGTAGGCCCACCTTTCTCCCGATCGGGGCGCTACTCCCGATCGTTGCCGTGGAGAGGTGGCCATACTTTCTAATAGGTGCGTTGGACCTGGGGCAAATGAACCGGTCAGACCAAATTCCTTTGGTCTCGCTCCCGTGTTCGGGTTTATTTCTCTTCTAAGTGGAAAAGTGCCAAAGTTGATCGAGGTGTCCGAGGGCAGAGGCACGGTCCTTGGTCGGTTGACGACCTCCGGACCGTAGTCCGGAATATCTGGGTCCGTTTGTGCACCTATTGTGAGCGTCCTAGTATTTATTTCCTCCCATCTTTCCAACCTTTCTTCCAATTTCCTTCTTTCCTCCTGCTCCTCGTCTCGTCTATCAGTCACGTCAGTCAGGGTCTGTCTCATTCCCATAACCTCAGACCGTAACTCTTTTCTGTCTCTCTGGGTTTCAGTCATGTCCTCTAACATAGCCAACAGTTGCGCCTTTATATCTATTGATTCTTGCTCCATTCCTTTCAGAGTGTCATTCATTTTATCCAAATGTGCAACCAGTTGAGCATAAAGAGGTTCGAGGACCACTTCCGGGGAGGCATTCCTTACTTCTTCTTCTTCCTCTGAACTCAATTCCCCCTCAATGGCTAGTAAATTTAGAGAAGGAGAAGCCATTTGATTTATGATAATGTAATCAAGCAAAACATACGAAGTAATGCAATGGCTACGCCTAATTAGCACAGAAGAACAATATAATGTGAACCACTAAACTAAATAGAGGAAACTACCTACTCTAGATTAATATAGCAAAGTCATAACTCTAAGAAAAGGTTTGTAAAGTCACAACAATTATTACTAATAGTTCACTTAAGGTGCTAGACGGTTCTCTACCCGTTCGCCTAATATTCACGAGACTAATATTACAAAGTACAAGTAAGCACAACTCTCACATATCATTCACACATTCAGCCTATAGTAGCAAAGTGAATATACAACAGTTCAAGTACACGCGGTTACTCTTGCAAATGTCCTTCATTCATTCAGCCTATAATAGTGAAGCGAATATTATACAATTCACGTACACGTGACTACACTCTCAAATGTCACTCATTCAACATAGAGTAGCCAAAAATGATATTAAATGCACAAAAGCCCTAGCTTCTGCACGGAAACACCCTAGAACCCAGACAATGGTTTAGTCCTTAACTTAGCAGAGGCCTACAATTAAATATCTCTTTTCTCACAAATGAATAAACTACGAAGTACTACCCGTTCGAAAAGGGGCGTTTCCCGTCACTTCTCCATACAGCATGACGAACGAAACTCGGCCAACGGTATTCTACTGCCACAGCTGTGTCTTCCGTCGCAAGGACCGTCCTTCCGTGGTTTCTTCTTCCACCTTGGTTTCGACCATTTAAGCTATAAACTCAGCGTAAAGTTATCGAAACCTAACTTCGCAGTTGCACAAGAGTTTCTTCCTGGTTCCACAGTCACGTGACGACCTTCTCGTTCCGCTTCCAGAATAGAACTGCCCACGCCGTCGGAATTCAACTCTCTTCTGCCCACGTTCCAAGGGAAGCTCAATCTTTTATACTGCCTACGCCCTCTAGCGATTAAACAATCAGCCCGCCTCAAACACCAGCTGCCTTAATCCACTACCGAGCAAAAACCCATCCCCTGTAACGAGGATAGAGTTCGTTACACAACAATGTTATATGAATTTTCTGTTAGCTGCCAGTAGCGCTTTCTGTTGTGTTGTTTGCCTCGGGTCTGTTGAAAATAAGATCGCCCCTCCAACCCCTGGTTTGGCCGTATCAAGAGCGTTCCAGCACTTAGTCCATTAGACAGTGTTAAGCTACCGAATCTGCTGTGTAAGTTGACCTGCGTGTCGTGCGAAGCGGGTCGTATTTCGCATAACTTGTATTATAATAGGCCTAATTATGTAATTATTCTGCGGTCTGTCAGATTGAATCTCAATGAACGAAGATTATTATTATTTAATTTTTCATCCTTCTGCCGATCAAAATTTCTGACGCTCTTGTGTTTAGACGTTTGCCGAAAAAATACAATCTTCTCTGTCAAAAAAGTTGATGATCCTTTTAAAGTCGTTTCGTCATTTTTTCGGAGACAATCTCTTCTTCCTTCTTGTAATGTCATAACGTCACCAGGGTGTTCGCGAAGTGTAAGCTTACATCATTCATTCATTTCAAGAATTTATATAGCGCCTCCTCAAGAAACCTACTCAGAGGCACTCCCAGCCCAGCCACAACTAAAAAAGTAGGATTTGAGCGACTTATGGAAAGCAGGTGAATTTAGCCTAGGCATTAGTGGGAGGCCATTCCAGAGAGCGGGAACCACATAAGAAATCGCCGGGTGTAAAGGTTTCAAATTACCCCCTCCTAAACATTACCCCCCGGTAACTTGAAACCGGTCTCAGATTACCCCCCGGATACTAGATTTGCATCAATCATCGCATTTATTGCACTAATAAAATCAGAAAAATCATCCCGCTTCTTGTTTTGGTCTGCAGAATATGATCCTTCATCCTATTTCGTGTTTTGTTATCAATATTTTGATCCGAAAAAAATAATAGCCTCGACGCCATTTTCTCCACGTAAACTTCAGCGGCGATTAGTATTTTAGTTACAGATGAAAATATTGATAACAAACCACGAAGTGGGATGACGGATGAAAATCTTCAGACCAAAACAAGAAGCGGGATGATTTTTCCGATTATTTTAGTGCAATAAATGCGATGATTGGTCCAATTTACAGTTTTCAGGGGGGTAATGTTTAGGAGGGGGTAATCTGAAACCTTTACACCGGCGCTGTCTGGTAGAAGTGCGAGCTCGAGAAACAACCCCATCGCCGCAGAGCGAAGAGCTCGACGGACTGCAAGGTCGGAGACAAAGGATAGACAGGTATGACGGAGCACAACCAAGAAGGCATCGCCAAACAAATGCATCAACTCGGTAAAAGATGCGCTGTGAAACAGGAAGTCAGTGAAGAACATGACGCATTTAAAGCAGAGACGGGGGCATATTTAGGTCTCTCACACACGACGTGACATGACATCTGGTGCAAAGTTTGATATTGAGCCGAATTGATTACTGCAATGTGGCCTTTGCTGACTTGCCACAGCGCAGTATCATTCGGCTTCAGGCGGTCATCAATGCTGCAGCTCGCCTAGTCCTGCGATTAAATAAGTTCGACCATATTTCCACCGCAATCCAGGACCAGCTTCAGTGGCTCGGGATAGGCGAGCGCATCAAGTTCAAACTTTGCACCATGATGCACAAATGCCTGAACAACCGTGCACCACTATACCTCGTGGACAATATCAAATCGCTGGCAGACGATCCTAGTAGGTCACGTCTACGGTCATCCAAGACCGCCGACGTATCTGTCCCTGGTTAACTTCCTATCTAACAGACCGCTCCTCTTCCACTGTCTTTCTCTCCACTCGCTCCCCTTGGATCCCCGTTCCAGTCGGCCTTCCGCAAGGTTCTGTTCTAGGGCCCTTGCTCTATATCCTCTTCACTGCGGACATTAACTCTTTGCTCGCTTCTTGTTCACTGCGAAGCCACTCCTATGCAGATGATGTGCAGTCATACTCCCATTGCTTTGCAGAGGACGCTGCCAAAACTGTCCGCCTTATGGTCTGCGCTTCTGACACCCTTACTTCCTGGCTCTCGTCAAATCGACTGCGACTTAATTCTCAGAAGACGCAATTCATATGGCTGGGAACTCGCCAGCAGCTGGCCAAGATTGACTTGGCTGCTCTCGCACATGAGTTTCCTCTTGTAACTTTCTCTACCTCGGTCCGTGACCTTGGAGTCATCTTAGACCAAGAACTCTCCTTCTGTAAGCACATATCTTCCCTGTCACGTGCCTGCTATTACCAAATTCGACAGCTGCTCGTTGTTGCTCGCTCTCTCTCATTCACTGCATCTTCTACTCTTGTCCATGCCTTTGTCTGCAGCCGCTTAGATTACTGCTCTTCTCTTTATGTCGGCCTCCCACAGGTCCGCCTGAACTCCTTGGTTAGGGTCCTTCGATCTGCAGCACGCTTGGTTGGTGGCATCTCCCGGTTCGATCACGTTTCTGCCTTCATGAAGGACGATCTCCACTGGCTCCCACTGCAGCAACGCATTGCTTACAGAGTTTCGTGTATTGCTTGGCGCTGCATCCTGTCTCAAGCTCCATCATATCTATGTGCACTTTTTACTCCTGTCTTCGTTTCTCTGGGCCGCCGTTCGCTGCGGTCAGCTGCCCGCGGTGACTATCTTGTCTCTTTTTGTCGTACCGCTACTATGCAGCGAAGAGCTTATTCCGTGGTGGGTCCAGCTATCTGGAATGGCCTCCCTACGGCTCTCCGTTCTCTTCCTCGTGACTCTGCTGGCTTTTTCTACCGTCTTCTAAAGACCTTTCTTTTTGACCATGCAGGCTTGGGTTGGGAGCGCCTCTGAGTAGAGATCTTGAAGAGGCGCTATATAAATTTATGTGATTGATTGATTGATTGACTGTAACAAAAACAAAGCGGGTGATCGTGCCTTTCGAGTCGCTGGCCCACGCGCCTGGAACAGTCTTCCAGCATAAATTCAAGAAACAAAATCTCAATCTGCTTTTAGAAAACCGTTAAAGCTGCACCTACTTTCGAGCTGTTCGCATTTATGCTGAACTTTGACAATTGTATTAGGCTGTGTGTGTAAAGCATCCTAGAAGTAGCTTGCTACCGACGATGCTGTTATCTTGTTATCTTGATGGCATTTTTGATTCTCCACATTTACCTATGCAAGAATTGAGTTTGTAAATGAGCCAGCCGAGTTTAAGCGGGTCTTTTAGACCTTTGTCGGCTGACTCATTGGCCTGCACTAATATTAAGTTTATAACAATTTCTTGTTGAATTTTGTTGTTGTTGTTAATGTCTGTTACCGTTATGTGAATGCTTGGTTGTACTTCAGAAATTGGCCATAAGAACTGTCTACCATATACATTGGAGACTTAGTACCAAGGACACCTTCAAAATTAACCGTATATTAACTATATTGGGCATCAATAGGCTCCAAATTGGCCTCTTTATGTATCGGTACCACAATAATTTGTTACCACCTTGTTTTAATAATTATTTTAAATTGGCGTCCTCTGTGCATCAACATTACACTAGACATGCAGCTGATTACCGACCTGATTTTGCTAGAATCAATCCGAAGCTATTTTCCATTAAATGCCAGGGCCCAATCACATGGAACTCCTTACCACTAGATATAACCTCCCTTCCAACTTTGAGCAGGTTTAAGAGAGCTCTTAAGTTATATCTAACTGTAGAATGATCATTGAACTGTATTAACCTGAGATCTTTCTTTTTGAGTATTCTGGTGCACGATCTGACCTGCAGAGTATCATACAGTGTTTCCCTTTTGCCATAGCTGTTCTGACCTTTGTTTGCTAATATGATCACTTCAGTTTGGAAATCTCAAGCTTGTTTTTCTTTTTATTTCTTAACTGACTAGCAGTACCCATATGTTTGCACTGAGATAATTAGTTAAGCTATATGTATTGAATCTGTTTACAATGTCTGATCTGCCATTCCACCAACGATTGATACTGGGGTTCCTCTGATAGCGGGACTTGTACCTTTGGGGTTCCCCTTTAAGTGCTCAACCGTATGCGATCCTTTGCTTTATAATGTACTGTTTATTCTTATGATACGCTATTTATTCTTTCTGTTATGTTAATCATTAATGTTAATGCTATTATTTTGTTTTGTTTGTTTTGTCTTGATCAATGTGCAACGGTTGTTGCCTTAATAAATGGTATTTGATTTGATTTGATTTGATTGATTTGATGTGACATGCAAGTCAACAAATAAACAAACAAACTATAAAGATTGTCTTGATTACAATTACAATTAGGAATGCGGCCAATGAGGCGAGCAGCCGAACGATGAATTCGTTCAAGACACCCAATTAGTCCAAGCGGGAGACCCACAAGTACCGAACTGCAGTGATCAATTCTACTGGTGACAAAGGCATGCACAAGACTAGTGTCGCAGCAGCACTAGGAGAGAGGGATTTTGAGACAACTGGGAGTTGCCGAAGCTGGTAGTAGCAACTACGAGTGACCAAATTGATAAGCTTTGAGAAATTGAGCTTTTGATTCAGAGTAATTCCAGGGTATCGCACTGTGAGAGAGAACGAGATACCAGGGAAAGTTGCTGCTAATAAGTGCAGGTCAATGGACGCCAATTGCCTGCGAGTACCAAACCACATGTCCCAACGCTTAACGATTGGGAGGGGGAAAATGCATGGACGGTCCACCCACAACATGCATTGAGGGACCGTGCCCTCTCCCCTAAGTCTCCGCTCATGTGCCGATTAAAGATATTCATCTGCAACAATTATCTCTGTTTTGTGCTCGTTATAGGCCTATATATATATATTCAAGAATATATATCCATTATCGCCACAAAATTATCTGAAATAACGAAGTGACTTACCGGTCACACGGAGTTTCGCTTCTTTACCTCTAATGGAACTGCCTTCGGAATAAATTTCACAATAGATTTTTCCGTTGTCGTCCCACTGAACATTCATGAGAGTTAGCTTACACCCGGAAGGGATATTCTGCACGATGATTCTGGCTGTCACAGATGCGTCGAGGTCAGTGATCTTGGTAAAACCAGAAAGAGTCCAACTCCAGAAGTCTTCGATATACCAAGTCATATTGAGACAGCTTCTGAGTGAAGAAAGGCAGATGAAGGTAGCGTTTGTGCCGATAAGGTTGAACGAGTCCTCTGGGCCTTCCAATCGATGTTCTTGCCGTTTTTCTACGCGGAAGAAGACCAGTAATAATACTTATTAAGACAATAATTTATAATTATGGCGCTGCAACATGGTCATGACTGTTTAAGTGTACCCAGCAAAGCAACTATAGAAGCATAGCTGATCGACCGACCAGTGTTTCATCTAGACGTATCTGAGGGAGGAAGTTTTCCCAGGAAATGCGGAATGATCTTCCCCAAAAATCTTTCACAAAATGCTAATGGTTTTCGGATTCTATTTAGGGCCTACATCATTGTTTTACCTTAATCAATCAATCAATCAATCACACAAATTTATATAGCGCCCTTTCGAGATCTCTACTCAGAGGCGCTCCCAACTTAGGCCTGCTCAAAAAGAAAGGTCTTGAGAAGACGGTAGAAAGAACCAGCAGAGTCACGAGGAAGAGAACGGAGAGCCGCAGGGAGGCAATTCCAGATAGCTGGACCCACCACGGAATATGCTCTTCGCTGCATAGTAGCGGTACGACAAAAAGAGACAAGATAGTCACCGCGGGCAGCTGACCGCGGCCCAGAGAAACGAAGACAGGAGTAAAAAGTGCACATGGGTACGATGGAGCTTGAGCCAGGATGCAGCGCCAAGCAATAGACGAAACTCTATAAGCAATGCGTTGCTGCAGTGGGAGACAGTGGAGGTCGTCCCTCATGAAGGCAGAAACGTGATCGAACCGGGAGATGCCACCAAACAAGCGTGCTTCAGATCGAAGGACCCTGAAGTGTTATAATATATCGTGATATTATTTGCTATTATATTATGATCATAATGCTATTATTTTCTATTATAATAATTATATGATAACTGGCCTAGTTAGCTACACCGGTAAGCGAGAGCGGCATTCGTCTGTTGGATACGACGGACTGCGGTTTAAGCCCCGGGATGGGAGTCGACATTCAGAGATTTAGATATCTCGGGCTAGCACGCATGGGACGCGGTGGCGTAAGCTGCTGCGGAGCTATCTTGGGCAGGTTGCTTACCCATCATTGTCTGTGGGGAAGGCAACTGGAAACCACCTCACTCATCTCATCCCCAGGGGCATAAAAGCCAATGAACCAGCCTTTGGCCATAGTACCATCATCATAATCATCATCATCATCATCATCATCATCATCATCATCATCATCATCATCATCATCATCACCACCACCACCACCACCACCACCACCACCTCCACCACCACCATCATCATCATCATCATCATCATCATCATCATCATCATCATCATATGATACTATCATATTACCATGGTCCTGTCACCTTGCTCACGGTTTACAGACCTGGTAGTCTTCTCCTCCAACAGCTCAGTTCTTTGTAGAACTCTCTACCATCTTTGAAACCATTGTTGCCCACTTTTGTTATAAGAGTGACAATTTAGATGACCCTTCTTCTTTGTGGTTTATCTTTTTAAAGCTTAATAGGTCAATAGCTGTATCCCATCTTCTCAGAAACGTGCTCTTGTCTTTCCTTCACGCTAAAAGGCTAACCTTGATACTAGCCTCTGTCAAAATTACCGGCTAAAACTAAGGCTAAATCTGTTTGCTGACATCCAAATGTGCAGATCTTGCAATAGAGAGCTCATCCTTTCCACCAGAGAGATCTGTTCAGAAGGTGAGCCATGCACAAGAGCTTGGACCTCATCATGTTGTCAACAACCAACTTATCGCATGTTTAGATGGGAATGGGTTGCTCCCTCCCCTACAATCGGGTTGTCTGAGAAACCAATCAACAGAGAAATTTTTGCGAGCAACCGAAGACAGGAGAGGATGGAGAAGAATTGTACCAAATGCGACCGACCCTCGTGTCTCGGAAGGTTGAAGGCAAAGCAAGGCAGTTTACTGAAATCCTGCTAGTCCGCCTCCTGTGTGACTTCTATGGTGTCATGGACTGTGGTCAGATAACTCTTTTGGCTCTTTCTGATGTCAGCTCTGCCTTTGACTATGTAGACCATTCTATCCTTCTTCGGCGCCTTTCTGTCTCTTTTGGGCTCACTTAGAAACCCATAGAATGGCTACGCTCTTTCCTTGCTGACCATACAAACAGTACTGTTTCATATCTGACTCAGTTAGGTCTCGCTGGGTCCCTGTCCTTTTTGGTGTACTCCAGGGATCGGTTCTTGGCTCTTTACTTTACATTCTTTACACGCCAGATGTCGGCTCCCTGCTGCGGGTATGTGGACTCGTACATCAGCTATAATTATGCTGACGACATCCAAGCATGTGTTCACTGTCGTGCATCAGATGCGATTTACTCTGTTGGGTTGATGTGCTCTGCCATTGATACCCTTTCTGGCTGGATGTCTTCTAATCGTTTGCTTTTGAATCCATCCAAAACCCAATTCATTTAGCTTGGCGGTCGCAGACAATTGACTGGTCTAGACATGCACCTTTTGGCTCAGACCTTACCCCATATTGAATTCTCTCATACCGTCTGCGATCTTGGAGTGACACTCTTCACCAAGAACTTAGTTTCTCACAACATGTTAACCTAGTAACACCAAGCTGCTCTTACCAGCTCCGCCAGTTGCGTGTCGTCCTGCGGTCTCTATCTCATGATGCCGCTGTGATCCTTGTTCACGCCTTCGTAAACAGCAGAATATTAGGCCTATAATTGATCATTGCCGCTCAGTGCTTGCTGGTCACCCATCTAGCTTAATAGGGCGTCTTGACCGGGTCATGCGCTCTGCTGCTGGGCTTATTGATCATGTTTCAAAATTTGCCACGAGCTCTGCTTACATGCATGCGTGATGTTTTGCATTGGCTTCCAGTCTCGCAGCGCATCTCGTACAGAATAGCAGCACTTGTCTGGCGGTGCCTCACTGGTTGTGCTCCGTCCTACTGATCTGATCTCTGTCGCCCTGTCTCTGACATAGTCTCCCGTCGAGCTTTATGCTCTTCAGCCAATGGGGAGCTGCTGGTCCCTCGAACCCGCTCTGATACCAGATAGCGTCAAGCCTTCTCGGTTGTTGGCCCGTCCACATAGAATGGGCTCCCGCTTGCACTATACGCTTACTACCTCGCGATAATTAATTTTGCCTGCTTTCTTTTTATCCGTGGCTGGGCTGGGAGCGCCTCTGCCTAGGTTTCTTGAAGGGGTGCTATATCAGTTTTTGGAATGAATTAATGAATGAATAAATCATCCGCACCACCACCACCACCAACACCACCATCACCACCGCCACCCCATCACCACCGCCATCACCACCGCCACCGTCAACATGACCGCCACCGCCATCACTACTACTACAGTAGTAGTAATTGCAGCAGCAGCTACTACTTATACATGCACTGATAGGCTAATATTTAGCCCGGCTGGTTAAATTTCCCATCCCAATTCTCTCACTCGCAAGCTCTGACCCTTGCTCGCTCACAATTCTCGCACACATGATCGAGGTGCTGACACACACGATTTTATTATTTCTTACCTCATAGCCTTGCACACCGGCAGCCGCCTTTAGCCTAATGTTCTTCTAATAACTGAATACATGCATACGGTCTCTCATTTCCGCATTCGCCTGCTCAAATATAACTGGTAGATCTGTCATCCGGAAGTGGGATTGCCTATCTTCTAATATCATCCTATACACCTAAACCACTAATGATGCTGTATTATAGATCTATCTAAAGATCATTATAATAATTATACTTGACATTAAGATTGAGATGAACTTCAATACTAACCTATTCGTCGTGGCGGTTGGTTGGATTGCAATGAATCAATCATTGCAAACAGACAGACTGCCTTCAAAAGGCAGCCATACCACTTGCCATGCGCCATCTTCGGAAATATTAATAATTTTTGCTGTCTCAACTGAAAAAGGTCAATGCAGCCACATTCATTAACATCATCGTGACTGGCTTCCAACTTGGCGAGTAATACCTTTTAGTCATGGGCGGTGTTTGGTTGCCAATCTTGGCGGGGGGGGGCTAAAAAAATTGGACTTTGGTTCGGACGGACAGTTAGTCCAGATTTTTCATCGGCCAAAACGTTGATGACTTTTTTAGTCATTCGAATGAAGTTTGAAGTTTTGATCCTGAAAAGAGTCAATTCCCCGAATAAATTTCCCAGTCTCCGCCCTCTTGGGGGGTTGGGGGGTTGGGGGGCTAACAAGATGCCATTTTCATGGTAAAAACCTGAATATGGGCCTTATGGGGGCTTTCCTCTTAGACCCTGATAAACTCCGCCCATGCTTTTAGTCGTAACTCATTTATTTATTTATTTACTGAAAATTTGATATATAGGACTCCTTCAAGGTTACTACTCAGGAGCGCTCCCAGTCCAACCCCGGTCGAATAAGACAGTCTTGAGAAGAGAAAGAAATGACGTAGAAGTAGAAAGGCCAATAGGTATTTGACGAAGGATAACAGGGAGCTCATTCCAGGTCGTAGGGCCAGCCACAGAGAAAGCACGGCGCTGCCTGATTGCAGTCCGTGAGCGTGGAACAATAAGTACGGCTTGTGCAGCTGAGCGAAGAGAGCAGCGGCGTTGAACATGCGTGGTTGAGCAGCAGAGCTCCTGCAAGTATAAAGGAGCCAAACCCTCAAAGCAGCGCCGGACCAAGACGGAAATTCTGTACGTAATGCGCTGTGGGTAAGGAAGCCAGTGGAGTACATCCCGCATGTACTCCGAGACTCGGCCAAACTTGGGAATGCGGCCTATGAGGCGGGCAGCAGTGCGCAGGACCCTATTTAGGGGCCCCACCCGACAGGCTGGAAGTCCACCGTATATAGAACTGCAGTAGTCCATGCAAGCGTGAAACTACAAACGCATGAACAAGTGTTGAGGCTGCGCTAGGAGTCAAAGAGCGGGAAATGACCTTGAGCTGCCGAAGCTGGTAGTAACAGCTGCGACACAGAAGGTTAATGTGCCGCGTATATGTGAGTTCCTGGTCAAGGATGACTCCCAAATTCCGGACTGAAGTAGAAATAGTGAAATGTGGATATTTCAAGGATAGGGAAGCTAAATCAATTTTAGAAAGCTGCTGGGGCGTTCCAAGCCAGATAAGCTGTGTGAGAAGATAGAGTGGGATTGGACGACACACACCTTTCTCACTTTAATCCACTCAATGTGAAGGTATAAGTCGTGACGATTGGGAGTGCAGCTTAAGCAAAAACGGCAGCGGCGTAAAGCAAAGAAACAACATGCTGAATGTGGCCAGACTTGACCGTCCAGGACTGGAACTTTAATCACGACGTGAGATCCGTCGCTTCGACGGCTCAGTCCATCATCATTAGTAATAATAGTAGACGTAGCGGCATTAGTAATAGTAGCAGTAGCAAGGCAGTAGCAGTAGTAGTAGTTGTTGTTACTATTGGTGTTGTGGCATTAGTAGGCCCAGTTGTAGGAAAATTGCTGCAATAATAATTAGATAAGAATAATTACGAACAATTATATAAAACATATAATAAAATAATGTATTATTTTAATAACAATAATGATGTCGGTGGCAGGACATTTACCCCCTGGACAATTACCCCCTGGTCAATTACCCCCAGGACAATTACCCCCCGGACAACTACCCCCCGTGCCAATTACCCCCGGGACAACTACCCCCCGTACCAATTACCCCCGGACAATTACCCCCCGTGCCAATAACTAAGTCTATGTCATGTTAAACGCCTGCCTAATAGAAAACATTTAAATGTTATCGATAGAGTTCTGCCTATTTTCGTACTCAAACGAAACGACACCATTTGCTAAATTCTTCTGTTTCTTCTGTTTCACGTAAACTCGTAGATAAAATCTCGAAACTAAGTTTATCTTTCCCTCTCTCAGATTTAGAAAATTCCATCATAACTAGATATCTAAATTCAGTAGATTGTGTGTAAGCCAATTTTGTTTTGCATTGAATGGTCAGCTAAATATTTAATTTATGCAAGAGCGTACAGGTAACGTGTATGCCTGATAGTGAGATAAACAGATAAGCTTACTTAGAGAAAGACAGGCATTGAGTGATAGAAGGAGGGATGTACGCAGATAGCTTAGAAATAATGGTAGTAGCGAGGATCGAGTGTGTATAAGTGTGTAGACCCTACAATAAGTATTGTTGAGTGAGATATATAGTGAAGAAAGATGGCTATACCACAGTAAAGTTAATTTAGGATAGGCAGCGCTGAACGTCTGACAAAATTTAATACAAAGAGACTTGTAAAGAGAAAAACGCGTGAGGGAACAAGCTCACACTGTGGCACGGGGGGTAATTGTCCGGGGGGGTAATTGGTACGGGGGGGGTAATTGTCCGGGGGTAATTGGTACGGGGGGTAGTTATCCGGGGGGTAGTTGTCCTGGGGGGTAATTGTCCAGGGGGTAATTGTCGGGGGTAATTGTCCGGGGGGTAATTGTCCAGGGGGTAATTGCCCTAGAACCATGATATCAATTTTGGTTGGCTACCCTCCAGGGTCCAAACAAACTGGACTTTGGATCACTCTTTCTGAGTTTCCTGCCATTGTCTCATCCACCTTTGTCAGCGACCTACATGTAGAGTCATTCCGGGCTATAGGAACTGTCCTTTGTGGAGCATTATTATTACGTCAACGACTCTTGCACCAGTTTTATCCCGTTCTCTGTCCTCCTCTTTCGCCGCCACCTTTGTTCGTGATTTTAGTTGTCAATCGATTAGTCTAATTGCTCCTCCTCTAATCTGAGCTCCCTGAGGTTCGATTGCAACCCATGTTGTGGAATCTGCGGGCAGCTGCTTGTTTGATTGGCGGTGGCCCTAAGTCGGTCACATTTCGTCTTACATGCGGGATGTCCTCCACTGGCTTCCGGTTCAGCATCGCGTCCATTATTGGGTTTCATCTATCGACTGGCACAGTGTTTTGAGCAGTGCGCCTTCCTTGCTATGGGAACTCTTTATTATTTTTTACCTCAGCCTACAGTAACTCTGGTCGCCACTCTGTGCGCTCGACCTCAAAAGGCGGCTTTGTGGATCCACAGATTCCACAAGCACATCCCAGTCAACAGGCAGAACGGGACTTCTCTACTGTGTGAATGTGGGTGCGACAGTTTAGAATTGTATCCCTTCTGACCTGAGTTCTCTTCTTCGGAACCTGTTAAAGGGTTCGTCTCTTTCTACAAACTTCTCAAGACTTTCCACTTTGAATGTGCTTGGCACGGTAGCGCCTCTCAATATTGATGTTGAAGAAACAATATGTATGTTCTATTAAAATTAGGTTATAGATAAACAGAATACTGTTTATTATTGTTTTACCAGTTTGTTTCAAAGTGAAAACTTAATCGCTGTTTTTGCCGATTCGTCTAGGTCTGGAAGTGAAAGTCTTTCAGTTGCTCGTCGATCGCGTACTCGGGTTGGGATACCACGTCGCAAGCCTATTATGAAGAGAATTTACATGGCACATGATTGATTGTAATGCCAGACAATCTTTGCCTTCCGACGTCCGACTCGAAAATATATGCCGCATACAAGCAATCTATTTTATGTCTTTTCTGTAGGTTTAAAATTAATGCAGTTTCTGAAGAACATGAGCCAAAGCTAAAGTAGACCTGCTTGACGTAGGCCTACACAATGTTATGAAGTGATATCAGAAAAGGCGACGTTTTCGGTTGATGTAAGTCTTGGTTTGAACTTTTTCCGACACGAAGCACAGATTAAACACCTGCACAACAGAGTTACTGTAGTTAACTGCCGGTATTATTATTATTATTATTATTATTATTATTATTATTATTATTATTATTATTATTATTATTATTACGACTACTTGTGTTGGTATAGGCTACCGCATTCCATTAGGCGGCTGCACTTGATTAATTAGAATACGAAACATCTGCGACATGCAATCGATCTATTCTCGTGTCTTTAAAAGGTAAACAAGTTGTAAATTTGTGCGGTTTCCGAAGAACGGATGAGAAAAAGACCAAAAGAACTTGACGAACATGATATTATGAAGTGACGTCAGATAGACCGACAAAATTGTTTTATTGAAGTCTTGTTTTTCAACTTTATGGGGCACAGAACACCTGCAAAACATGGTCGTTTATTTCATGATTACAGGCATTGGATGTCGTTTAGTTTTGAGGCAATTTGAGATTTATTTTTTTAATAGCGTGTCTTCCTAACAAATAGAACATTAATTATAGTAGCGAGCGCTTGATGCTCTGGTCTCAATGATGAACCCTTTTGCATTGTACCGTAACGTATTGGATTGTACTGTATAATTGTATAGGGCTATATCAGAACTCTTAGAACGATTCTCACACTGCGCACCAATCAGAGGCACTCCCAGCGAGTACGACCCAGAGAGAAGAAAACAGTTTTGAGAGCGGAAAGATGCCTTTCGGGCCGATTGACAATGTGTCTAAACAAGATGAGCGTGCTATCAAGGACAACGGCAAGGTCACGGACACTGGAGTGGAAGGTGAAAGACTGGAATATATCGAGAAAGTCAAGCTCGATAAGCTATTGACGGGTGCCAACCAAATGAACCTGACCAAGAACTTTCTTTTACGCGGCATATCAACTGTTATGTCGTAATTATTGCTACTATCAGTTGCGTTAGCTTAGAGTAGTGTTCCGTTGCTGCAATGCTGCTTCAAACGCTCTTCCATTCTTTTGCTGTCTGTCGCCTTGAATAGCCTACTGCATCGCCCTCTACGTTGGTCTCCCGGCGACCCGGGTTGGGTAGAGACTATTATACGAATCGGATGTTTCTCACAGCGGCGCGCCCTATTGGTCGCATCCCAAGAGTCGGCAATGTCACCGAATAATTATAATATTATGCGGGATGTCCTGCATTGGCTCCCTCTTTCGCAGAGGATCGCTAACCAGATCTCTTCCTTGTTTTAGCGCTGTCTATCGGGTGTGGCACCTGTCTATTTGGAGGAGCTCTGCTGCTCCACAGTAGTTATGAAAGGGCAGGGTCTGGAGCAGCACGCTGGTTCCATGCTCTCTACAACGTCTATACTGGTTCCCGGACCGGCGGAAGTGACCCAGGGGTTCCCCGGACCGGCGGAAGTGATCCAGGGCCTAGACTGCCCCACTGCTTCAGCAGAGGACACCTACATTGGCTGATGCGCTGGCTCCCTACCGTCGAAAGGACAGCAGCCCCACCTTGCTTAAGCAACATCTATGTTCTGTAACCCTAGATAGGAAGTGTGACATTGCAGCTCAAACCTACTCTGTGCAACATCAACATCCTGGAACCCTAATCTGCTTAGCATCTGCGCTCTGCAGCCCTAACCAAAACCATGAAATTTTGGACATAGTCGCAAATGTAGCTAAGTCCCAGGAACAACCGAAAGTGCTTACACTGGTTTCCCAGCGTATTGGAAGTAACATTGGGCCTACATTGGCCTCCAAGTGCTCTGTGCCACTTCCGCTAAGAAGCAGCATTAAGCGTGGAAAATTATACCCCCTAATCTACGATAGTCTTATAATTTTAGTGACACATGAAATAAAGGGGTTTAAAGCAGCACTACATTTATTGAAATCTTTGCTCTATTTCAACTCCTGAAATGTCCACAATTGTAATACACGGAAGATATCAATTTAATACATTATATTTCACATGAATAATATTAATTTATCAACATTTGAATGTTTTATTGAGCAAAATGCGAATCACGTGGAGATCGACTTTCTTAAGAACTCAACAGATGGCGAAGAAAGCCTCCTCTTTGACATAGACCCATCAGTCTTCTCCAGATGGCGCAAACGATCAGCTATTGTCATACAAACATAGATCGACCTCTCAGCCACCAGCTTCTCACATAAGCTTATACCAGCACTCCTTAATATCTTATTCACAGTTCCTCACCCCAGCACTGATACATATATTTATCAAATCTTCACTTCCTCTATTTCATAACCCATAATCTATTATGCAAGGTTTACAAGGCTCCAGGTTTGCAAGCCTTATTCCCACTTCAAAAATCCAGCAACCACACACGTATTTATCAAATTTTCAATTCTTCGGCACCACAAGTTATCATTTTATCACACAATTCCTATATTCTTCAGGTTGAACTCCTTTTCCCTACATCACCAACCCTGCACTCATGCACTTATTTCTCAAATTTTCAATTCTTTGGCTCCATAGGTCATCATTTTATCACACAATTCCTATATTCTTCAGGTTTGCACGCCATATCCTCACCAACCCTGCACTCATGCACTTATTTCTCAAATCTTCATTTCCTTGGCTCCACAGGTTTTCACGCCTTCTTCCCACCTCACCAACCCTGCACCCATGCACATATTTATCAAATTTTCAATTCTTTGGCTCCACAGGTCATCAATTTATCACACAATTCCTATATTCTTCAGGTTTTCACGCCTCCTTCCCACCTCACCAACCCTGCACTCATGCAATTATTTCTCAAATCTTCATTTCCTTGGCTCCACACGTTTTCACGCCTTCTTCCCACCTCACCAACCCTGCATCCATGCACAATATTGCACATATTTCTCAAATTTTCAATTCTTTGGCTCCATAGGTCATCAATTTATCACACAATTCCTATATTCTTTAGGTTTTCACGCCTTCTCCCCACCTCACTAACCCTGCACTCATGCAGTTATTTCTCAAATTTTCAATTCTTTGGCTCCACATGTCATCAATTTATCACACAATTCCTATATTCTGCAGGTTTTCATGCCATATCCGCACCTCATCAACCCTGCACTCATGCACTTATTTCTCAAATCTTCAATTATTCGACTCTACAAACCATCATTTTATCACACAATTCCTATATTCTGCAGGTTTTCACGCCATATCCCCACCTCATCAACCCTGCACTCATGCACTTATTTCTCAAATCTTCAATTATTCGACTCTACAAATCATCATTTTATCACACAATTCTTATATTCTTCAGGTTTGCACGTCTTATTCCCCACCTCACGAGTCCTGCACTCATGCACTTATTTCTCAAATTTTCAATTCTTTGGCTCCACAGGTCATCATTTTATCACACAACTCCTATATTCTTAAGGTTTTCACGCCTTATTCCCACCTCACCAACTTTGCACCCATGCACTTATTTCTGAAATCTTTAATTCTTTGGTTCCACAGGTTTTCACGCCTTCTTCCCACCTCACCAACTTTGCACCCATGCACATATTTGTCAAATTTTCAATTCTTTGGCTCCACAGGTGATCATTTTATCACACAATTCCTATATTCTTCAGGTTTGCACGCTATATTCCCACCTCACCAACCCTGCACTCATGCACTTATTTCTCAAATCTTCAATTCTTTGGCTTCACAGGTCATCAATTTATCACACAATTCCTATATTTTTCAGGTTTGCACGAATTATCCCCCACCTCACCAATCTTGCACTCATGCAATTATTTCTCAAATTTTCAATTCTTTGGCGCCACAGGTCATCACTTTATCACACAATTCCTATATTCTTCAGGTTTTCACGCCTTCTTCCCACCTCACCAACCCTGCACTCATGCACTTATTTCTCAAATCTTCAATTATTCGACTCTACAAATCATCATTTTATCACACAATTCATATATTCTTCAGGTTTGTACGCCTTATCCCCCCACCTAACGAGTCCTGCACTCATGCACTTATTTCTCAAATTTTCAATTCTTTGGCTCCACAAGTCATCATTTTATCACACAATTCCTATATTTTTAAGGTTTTCACGCCTTCTCCCCACCTCACCAATCCTGCACTCATGCACTTATTTCTCAAATCTTCAATTCTTTGGCTCCACAGGTTTTCACGCCTTCTTCCCACCTCACCAACTTTGCACCCATGCACATATTTGTCAAATTTTCAATTCTTTGGCTTCATCATTTTATCACACAACTCCTATATTCTTCAGGTTTGCACGCCATATCCCCACCTCACCAACCCTGCACTCACGCACTTATTTCTCAAATCTTCAATTCTTTGGCTCCACAGGTCATCATTTTATCACACAATTCCTATATTCTTCAGGTTTGCACGAATTATCCCCCACCTCACCAATCCTGCACCCATGCAATTATTTCTCAAATTTTCAATTCTTTGGCTCCACAGGTCATCATTTTATCACACAATTCCTATATTCTTCAGGTTTTCACGCCTTCTTCCCACCTCACCAACCCTTCACTCATGCACTTATTTATGCACTTATTTATCAACTCTTACGTACTGAACGATTCGGCAGATCAACTGCTCAATTCTATTATTCTGCAGATAATAACTTACTTACTCACGCACAACACTTACGAACTCCTGCACATATTTTCAAGGTCTTCAAGCTTTCAGCGCTAACCCATACATCTTTCTTGTTTCAACCCCATAACCCGCCTATTCTATTATTCTGCATTTACTACTTACTTACTCACTTCGAACTCCAGCACATAATATTTATATCTCATAGAATATGGTGCGAGGAGGGGGTCATTCTTAATTTGTAGGAAACAAAGGAAGACAATCTTTGCAATATGACAACACTTTTGATAAACTTCGAATAATAGCGAACGACGAAATACAACTTAGGATTTCAACCAGCAAGTTACAAGTCTTTTTAGGGTTGAGTGTGCTAAGTTGGCGAAGTAAAGGGGTGGGGGAGGAGTGCATGTTCTTAAGTTTATGCAAACAAAGGTATCCAATAAATTTGCTGCTCCATCAATTTTAGCAAACCACAAACTTTGCGTGTGTAGAAATGCGAGTTAGGGCTGCAAGTGTTGCATGATTCACGTTTAGCTGCATGCAGCTTAGTACGAACCTGCAACACTTGCAGCCCTAACTCGCATGTGCAGGAGTTCGTAAGTGTTGTGCGTGAGTAAGTAAGTTATTATCTGCAGAATAATAGAATTGAGCAGTTGATCTGCCGAATCGTTCAGTACGTAAGAGTTGATAAATAAGTGCATGAGTGAAGGGTTGGTGAGGTGGGAAGAAGGCGTGAAAACCTGAAGAATATAGGAATTGTGTGATAAAATGATGACCTGTGGAGCCAAAGAATTGAAAATTTGAGAAATAATTGCATGGGTGCAGGATTGGTGAGGTGGGGGATAATTCGTGCAAACCTGAAGAATATAGGAATTGTGTGATAAAATGATGACCTGTGGAGCCAAAGAATTGAAGATTTGAGAAATAAGTGCGTGAGTGCAGGGTTGGTGAGGTGGGGATATGGCGTGCAAACCTGAAGAATATAGGAGTTGTGTGATAAAATGATGAAGCCAAAGAATTGAAAATTTGACAAATATGTGCATGGGTGCAAAGTTGGTGAGGTGGGAAGAAGGCGTGAAAACCTGTGGAGCCAAAGAATTGAAGATTTGAGAAATAAGTGCATGAGTGCAGGATTGGTGAGGTGGGGAGAAGGCGTGAAAACCTTAAAAATATAGGAATTGTGTGATAAAATGATGACTTGTGGAGCCAAAGAATTGAAAATTTGAGAAATAAGTGCATGAGTGCAGGACTCGTGAGGTGGGGGGATAAGGCGTACAAACCTGAAGAATATATGAATTGTGTGATAAAATGATGATTTGTAGAGTCGAATAATTGAAGATTTGAGAAATAAGTGCATGAGTGCAGGGTTGGTGAGGTGGGAAGAAGGCGTGAAAACCTGAAGAATATAGGAATTGTGTGATAAAGTGATGACCTGTGGCGCCAAAGAATTGAAAATTTGAGAAATAATTGCATGAGTGCAAGATTGGTGAGGTGGGGGATAATTCGTGCAAACCTGAAAAATATAGGAATTGTGTGATAAATTGATGACCTGTGAAGCCAAAGAATTGAAGATTTGAGAAATAAGTGCATGAGTGCAGGGTTGGTGAGGTGGGAATATAGCGTGCAAACCTGAAGAATATAGGAATTGTGTGATAAAATGATCACCTGTGGAGCCAAAGAATTGAAAATTTGACAAATATGTGCATGGGTGCAAAGTTGGTGAGGTGGGAAGAAGGCGTGAAAACCTGTGGAACCAAAGAATTAAAGATTTCAGAAATAAGTGCATGGGTGCAAAGTTGGTGAGGTGGGAAGAAGGCGTGAAAACCTTAAGAATATAGGAGTTGTGTGATAAAATGATGACCTGTGGAGCCAAAGAATTGAAAATTTGAGAAATAAGTGCATGAGTGCAGGACTCGTGAGGTGGGGAATAAGACGTGCAAACCTGAAGAATATAAGAATTGTGTGATAAAATGATGATTTGTAGAGTCGAATAATTGAAGATTTGAGAAATAAGTGCATGAGTGCAGGGTTGATGAGGTGGGGATATGGCGTGAAAACCTGCAGAATATAGGAATTGTGTGATAAAATGATGGTTTGTAGAGTCGAATAATTGAAGATTTGAGAAATAAGTGCATGAGTGCAGGGTTGATGAGGTGCGGATATGGCGTGAAAACCTGCAGAATATAGGAATTGTGTGATAAATTGATGACATGTGGAGCCAAAGAATTGAAAAATTGAGAAATAATTGCATGAGTGCAGGGTTAGTGAGGTGGGGAGAAGGTGTGAAAACCTAAAGAATATAGGAATTGCGTGATAAATTGATGACCTATGGAGCCAAAGAATTGAAAATTTGAGAAATATGTGCAATATTGTGCATGGATGCAGGGTTGGTGAGGTGGGAAGAAGGCGTGAAAACGTGTGGAGCCAAGGAAATGAAGATTTGAGAAATAATTGCATGAGTGCAGGGTTGGTGAGGTGGGAAGGAGGCGTGAAAACCTGAAGAATATAGGATTTGTGTGATAAATTGATGACCTGTGGAGCCAAAGAATTGAAAATTTGATAAATATGTGCATGGGTGCCGGGTTGGTGAGGTGGGAAGAAGGCGTGAAAACCTGTGGAGCCAAGGAAATGAAGATTTGAGAAATAAGTGCATGAGTGCAGGGTTGGTGAGGATATGGCGTGCAAACCTGAAGAATATAGGAATTGTGTGATAAAATGATGGTTTGTAGAGTCGAATAATTGAAGATTTGAGAAATAAGTGCATGAGTGCAGGGTTGATGAGGTGCGGATATGGCATGAAAACCTGCAGAATATAGGAATTGTGTGATAAATTGATGACATGTGGAGCCATAGAATTGAAAATTTGAGAAATAACTGCATGAGTGCAGGGTTAGTGAGGTGGGGAGAAGGCGTGAAAACCTGAAGAATATAGGAATTGTGTGATAAATTGATGACCTATGGAGCCAAAGAATTGAAAATTTGAGAAATATGTGCAATATTGTGCATGGATGCAGGGTTGGTGAGGTGGGAAGAAGGCGTGAAAACGTGTGGAGCCAAGGAAATGAAGATTTGAGAAATAATTGCATGAGTGCAGGGTTGGTGAGGTGGGAAGGAGGCGTGAAAACCTGAAGAATATAGGAATTGTGTGATAAATTGATGACCTGTGGAGCCAAAGAATTGAAAATTTGATAAATATGTGCATGGGTGCAGGGTTGGTGAGGTGGGAAGAAGGCGTGAAAACCTGTGGAGCCAAGGAAATGAAGATTTGAGAAATAAGTGCATGAGTGCAGGGTTGGTGAGGATATGGCGTGCAAACCTGAAGAATATAGGAATTGTGTGATAAAATGATGACCTATGGAGCCAAAGAATTGAAAATTTGAGAAATAAGTGCATGAGTGCAGGGTTGGTGATGTAGGGAAAAGGAGTTCAACCTGAAGAATATAGGAATTGTGTGATAAAATGATAACTTGTGGTGCCGAAGAATTGAAAATTTGATAAATACGTGTGTGGTTGCTGGATTTTTGAAGTGGGAATAAGGCTTGCAAACCTGGAGCCTTGTAAACCTTGCATAATAGATTATGGGTTATGAAATAGAGGAAGTGAAGATTTGATAAATATATGTATCAGTGCTGGGGTGAGGAACTGTGAATAAGATATTAAGGAGTGCTGGTATAAGCTTATGTGAGAAGCTGGTGGCTGAGAGGTCGATCTATGTTTGTATGACAATAGCTGATCGTTTGCGCCATCTGGAGAAGACTGATGGGTCTATGTCAAAGATGAGGCTTTCTTCGCCATCTGTTGAGTTCTTAAGAAAGTCGATCTCCACGTGATTCGCATTTTGCTCAATAAAACATTCAAATGTTGATAAATTAATATTATTCATGTGAAATATAATGTATTAAATTGATATCTTCCGTGTATTACAATTGTGGACATTTCAGGAGTTGAAATAGAGCAAAGATTTCAATAAATGTAGTGCTGCTTTAAACCCCTTTATTTCATGTGTCACTAAAATTATAAGACTATCGTAGATTAGGGGGTATAATTTTCCACGCTTAATGCTGCTTCTTAGCGGAAGTGGCACAGAGCACTTGGAGGCCAATGTAGGCCCAATGTTACTTCCAATACGCTGGGAAACCAGTGTAAGCACTTTCGGTTGTTCCTGGGACTTAGCTACATTTGCGACTATGTCCAAAATTTCATGGTTTTGGTTAGGGCTGCAGAGCGCAGATGCTAAGCAGATTAGGGTTCCAGGATGTTGATGTTGCACAGAGTAGGTTTGAGCTGCAATGTCACACTTCCTATCTAGGGTTACAGAACATAGATGTTGCTTAAGCAAGGTGGGGCTGCTGTCCTTTCGACGGTAGGGAGCCAGCGCATCAGCCAATGTAGGTGTCCTCTGCTGAAGCAGTGGGGCAGTCTAGGCCCTGGATCACTTCCGCCGGTCCGGGGAACCCCTGGGTCACTTCCGCCGGTCCGGGAACCAGTATAGACGTTGTAGAGAGCATGGAACCAGCGTGCTGCTCCAGACCCTGCCCTTTCATAACTACTCTCCACCCTAAGCGTCCAACGTCGCGGCTTCCCCCGCTCTTCTAAACAGACCGAGCTTCTTGTTCCCCGGTCGAGCACTGCAGCTGTCATGCAGCGCCGTGCTGTTTCTGTCGCTGGCCCTGCAACCTGGAATGGGCTCCCTGTGGAACTACGTCGAAAGCCTATAGCCTTTGAGACCACGTTCCACTCTACTCTCAACACTGTTCTTTTTTAGCGTGAGTTGGGACGGGCGCGCTTCTGAGTAGATACGGCCTACTCTTCAAGAGGCGCTATATAAATATATGAAATGATTGAGTGAATGAATGAATGAATAAATGATGACAGACGGAGGTGCGTGTAAGTCGCGAGAGCGTGCATCATTACGAGCAGCAAGTGCAAGCCGTGTAGATGGAGGATCATGCACGAAAAATATGGCCATGTCACATCTTGCATCTTATATGTCACATCTTATATGTCACATCTTATATGTCACATCTTATATGCGGGATATCTTACACTGGCTCCCTTCTCAACAACGGACTGCATATAGGGTCTGTGCCTTGGTTAGGCGGTGCATTGAAGGAATAGCTCCACCGTATCTTCGAGAACTCTGTTGTTCCACCTTGGGTGTTCAGCGTCGATCCACCCTTCGATCAGCGAACCAAATTGAACTTCTGGTTCCCCGCTAGCGAACTGCTATCCGACAGCGTCGCTCTTTTTCTGTTGCTGGTTCTACAACCTGGAATGGTCTCTCTGTTACATTACGCTTAATTCCCAGGAGTCACTCTGCTCTGTTCCTTAAGAATCTAAAAACTGTCTTATTTTGCCGTGGTTGTGCCGGGAGCACTTCTGAGTAGCCTACCTTGAAGAAGCGCTATACAAATTTCTGAGGTAAATAAATAAATAAATTAATAAATAAATGCTGGAGTACAATAACATATTCGGTTGGAATTTTGCAAAGTTTATTTTTCCATGCAAACCATACAGATAACCATAGAGACAATGTTTGCTTAAAATGACTATCATTATAATTATAATTACATGTATATTATCGTCTATATTAGAAAGTCCGGATTATGAAATTTCAAAGGAGAATGTTTGAAAGGATTCTTTTGCTGTTGGTAACTTTTACAGATTCAGATAAGGTTCTGTTGTCAACTTGTAAGTTGTGCCATTCGAGACAAACATTCGTCCGAAACTTTTGTGGCAAATCAATCTTTGGCTGAAACGTAATAAAAGCAATGTTTGTCAGCATAATTTATTAAGTTACCGGCGCCAGAGAATTCTGTAATTCATTATGCAAGCTTCAATTAATTATGCAGTGTCACTCTAAAATCGGAACTTATTCTTAAGCAAATATTTCAATAATAAAATGACTAAAGTTGATAAGTTTGCCGTAGCATGATGCAAACATTTTCAGGTAGCACCGAATGTCATGCTACTCTAAGCTTATAATAATATTCTCATCAATGTTGAGGTGCAATTGCTACTACCCTGCAGTGCTAGATATTCATTCATTCATTCAGTCAGTCATTCAGTCATTCAGTCATTCATTCATTCACTCATTTATATAGCGCTCATTCACGAAAAAACTACTCAGAGGTGCTTCCGACTCCAGCGCGCCAAAAAAGAACAGTTTTAGGTTTGTCAAGTAAGGATCCCAGGGTGTGAGCGTATATAGCTCAAAAGAAAGGCAGGCTAGCGAGAATACATGTTTTCATATCCAGTGTATTGTAGGCCTATTGCATTGTATGTGACCATGAAGCATTTCTCTCGGCAAATCCATTCAGAGGCGCTCCCAGTGCGATCGACTCCTTAAGAACAGGTATAGTTTCAGGTGGGCCAAAGATGAGAGACTGCAAGAGAGAGAGAGAGAGAGAGGAGAAGCGAACTGACGATAGAATTCCATTCCATAGAGATTGGCCTGTCACTTATGTAGGCAAAGCAGTTGGACTGAGCCATGGCATGATGGCAGTCATGACGTGAGGAACAAAGATGGCAAGGCGACCAAAAATCTAAGAGGTCGCAGCGAAGTGACAGAGAGGGGGAAACGAAGAAGTATGAGATCAATCGAGTGTAACGTGGCATCGACGAATACAAAGAACTCTTGTCGAACGTGTATACTGTATAAACTCAACAATTCCATTGAGCAATAAAACCAAAAGAAAAAAGCTAAACCAGACGAAATACCACGATAAAGGAAACATAATCGTCGCTTGCAGTGCATTGGCAAGAACAGAATTAAAAAGATTACATTACATGTAGTTACCTCAATATACATTTGCAGCCCTATACGGTAACCAAAATCGCACTCACGCAAACATAATTATGCACAAAGTCATATCTATGTTATTAGGCCTAACCTCGTGGAACAACAATTATTGTCTGCTATGGTTACAGAGGTTCTACATGCCTAAAAATCCATCTGTATGAATTATGTTTTTGACCTACAAGACTCTATCATCTCTGAGAAATATCTTAAAGTAAGCAAATAACTTACTGACGGCTGCGAGGGAAGCACTTCCTGGAAAAGCTTTGCCTTCAATTACGATCTCGCAAGTGATATATCCGGCATCTTTCAAGTCAACATTCATGACAGTTAACTCGCATCCCTCAGTGCTATTCACCACAGTGTATTTATCTTCGCGAAGAACACCCGTGTCTAGACCAGAAATCGGAACTGGAGTTGATCCGGGTTTAGATTTGTACCACGCCATTCCAGTACAGTCTCCTAGCGGGGAAATACAGACGAAGGCGGCGTTTGAGCCAATATAAGCGAGCGAATTGTTTGGACCCTTCAGTGGGCTTTCTGGTTTCGCAGGATCTGAACAGAAATCGAGAAATTTTTATTTAGACCTACTCAAAACAATGTAAAATTCAGTTTAATTTTAATCAACAAGACGTAGTGAGGAACACAAAATGAGAAAAAGAAGAATTGCTAAAGCGATGGAGTGCAACACTTCCAGTAAGACAGATGAATTGATGGATAGAATCTTCTTCAGTCTTCAGATGCATAGTACTTCGCTGTTTGCCTTTCTTCCTCTTCGTCTTCACCATCATCGTGGTCTTCTTCGTCTTGTTCATCATCGTCATTTTTATATTCATCGTCATCATCAACCTCTTCCTCCTGCACCTTCTCTTCCTCCTCCTCTTCCTCCTCCCCCTGCTCCTGATCTTCCTTCTCCTTCTCCTCCATATCTTTCTCCTTCCCCTTCTTCCCCATCTCCTTCTTTGCAATCTTGTCTCGTCGTACTCTTTGTATTCCTCGTTTATTTTACATGCGGGATGTCTCCACTGGCTTCCTGGCCAGCAGCGCATCGATAATATAGGTTAGTCTGCTCGATCGTTTACTCAGCATGAAATGATCGTAGACAGCACAGTGTAGGTATATAATTCTCTGTAATTGACCCCATGGTACGGAGCGTGTGCTCTTACTGTCTTTACGCTGTAGGCCTAGCTATTATTATAGACCTACATGTACATGGGGTTTGCTGAGACTCATATGCGTTTCATCTCAGCTTTAAAATCGTCGTTTTTAGTCGGCGTCAGGAACGTAACTAGCGTCACTAGCGTAACTAGCGTTGGGTTTGGAAATTGGATTAAGCCCCCAAACGAAGCCCTCCCCCGAAATAAATCAAGCCGTTGTATGCTTACGGCTAAATATGCTACCGCACCCGTCATGCTCAAAGCTTAAGCCCCCCCCCAAAAAAAAAAACCCGGCGGCCTTGCATCGAGAGACCTCCTTAGTAGTGAGTCTTAATATCTCTACGGGGACTCAGAGGAGCTACATGTAGGCCTATATTAAATTTTTTATCTCCGTAATGAACGAATTAATGAATCTTCAAGTTCATGCTCTTTACTTTTTATTATCGTTGTAAGCATAAACTAACACCAATGATTGTATAACTTACTGATCGCGACGAGCCGAGCCTCTCCTTCGAGTTTCTTGTTCCCAACACGAATCTCGCAGACCACGGATCCCGTATCCGTCAATTCAACCTTTTCCACGACCAACTTACATCCCTCGTCCGTATCTTCAACGGTGTACTTTCCATTGGGAGTGGCACCCTTGCATTCACTGTATATAGGCACTCTGGCTGCAGTTGCTGGCGTGGCTTTATGCCAAGTCATTCCGACGCAGTTCTTCAATGGAGAAACGCAGGTGAAGTTGGCCGACGAAACTCATCGTGTCCGCTGCTCCTTTCAGTTCGCTTACTGGTTGTACTTCATCTGAACGGAAATTGATTCTTGGTCCCACCGTTTCGCTTTTTTGTTGAGCTAAATTTAGAGGGAGATTGGCTGGTGCTATCAGAACGCTTTGTTGCTGCATTAGGTCTGCATTACCTAAAGGAAAATCCAAAATTACTCAAAATAGTTCTCTGTGTGCATAATATATATGCATTGACAGTTTAGCAAAGAGTGTGAAATAAAATCGGCAGGGGATCAACAGCAGTTGTCCTTATGCATGGTGTTAAAACAACCAAAGAGAGGCAGAAACACAGAACGACTAATTATAGATCTAATAATAATAATAATAATAATTCAATTCAATTCACTTTATTGCAACCAGAAAAGAAGAAGACAACAAAAGTACAAAACATGCATGCATTGGCTACAAAGGGGGGGAAGCAAAAGGGATGGATATCCCGCTAAGAAGGGTCACCCAAGTAAAAGAAAATTGACAAGAAAAATTAATCAAGATAGCTGAAATGAAAGAGACTAAATCAAATTAGGTGATGACAGATTGCAGAAAAGTTTATACTGGCAAGAGCATGTAGAGAAACAAGCTTAACTAAGTACTAATAATAATAATCAGGACGAGACCTGATTTAAAAAAACTCAAAACAGCTCCAAACATTTTTTTTTAAATCCCGAGGGATCCTAGGTACCTCGGGTAAAATAATAATAATAATAATAATAACAATCAGGACAACGACGAGTAGGGTCATTCTGGACTAGTTTTTAACCAGTAGTTAGTCATGAAGTCTCTTAGGGATCCTAAATACACTGTACCTCGTGGCAAAAAATAATAGGCTTAATAATAATATCTGCAATATAATAATTATAATCGCTCACCCATTCATTCACTCACTCAATTACTCACTCACTCACTCACTCGCTCACTAACGCACTCACTAACGCACTCACTCACTTACTCACTCAATCACTCACCCACTCACTAACGCACTAGCCCACTCACTCTCTCAATTACCCATTCATTCACTCACTCACGCACTCACGCACTCACTCAGACACTCACTCACTCAATTACTCACTCACTCACTCACTCAATTACTCACTCAATTACTCACTCAATTACTCACTCACTCACTCACTCACTCACTCACTCATAGATATTCCGAGATAACTGACCAATTCCGATTCTCGCAGCGGCTTCAGTCATCGCAAACGACCAGACTGTCACCAATGCGCAAACTGAGAGTTTTCCAATTGACATCATAATCTTTCAATCGGTGGTTGTTCGGCTCTAAGTTCAGAATACATCCACATGCCATAAGTCTTAAAATGTCCACTGACAAAATAATAAACTAACTACTATTATATTTGAATCTTTTATTATTATTAGTGACGTGTATTCCTTGAAAAAATAATTTATTATTATTGATCAATGATAGCGCATTCTTCGATAATTATTAGCAGTAGCCTAGTTGAAGTATTAAGTATTATATAGCTGTAGGTCTGATAGTAGTAGTAGACTAGTAGTAGCATCAGCGTAGGAGTATTAGTATTAGTAGTAGTAGTGGTGGTTGTTGTTGTTGTTGTTGCTGCTGACTGTTGCCATTGATTCCACGACAACTGGTTCAACTACAACTGGTTCACGGACAATTCGTTCACCGACAGCTGGTTCACGACATTTGTTACACGACAATAATATTGGAATGAAGAATGAAAGCTGGATGCATGTTGAAATACATGAATAAAAATCATCAATCCAGCTTCCATTTAACAAGCAGCTTTTTTATTATAGCTTAAGCTGGAGCTGTATTCATGAAAATGTTCTTGCTTAAATTGGAACTGGACTGATGCTAAAGCGCTCGTTAAATGGAAGCTGTATAATGGTATTTTTATATCTGAAATAGAAGCCGGATCAATGAATAGAATGCTTGATAAATGGAAGCTGGATTGATGATTTTCATTCATGTATTTCAACATGCATCCAGTTTTCATTCCTCAAGCGCTTTATCATTAATCCGGCTTACATTTCGCAATCGTTATTTTTGTCAATCCAGCTTCTATTGCATCTATAAGGAACCTTCATCCAGCTTCCATTCACCAGTTGCCGGAGAGTCAATAACATTGTCGTGTAGGGCCTACCAATTGTCGTGAACCAGTTGTCGGTGAACGAATTGTCCGGGAACCACTGTTGTCTGTGAACGAATTGTCCGGGAACCACTGTTGTCTGTGAACGAATTGTCCGGGAACCACTGTTGTCTGTGAACGAATTGTCCGGGAACCACTGTTGTCTGTGAACGAATTGTCCGGGAACCACTGTTGTCTGTGAACGAATTGTCCGGGAACCACTGTTGTCGGTGAACCAGCTGTCGTGACACCGTTGCCGTTGTTGTAGAATTTAGGCATTAGAGTATTGATAACCACATTGCAATATTGCTCTAGTAGTAACAGCAATAGTCTCTCAGATCGTCTAACCGTTGTCTTCAAAGCGAAAAATCGTCCGTGCTGCATCTGCTGCTTCTCCCTCAGTAATGCTCGTCTTTCCGCTGCACGTAGATCGGTTTAGGCTACTTATTGTGGCTGACTGACTCGTGTACAAGACGGTTCACGTGGCTCGTCATTGATTCGACTGTCAGATAATTCATACTCCCACAACAGTAGGCTACTGCTTGAGTCGAAAACATTTTCAGCGCAAAACTATTTATTCTAGTGATTATAGAAGTAGATCTAAACGTGATTTCAAAGTATCTTGCGTTTCGTTTAAGGGACGAACGAAAGAACTTGACGACCGCAATGTTGTTCAGTAAAATGTCAGATAAGGTGATGCAAACAGTTATTTCAGTTTTATTTCGTAGGCCTACTTCCAATAAAGTAAACGGCAGAACACCTGCACCGGAAATACGTTTTCTCGCGTATATTATGTAGGAGTAGCAGTAGCAGCAGCAGCAACAACAATAACATCAGCAACACAGTGGCGCCCCGCCCCATAGCACCGCTACTGCAGCTTTATACTAAGTGCAATGACCTTGTTGCGGGTAAAATAAATTTTTCAACGATATCCCGCGCCGGAAACTGGACTCCGTGAAGGGCTTTTATACGGCGCGAGACATTTCTTAGTTTTATTCCAATATTAAACAACTAGTTGGGGTACCAGATGCCTCCCGGAAGATTGTGGGTTTTCGCCCCCACCCGCAAGGTGAGGGTGAAGAAGGGTGGCCCTGTCTGTCTACTGTCTAGCTGGAACGTTTGAGGTAAAAAGGTGCGAAACTGTGATCACCATGAAACAGTTTGTCTATAATAATTATTAATTCACCCACCACCCAGCTCCCACTGCTGGAGTTTCCTTGCTCATAGTTATTTTGAATAGTCGTTCTACAAGAAGCGCTATATAAACCCACAAATACGATTATATTTTTATTCTCTAACATAGTATAGGCCTAATACCAGTTATTGACGAGTTTGTTCAAAAAGTGTTTTTGTGAAATGCAGTGACAAAGTTACTGTGGGTACAAAAACAATTTTAATAATACTGAGTAGGCCAGTGCATAATCATTCTGTGGTTTATCTGGCTATTACAAGAGAGGATGCAATGGTAGTCATTACCTCTAGGCCTACTTTCCATATCACTAGGCCTACCCTAAATTTAAGCAAGTGGCCCAAACTCATTCGCGAGCGCTGCTTCGTGGCAAAGGGCTGGCGTCGGGTTTCAGCTGACGCAGTAGGCTGCTGTTACTCTAACGATGAACTGCCACTTTCAATGTCGTTCATGTGCGCGTTAATGATTGCCTTTCTCGGTGTGTCGTCATAATAGTAGCCTGCACATTATGTACAATTATAGACTAACAGGCCCTAACTATGATTTTTCGTTGGTGGGGATTAAGCCTTGAGCATGACGACTGCGGTAGCATATTTAGCCGTAAACATACAACGGCTTGATGCTTTTTTTTGGGGGGGGGCTTCATCTTTGTTGTGGGGGGGGGGGCTTAACCATTGATGCCATTGAGCATGACGAGTGCGGTAGCATATTTAGTTCCATTAATTTTATTCAGGCATATTAATTCAGTTACATGGGCATTGGGCAATTTATTATGATGCTGCTCAGAATAACCGTTTAGTCCTACATGTCCAGGTACAAACATGCATTTTATTGGTGCAATCTACATGTATAAAATTAAGCGAAAGATTAGACATTGAAGTACGCACGCAATAATTGTACGCATGCCAATTCCAATTTATTTTTCATCGAAATATTTTTCCTAAATGGAAAACTGTCGCATTCGTCTTATTTCTACACATGCGCGAATATGAATTTATATTGAGCCATGAATAATTAGATATTAAAAGCAGCTGTGATTAATAGCAGCGCTACTCAGCTGCAGCTGCTGCTCGCTACAGCTTAAGCATTAAAGTGTGAATGGAATGAAGCAAAAGGACAAATGCAAGGACAACAGCAAAACTGAATAGTCTAAATAGGCCTACGTAGTCAGGGGCGGATTCAGGGGGCAATCCGGCCATGCTCCCCCATTTAAAGCTGCCATGGGACGTGCCCCCATTCGGTTTGAAATTAGCAATACGAATAGGGGTGTCATGGCATATTGGCCCCCATTAAGAAAATTGAATGGGACGTCGTGCCCCCCTCCATTCGGTTTTTGGCTGGAGGACTAAACAAAGTCATCAACTTTTTGACGGATAAAAAAGGGCTCTTTGCCTCAGTCAAAGACGGAAATGACTAAAAAAGGTCATCAACTTTTTTGGCGACCAGCGACGATTTTTTTCCTGTCCCAAGATCAGAGATTTTGCCTCCACCCTTGGAATAGTTCTGGATCCGCCACTGACGTCAGCAATGGACCAAAGTATATCAACTGTATCAAAAGCACCAAAGCAAAGGGATTGAAACAAAAGGACTAAATGCAATGCTACCAGAGTCAAATAACCTGAGCAAAAAATTTAGCTAACACATCTGTGTAAATAGCCAAACGATTGGCTCAGTGACCCCAGGCAGAGCCACGACGTTTGACTTTACATCTCGCTATCAACGAAAGTAGCTTCAACGTTTTCTTCCGGAACAGCTTTCTTCGAGAATGCCATGCTCGAAGTTTTCAGGATCGCCGCGGCTTCTACGATAGGAGTCTCGGAGAAGAGGACGGTTGTAGTAGGAGAGTCACTGTTGTGTTTGATGTGCACGCAACCGAGTTCCTTATGGAAGACTTCGAACCGAAGTATGGAAGCCGAAATTCTGAAACATCCGCTGAAGCTCCTTATGTCAAACTGGACATCGTGAAGCGAGAGGCAGATCTTCACGGGAGTTGTAGGTATGGGCACGCAAATTGATATAGGCTTTGTGACTAAACACAAGAATTTCACAAATGTTAAAGAGCTACACAATCTTCTTCATGCTGTGATTTGCTAATTGCACAGACGCTGTGCAAAATGACTTATAGGGCTTAGATCTATTAGGATTTCGTTTTTAGGTGAATTTCGCAGCTCGGCGTCATTACAAAAAGCATCTTGAAATTTTCTAACTTTAGCATTTAAATTTCAACCTGTGTGCTAGATCGCGAAGCTGGCCGGACACTAATGAATAAGAAAGCGTGTTGTTTTGGGGGTGAGATATTGTTTAGCCTCAGCAACTTACGAGTGCTACGACAACGCGATGTCATGATAAAGCAAGAGTGTAATAAGTGAATGTGAAATTAAAGAAATTACTTAGTAGTAGGCCTCACTGTAGTATAAATTGTTGTGGTAGTAGTAGTGGTTGTTGGTGTTGTTACTTTTGTTGCTCTTTTTATCTGAAGCGACAGTGTGTGTCATCAAATCTAAGTTCTTATATTTATAGTGAGCGCTATTCACGAACAAACTTGCCTGACAGTTCTTGGTGGAAGACGACTATGCCATCAATTTTCAATTCTAAAGTCACGGCGGCTTGCTTTGGAAGAAACCCTACACCTAGGCAGACTACAAAAAATACATGTGCAAATGAAACACGGATCGTTAAGTGAAGTGCAAAATAAGCATAGCAACATTGCGAAATGCTGTGCTATAATTTTTGATGATCACAGCAATATGAGCTGCGTGAAAGACTGAACTCAAAATGCGCCAGTTTACATGGCACACGATCTAGATAATAATTATCTAAGCATGTGCAATAATATATCCGTCACTCTCAAAGTCAGATTGGACTACTAATGCATGCAAGCTTAATAATAGGCCTAATATTACAACAATTGCCTCAACAGCAACTATAGTAGCCTACTAAGTTTACGTCAAATAAAATTCACTGACTACTAGACTACTAACACCACTGCTGCTACTACCACTACATCGAATATTTATGCATGTTAATAATTATTATTATTAATCTTTATTGTCACTGATTGCTGTTTTTCACTGAGGTTTTAATTTAAGCGAAAATAATTAGGCTATGTAGGCTAATACACGCACTAAGTCTTGCCTGCGAAGTTTACCAAAACACTCGAACATTTACCGTACCACATAACCTTCGCTGCCAAGTGACGTCATTCAAGAGATACAATCATGCAAGCAGCAGTTCGATAGGCTACTTACCTTTATGAAAAGGAATTCTTGGTACATTGGCATCTTGACAACATTGACAAGCGAGTCCGCTACACTGACATCCACTGTTCCCATTCCATGCATTGTTAAGAAGCTTTTGAAGTTGTTCGAGGACATCCAATGCGTTGTCCAGCTGTGCCGCCTCCAAATCATCTTCTGATAACAACAACCGGTCCAATTATGTAGCGCCGAATTACAGAATGCTGCATAAAATAAGTTTAGAAAATCGTAAGCAAAATCGGCTTTCGAAGAATAGGCTGAGCTTCAATTCATATCAATGTGTGAAGAATTCTATATAAATAATGAATAGACTTAGGCCTATTAGCTTCCATGCTTTGCTAGGCTATGTTTTCTCTAAACTCTGTGTACTGTGTAGGCCACTGTTTTTGACTGGAACAAAAAGACCAAAAATTAATGGTTTCAAATACGAACTCTCTATAAAGACATTCACAAACTTTCACAAACTAAATTCCTCGTGTAGCCTATCGGTTTCTTTTAACTTACCCTAAATTCCTTGACCTAGCTTGCCTCACGATTCTGGACTTTCAATAGCATAGAAATAATTTCCTTGACTTCATTTACATTGGCCTAGATTATCTTAATTGCCCTGCAAATTTAATTCAATCTAACTTAAATTTGTTTTATTTTTTTCATTTCCTTGAGTTTATTTACCTCAGATATTTATGTCTTGATGCAATTAAAATACCTTACATCATTGGTGTTTACCTTCAACGATTTGATTTAATTTAATTTAACTTAATTTAATTTTAATTTAACAGCTTAATTTCCCTGACTTTATTTACCTCAGATCTGTCTACCTTGATGCAACTAAAACGTCTTAGGCCTATAATTAATTATTATTGCTGTTTACTTTCAAACGATGCTGGTTATTATACCTAAGTTTACCTGATGAGTCGTTGACAGTCATCGTTTGCACTCTGTCATGGTTGAAAGCGTCAGCGGTTGCCAACAAGCAGACTGTCATAAGAACGCAAGCAAACACTTTGCCCAACTCCATCTTCCGAACTACGGGTTCCGCTGATAATCCAAACAGACCAACATTCCCCTCAGTTTTGTCCATTGGTGAATTACATCAAAGAGTATAGGGCCTACCGGTACTGATAATAATGTTATTATCAGGTAACCATGGGCGCCCGCAAAAATTTTTGCATGAGGGGAAAAACTCGATGGTCGCGGTTAAAGTTTTTGTAGCAAGAATTAAGTTGAAAATGCAAATCAGGAAATTACGAAAATGCATAGGTATTTTTCACAGAAATTTCTAATGTAGCCTATAATGTCTCAGTTTCACTTTTTTAGAATTTTTGTTTGAATACTGTTTCTTTAATGCAAAGAAATTTGTTAGCAATCAAAAAGTAGCAGCTACAAAAATAGGTTTCAACTTTCCAGGGGGAGGGGGCAAGAGGGGTATGTACGGGCGCCCATGCATTCAGCTCCCTGTTGATCGACCCTCCAACAGTTCGCCTCTCCCCCTCTATTTCGTCCTAACTGCCTGACTAATCGTACGACTTCCTAGCTCGTCACACTTCTCTCCGTTCGTGTTTTATCGCCCTGAATAATAATTATAATTATTATAATTCAGCTCAACGGTCTTATCCTATTATATTTATTTACACTGGCATAGCGCCCAAGTACCTTCTTGTGTTCATCCGCCTGCCGACTTAAGCATCCACACTTCTTCATCTAGTCTTGACAGACATGATCATGATCTTCTTGTCCTGAGAACAAGGACTGCTTTGGCCAAAACTCGAGCTATTATTATTGTTTTCTTTAAGCTTATAGCCGAATCTTGCATTTTGTACTCAGCTCTCTCTCCAATGACGCTTTCTTTGTTATTATCTGCCTCCCGAAGCAGATGTAAATTTTCGCAATCTCAAAGCTGTCTTCTTTTCTCTGAACCTTTCGCACTGGGAGCGCCGCTGTTTGGTGTGCACTGTAATAAGTGACGCTTTATCAATATTCACAATTAAAATACAATGATGTTATCAAGAAATAAATTTTAAACACCATTTTATTTATTTGGATGAGCTAAATAATAAATCATCCAATGAAAAAAACATAATTATAGGCCTACTAGGCCTACATCAACAATCGAAAAATAATTGCATGTGTTTATTAAAAGTAAATTAACCATGAAATGAAATACAGGAGAGAGAAGCAGAACAATGCTGTGATATCATGCATGCAGGATGGAAACTAATCGTAGAGACATAGAACAATAGAACATACCCCGTTGAGCTTATAAAGACATTTATTACATCTGACCAATCAAACTTTCATAAAATAATTAATCTCTCAAAGTCTTTTTCTTCCGTCGTGGCTGGGCTGGGAGGCGGGAGCGCCCCTGATCAGTTTCTTAAAGGGGCGCTATATAAATTTATAGAATTAACGAATGAATGAATGAATAGTAGCCTAATAGTAGCATCCTTAGCAGTAGCTAACAGTTAGTAGTTGCAAGAGACGTTCCAGATGCCTGTCTCCGTGTCTCCTGATTCTACCTACCTCAGAAAAAAATAAGCCTGATAATTATAAAACTCTACGGTCTTTTCCACTACTTATTCGCCTTGCCGACTGTAGTCCTGTTTTGATCGGCTGGACAATTTGTAGAGAAAACGCTGAAATGAGGAAGAGAAAAAGAGAGAAACACGTCGGCATGCAAATGAAGGGACTTTCCTGTCTGATAAGTGTTGATGTCAGTTTATTACAGTCGCACAATATTATAACCGATGATCATCGCGGACGTGAGCATGTGATTTCCGGTTTCCTCTTTTGCCTGCACTGTTTACTTTTGAAATGTAAATTGACACTTTAAGCACTTAACCTATGCGCCATCGGAACAAACACACAGTAGATCTACCCAACATGTCTGTTCTGACCAAGGTCGTACTTAGGGGAAGGCGTTGTGTGTGTTGCACCCGCCAAAAAGAAATAATGTAGGTCCTAAATTGAAACAATGCTTTTACTAACACATGATGTAAAAATTAACTGGGTGTGACAACGAAATTGCACAATGGGGTTACAAGAATTTGGAATATTATGACGAAAGGTTGAAACGAGTTGAACTACATGTAGCTACATTGGAAAATGTGTCGATAGGAGATACCTTATTGAAGCCTACAGTAACTGTAGTTCAAGCTCTCGAATGGTATAATAATAACTGCATTACTCTGCATGGTCGGAGTTTGATTTAAAGCAACAGAAATGGCTACCGTATCTCCAAACATGAACTCGAGTGATCTCTTAGCCTAGGATTAGCATACTTCCTGTAACGAGGGAATTTAACGTTCAAGATAAACATGCATGCGCCAATGAGATCAGTTCATAATGGCAATCCCTATCATTTGGGAAGTTTGGGTTAAATGATGGGTCTATAAAGTTAGTTCACATTATGGCGCTTGAGTTCTGATCTGGTGAGGCATTAATAATTGTATGAAATAAGCAATTAAAACTGATAGCTCTTGCTTGCATTTCTGGCTGATTTTGAGATCAATCTGCATGGTAGGCCTAAAGGAAACTCCAACAAAGACCCCCACACAATGTCATGTGCAATAGTTGCATAATTAGGCTATGGCAACATCAGTTACTATAGTTTTATAATAATTTGACAATAATTACATGTAGGCTATATGTCCCGAGAATTTTTACTCATTTTTACTATTATAATAAGCAATGACGAACAAATGTGGGTGGCCCCTGTTCGACTGGTGTTGAAATGCCTTATTGCCTGAATCCGGTCCTGCTTCGATAAGTGTATTCTGTAACTATTATAGGCTACTTGACTAATAATTTTGACATTGCAAATTGTTATAGAGCCCATGGCCAGTCATCCACATGACCAATTATAGGCCCTATGTCCTATGACCAATGGTCATGCAACCCTATGTGACCAAAATGATAATTATGCTTTTTTGGAAAAAGCGTTGTGCTTGTTTGACAGAGAATGGTCCTTACGTTCTAAATGTAGCCTAAATGAATATGTTTGCAAAACTGCTGATACTGTTGTCCTAAAACAATAAATTGAGGTAGGCCTAATTAATTGTGTTTAGCATTGTGTTCGCTGTCGATCGCAAAACACATTTGCCTGAAATGAATAGCGTTTTTCCGGATAACGACTTGCACAATAATGATAAAAAAACATTCATCTACATCAGTGGTTCTCAAACTTTTGCAGCCCTCGGACCGGCAATAATTTATTTGGGAAGCTCGCGGACCGCTAACTTAATGGCAGGCACAAACAAAAGCGAACTGTATTATTTAGAAAAAACTAATAACAGAGTTACTTGTAATTAGAGATTTTTAATTAATAAAAATTGTTTCTACAGCCATTTGGCAAGGTAAAATAAGGCACTGGTAATGTATTTTTAAAGTTTGAGACAGAATATTTTGAATCCATATTGAACAACAATTCGAATAATTTCACAATTTTAAATTTATAAATTAATAATTATAATTTATTTTTCACTCTCAGACTACTTCACGGACCGGTGATCAGGACTCCGCGGACCGGCACCGGTCCGCGGACCACCACTTTGAGAACCACTGATCTAGATCACATTCTGGAAAACAGTCGTCCTTAGCTAGACACTCAAAGGAAAGGAAAAACGACGCAATTATAACCAACCAGTATATAAAAATGATAGACAAAAATTGCCTAAACGGAAAGCAACTAATAACTATGTTAACTTGTGATACCCATCAAACTTGGTACACTCATCAGACAGAACATTGGGTTGATTTACCGATGGGTAGGATACATGTAGATGACAGTTTTCTTTCACAGTCATACGACAAGGGATCAACCTTGGTTTGAAATTAATGTAATTGTCTATTTTAATGTTTTCGAAAAACATATGCGCGTTTAGGATTGGAACTTTTCTTATAGGCATAATTATTGACCGTTCTCAATAGCAAACCTCAAAGATGATATTCTGCTCAGAAGCGATGCAAATACAACTACGGCCAAATAAGACTATTTGTTAGTTCGACCCGTTGTTACCATACTTTTGATGTTGATGATCGCCTCTCTGCATGGTCTCTGGGACTGACCGCCCCTCTATTATACTCTGGAGAAGTCCCTGCACACCTCATCAATATGTCTGTGCATTCATCCATCGTTCTGACCAAGTGGATAATGACAATCACTCTTCCTGTGACTGAAATCGATCAGCCGCAAACCCCTCCTGAATACAGACCCATCTATAATTATAGGCCTAATCTATATTATTGTTATTAAACTCTCCCGACGAGTCACCAAACGAGATAGTGCACACAATTAAGCTTACATGACATTGCATCCTGTATCCTGCAGACCTCTAATGATAAATTATCACCTCCTCAGTGATCAATAGTCTGTTCCTGTCTGCCGTCGGGTTATACAACCGCTGAGGTGACCTCTACTTCGGTAGTAGGCTACATCCTGCATGCGATACATTTTTACAGTCTGCGTTTAATTCGTTTTTGGACTTTTAGGCAGATTCAAACTGCAATAGGCCTGTAGCCTAATACAAGACCTGGGGCCGTATTCACGACGATAATTATGTTAGTCTAAGTAGCCTATGTACAGTAACTGACTAGACGTTGCGAATAGCTGCCTCTTATAGTTTGCGACAGCCGGTATAGCCTACTCACCAAACGAACTTTGTAAGTCGGTAAGTAAAGTCGTCGCCAAAATCCTGGGACTCTATCAGAATCCTTCCTCGCCAAATTAACGTAGGCCTATAACTTATTTTGGGGTGTGCCGGAGTCGTGGCGCATCTAAGTAGTTTCCTTGAAGTGGCGATATTATAGATCTACGTTTTCAAATGAATGAAGTAGAACGAAACTTCCGTTGTTGGATTGACTACACATAGGCCTACTAGCGATGGTTGTAGGACAAACCCCCCCCCTAGACAAAAACCCCCCGGACACAAACCCCCCCGGACAAAGACCCCCCGGACAGAAACCCCCCCAGGGTAGGACATAACCCCCCCTGGTAGAATATAATGCGCATAAGTTGTCATACTATAAAACGGTGTCCTAAGTACGCAAGTTGGATTGATGAAAAGAATTCTCGCTAAATAGAAGCCGGATTGATACAAATAAAATTTACTTAAATAGAAGCTGGATTGATGAAAATGTTCTTATTTATTTATTATTTATTTACTGAGAATTTGATATAGCGCTCCTTCAAGGTTACTACTCAGGAGCGCTCCCAGTCCAACCCCGGTCGAATAAGACAGTTTTGAGAAGAGAAAGAAATGAAGTAGAAGTAGAAAGGCTAATAGGTATTTGACGAAGGATAACAGGGAGCTCATTCAAGGTCACAGGGCCAGCCACGGAGAAAGCACGGCGCTGCCTGATTGCAGTCCGAGAGCGTGGAACAATAAGTTCCGCTTGCGCAGCTGAGCGGAGAGAGCAGCGGCGTTGAACATGCGTGGTCGAGCAACAGAGCTCCTGCAAGTATAGGCCTTAAGGAGCCAAACCCTCAAAGCAGCGCCGGACCAATACGGAAATTCTGTACGTAATGCGCTGTGGGTAAGGGAGCCAGTGGAGTACATCCCGCATGTACTCGGAGACTCGGCCAAATTTGGGGATGCGGCCTATGAGGCGGGCAGCAGTGCGCAGGACCCTATTTAGGGACCCCACCCGAGAGGCTGGAAGTCCACCGTATATGGAACTGCAGTAGTCCAAGCGTGAAACTACAAATGCATGAACAAGTGTTGAGGCTGCGCTAGGAGTCAAAGAGCGGGAAATGACCTTGAGCTGCCGAAGGATAACAGGGAGCTCATTGTAAAACGCTGGTCGAATAGAACAGTCTTTTAAGTGCAGTTTTAATGAGTAATAATGGTTGCCAATTGTGGCGACATAATTTAATAGTAGCTTGTGACTTTGACATGGAGTTATCGTTGCTGGAGAAAATAATTACTATCATTGTCTATAATTAATCATTAATTATATTTTATCGTTACTTAAATAGAAGCTGGATTGATGAAAATGTTCTTGCTTAAATAGAAGCTGGATTCATGAAAATGTTCTTGCTTAAATAGAAGCTGGATTGATGAAAATACTCTGTCTCAAATGGAAGCTGGATTGATGAAAATGTTCTTGCTTAAATGGAAGCTGGATTGCTGACAACGATTCATGCTGTCCTAGATTACACCAACAGGTATTAGCTTCATATCAAAGTGACTGAATGACACTAACAAGTTATAAGTTCACGCCTGAATGACAGCGACAGGTGTTTACCCGTATGACACTAATTAGTTGACAAAGCACGGGGAACTCGATAATTAGCCTAAGTTTATACAAATTGTAGGCCTACCTGCACTTTGCGCAGCAAAGGGGGGAATTGTCCGGGGGGGTTAATGTTCTAGGCTAAATCGGGGGGGGGAGGAATTGTCCGGGGGTTTTTTGTCCGGGGAGTTTTTGTCCGGGGGGTTTGTCCAGGTTTTTTTTGTCCGGTCACCCTAGCGATGTGGGATATCTCGAAATTCGGTGCTGGATCATGGCTTATTTTCAATTGGATATTATGTTTTTGGCGGATGGCACTCACATTTATATTTCGCATGACAGGTTTTGCATTGCAATTCATAAAAGTCTAATCATTATTATCGCAAGCTGCGTTGGGTCGGTGTAATTGTCAATAAATACTAAGTGAAAATTGTTCTCTGGACTCCAGAAGATTATGGCCGAAAGGAGAAAGGAGCGCTGCTAATTTGGATACAAGCTTACGAGGAGAAAAACCGGGCAGGAGTGGATGGATCAACGTAGTGGGTGATCTTGGAATGATTGATCGAGGAGCTAACGAGGTGGATTGGGTTGTCTGACTGGTGAGATCACTGAAGAAAAAAGTATAAATTCATCAGGAATAATGCTTCAGACAAAAGACGCTGAATTGGTCATTAGGCCTATAGTTGTTCTGCTTGACAATGTGTCGAAGTTTCACAGTTTAAATTTCGCCCTTTAGTAGTTGGAGGTATTCGGTTTGGTATAATACTTGTCCTTCTAAGGTACATGTATGATAAGCCGAATACCTTGTAGGGCTTCTAGAATCGGAGGCAGAACTGTTTCAAAAGGAATTTTTAGAACTGCACAACTCCTTCTTTCCTTTCCCATCCTCCATGGTAAATTACTCCCAATCGGAGGAAAATGGCCTTTTCCAACTAGTTTTAACTGCACAGACGTGCTTCTACAACTGCACAAATCCATTTAGAACTGCACATTTTGTGTACAACTGCACGAGAAAAAAGCCCTGATTGGAGGTGTAAAGTTCTTGTACTTCTACAGCATTAGCCTACTTGTACAGTAGCCTAAGTCTTTCTCTGTCGTACTAAAGTCTGGGGTGCAGAGTACTATTTTTAAATACCACTTAGGCTACTTAAACAAAATCTGCGCCCGATACTTCAGTAACAAACTGCTACAGAAATTGTGAACAAATGCAAACCTTGCGAAGTTTAATAAATCGTTATTACCAAACACTTCTAAATCTTGCAAAAGCCAACTAGGTGTACTGCAGAGTCACTAAACTAAGAGCAAATTCAAATGAAATTATAAAAAAGAAAGCATTTTAAGAGTTTACAGAAAGATAGCCGAGTAATTTCAAGCCTATGCTAGTGCGGAAGCCGAAATGACATTGATGACGACAGTTCAACATCTAGTAATAATTGAAGCTGAAATTACATTGATGACGATAGTGCAACATCTAGTATTGAAGCTGAAATGACATTGATGACGATAGTGCAACATCTAGTATTGAAGCTGAAATGACATTGATGACGATAGTGCAACATCTAGTAATAATTGAAGCTGAAATTACATTGATGACGACAGTTCAACATCTAGTAATAATTGAAGCTGAAATTACATTGATGACGATAGTGCAACATCTAGTAATAATTGAAGCTGAAATGACATTGATGACGATAGTGCAACATCTAGTATTGAAGCTGAAATGACATTGATGACGATTGTGCAACATCTAGTATTGAAGCTGAAATGACATTGATGACGATAGTGCAACATCTAGTCATACACGCTTGAACATTTTCACTTCAAGAGAATTATTTCATTTACGAGAAGTCCATTAGCCTATGCTTCGTATCGAAGAGCTTCAGAGACCCATCTAGTGGAATCTTTTAATTGGCGTGCAAATGGTTAAAACTGAAGCAGCCAAAATCGAAATATGAGTCGGAGATGGACAAGAGAGCACACCCCGTGATCGTGTCGTGGTCCTTTGATGTATGTCCTGCCACGACGAAGCAGATGTTCTTGCCTTTCGTAAGTTCTGACTGATTGCATTCTGTGATTATGAATCCAACGGTGATGTCTACAAAGACATCGATAGAATGCAAAGTGACATAATTATCTTGAAAAGAATAATGGGTCAAAGTTGTAGCAACCTTTCAATCACTAACTCACTGTATCATTCGCATGCATTTTGAAAATAAAGCCTCAATAGGCTATGCAGAAAATATTTCAATCTTTGAAAGCACAAAAGTATTGTTTCTGGAAAATTTGCAACATTAGCTTTTCCAGAAAACTTCCTTTTTTATTCATCCATCTTTAAGTTTTAAAGTAAACTCCGTCTTTGAAATTATGCAAATTTACAGTAGGCTAAGTTATCTAAAAAGAACCATCACATGGGAAACTATGCATCACTATGTCAGCGATAAATTTATCATTTTGGAAAGTGTGCATCAACGGCCTATCCAGAAAACCTCCGTCCTGAGATAATGCGTCATTAGGTTTTCCAGGAAAATTATCCGTTTAGAAAGTGTGTTCGATTAGGTTAGTGTATTATAATGCGCAATAAATTAAAGTTCGATCACTCGAGCACTAGACCAATAAGTCTTGTAAGCTTACATGCATTCGCGGCGAAGACCGAATTTCCATCCAATTCGAGCAAGATGACAAACGTTCCCTCCTCCAATGCGATTTCTAGAGTGACTGAAAGTAGACATACAAAAACCTGGCAAGTCAGAATGCTGCAATAAATGAGGCATCGAATGTACGTCCATGTGTTTTATGGGTGCTTGGTGACCTATGTAACAATGTACAGATAGCGTTGAATACAGAGGTAGGTAGGCCCACCTGATACTTCCAATTTTCTTTAAAGTAAATGGCAACTAAAACCTATTATCATTTTGTCAAAACATTCGGGTGAAAAAATTTCTGTTTAACTTCCACAGATTAAATCTGGGGAAGTTCAACAGAAATTTGGTCTAAATGAAACACTGCCCTTATCCCTCCCGGCCTGGCTTTCCCCACCCGGACGTGACTTTCTATTCATTAAGTTCCTGATTCCTCTGTTTATCACTGTATCGGAATATAAGCGTTTAGTAGCCTACGGAGTAGGCTACTATAATTGTCAATCCGTGTATGCAATGCGTCACGCAATCATAGTCAAGTAGCACGCTAATTCCTATACCACCCTAGCAAAACAGAGTCGCGGTAGTCAACTTATTACAAGCGCTCATTGAAAATCAAAGGTGGTGAGGTTCATGCTCAAATACATTAACGTACGGCGTTTACGATTAATTAAATTTTTTTATTATTATTTTTTCCGGTAGTTTTATATAGCGTGTCTTCAAAATAGCCTACTAAGAAGCGTTCGTACGCCCAACCCCGGACAGTTCTGTTTGTAGATTCTTAAGGGACAGATAGGGATGACTCCTGAGCAATAATTAATAAGCACGATGTAGCAGAGGTTGTAGAATGTAGAACCAGCGACCGAGAATGAATGGCAGATGCAAGTGCTATTCGTAGCCTACATGTGATCGAATACATTGAATAGACTTACAGTTGCCTTTGAAACCAATCGATGCATCATTGACGTAGGTGTTGCAGACACATAAGCGTGGATCATGAACGGACGAGCAGGAACAGTTTCGCTGTGCAGCAGGTTTCGTGTCGTAAGAATACAATAACTTTTCAAACGATGTCTGCACGTGCTCGACTAGGCTTACAGGAGACTTCAAGACAGCATGACCTGTAGAAAGAATAATACCAACATTTGCAGCAAAGCATGAGAGAATAATAGCAGCATTTGCAACAAAGCATTCATGTAACACACAAGTTTTTCAAAGGCACGTCATTATGATATTTTGTTGGGACTGCTAATTTAGCGACCAGGCCTAATTAGTCCATTACTCGAGAAAGTTCTAATCGAATAATTTTTCGAAACGTCATTTAATTTTGATTAATTTTATTTTTCATGATGTCGTGCGGTCCGTTTTAGATTAGACACAATGCGGAATGGACAATGCTAATGTGGAATTTCAAGCTCTTGGAGGAAAGTTAACCGATAATTTTACGTTTACATGATTGTAGGCCTACAGAAAATGTTGACTGAAAAGTTGTAAATGGTGAAAATAGGAACAACACGATTTTGCTTTTTTGAATTTAGGTAAAAATGCACGTTTCGATGAAGCAAATGATGACTTGCAGAGGATGACGAACCATGCGTCTGAGATGACAAGATGACTTTGGCATCAACTGTTGCGAACATTTCGACCACAACATGGACGAGCAAAACCAAAATCACGAACTGCTTCATCCTCGTGTTTTATCTCGTAGACAACTCTACAAAGTAAGTCAGCAAAAACGCATTGCAAGCAAAATGAATTTCCGTCTCAAGGTAAGAAAAATTTGATCGTAACCGCAATTGCAAATTCAAGTTCATATAGCGCCATTTCAAGAGCATAGGCCTATTATAAAAGTGCTATATATGATCGCGCTATTACTATAAATTATTATTATTATCGATACTACTGCTACTGCTACTACTACTACTACCTCTGTTACTACTACGACGACGACGTCGATGTCTACTACTGCTATTATTGGTAATGACACGGCTACTACTGCATTAGGCCTACAGTAACTATTAGGCCTAGTGATAGTTCTATCGCTCTTCATGCATATCTACCACTGCAGCTGCTGTATTTCTGTTGTTTGTCAAATGCAGTCATTGTTTAATGTTTATCGTCTATTTTAACCATATTAATATTGTTAAACATAATTATTATCAGAAAGACTAGTCGACGAAAGCAGATTAGTCTACCTAATTCCACATTCAACTACGATCAGCTTCGAACTGTTACTGCATTTAACATCGGTTGAAGTATTTATAGCATTGCTCCATCAACTCACATTTGGGAAAGATGCCAGCCATGCGTGTGATTTTGATGCGAAAATCGCAAGCCAGAGCCTCATTAAGTCATAACTTATGAAACAGTTGAAAGCTGATGATTAGAGCTATCAGTTCAGAGTGAAGCCATAGTGTACACCCGGATTTCTAGACCATGAGGTACGCTGGCAGTTTGAACATCCTATTATAATTGCAGACTGCACTTAATTTGGCCTTGTATCTTTAGGTAGGTGATTAAAATCTTATAGTAGCCTGATATACGAGTACTGTACTGAGGCCTTATTCACTACGATAATTTTTTTTATCTTAAGTCTTAGTCGATGATTTAATCTGGTTAGTCGGCAAATAATGTAGACTAAGGTAAAATCTTCTAGAATTTCTCAGCGAACACAAAAGCCACATCAGGGAGACCAGCTTATTCAACTAATGGGTTAACCTGTATTCATGACGACCTCTTAGCCTTCTAACTGATAACTAACGCTAGGTCCATATAATTATAGGTCTCTAATTGTAGAGCAAGTTAGCTATAGTTACTACGTGAGAATGTCAGAACATGACGTTGCATATGCGATTCGTGCACGTAAAGTGGTCTCCTAATTGAGTAACCGTTTATTTGTATGTCTCGATTCGGGGTTGCAGAAGTAGCCTAATTTAGCCTACTTGTACTTCTAGAGTCTTACTTGTGTAGTTGGCTATAATTAGGCCTATATCTGTTTATTAGCTGATGCGCAGAGTACTTTTTATGAACACCAAATGTGATCACTTATTTAAATCATGTAGGCCTACCGGTCCTATACTTAAAAAACATCTAGAGATGATTACAACAAAACCTTACAGATTTTAATAAATCGTTATTATCATGGGTGCCCGCAGAAATATTTGCAGCGGGGGGCAAATTTTTTCCATGATCACAGTTACCGTAAATGTTTTAGTAGCAAGAGCTTGAAAAACGCAACGCTGGAAATTAAGAGCACGAGTATTTTTCAAATGAGGTTTCTTAAAGCAAAATTTTCAGTTTCATTTTGTGTATCAGCTTTAAAATGAATAGTTTCTTTAGTGCGAAGAAATTTTTTAGAATAAAAAAGTAGATGTTAACAGTTGGTTCCTGAAGCGGCGCTGTAATATTATAAGTCTATTGAATGAATGAATAAATGAACAAAAAATAGGTGTCAGTTTTCAAGGTGCAAGTGTTCCCCTAGCTACTTCTATAGACTATTGTAAAAATAAATTCTAAACTTCTTGAATTCGGTGCACTGTTGAGAAATTTTTAATTTTGTAATTGGTATTGATACTTAATTTTGTGCAGTTGTGAAAGGTTACATGACAGCGAGATTCCAATCAAGTAGGCCATAATCGATAGAAAAATACTATTTGCAAGGGCGCCTGCCGGAGGGTTAACAGCCAGTGGTCATTGTTCCAGCTTTCAACAAGATGTTGATAATGCAAGGCAGAAAATTAAGAGCATGTTTATTTCTACAGAGATTTCTAAACATAGATTTCTGACTTTCACTGTTTGTATCGTTCGTATCATTAGTGCTTTAACCTTTATTATCCCAGACACAGAAATAGTCATTCTATCACTTCTAAACTTTGTTATTATACAGTTTACCACCTAGATAGAGGCAATTAGTAAAAAAATAATTTATTTTCTGTTCATATAAAAATTATATATATGTTCCCAAAGTGGAACGTTGGGTCACTTTGACTAGTATAGGCATCAAGCATTAGTAAAAGGATAACTTTTTCCAAATGATGCATATATACCATTTTTTAAAAGGTGTGAACCACAAAGGTTAATACCCCACCTATACCCCAAATTTTACACACCCCATTCTCAAAATTCCACTTCGCCCCACCCTTCCACCCCACCAAACCCCATGAAATGCTCACATATGAAATTTATGAAAAATAATGTTTCAATTTGTTTTCATACCGGTTCCACCGAACCACTACGCTGACCGTATTCCACAAAGTCCCACAACAATCCCCCACCCACCCACCCCACCCACAAAACCCAACCCTAATCCACCTTCCCCAATTTTGCCCCCACACAGTCGCACATGTCTGGAGTAATTTTTGGTTTCTCGGTCAAACCTCCTCTTCACTTCGAACGCACACGGCCCACTTCAACCACATACCCCAACCGTCCATCTATAACCCACCTACACCCTACTCCGGCCCACTCCACCCCATTCCCACCCTCCACTTCGACCCACCTCTTAAAATGCACAACATAGGAAATTCATGAAAAACAATTTTTTACTTTGTTTTTCACCTTGGCTCTTCCTTCCCACTTTGACCCCACCCAGCACACTACAACCCCATACCACAACCGTCCGACCCCACCCACCTCCACCCTAATTTAGGCCTACCCACCCCATCTCTCACCCCTCCATGACTCCACTCCGCGAAAGGTCAACACATGAAATTCATAGCAAAAAGTAATGTTTCACTTGGTTTTCACCTTTGGTCTCACCGCACCATACCATCCCACAATCCTCACCCCACCCCGCCATGATACCCTGTCCCCACACAACCCACCCTGCGGGAAAACGGAGTAATTATATAGGCTAATCAGAATTTAAATATAGCCTACGTTGAAAACATCATGCTGCAGAAGGCCTAACGCAACTTTTCAAGCTCCTCAAATCTCGAAACGAACCAGTACTATATAATAAAATAATAAAAAATGGGCCTAAAATAATAATAATGGATCAAGTAATATTAATACTATTAATAATAATATTATTCACGTTCATATTAGAATGAAAACTACAATCAACGTAAATTTTGTAGCGAGCAGGGCAAATTTCAATAGAACGTAAAAGTATTGTTTCAACTAGTGAGAGTGACCCAACGTTCCCAAAGTGGAACATATCTAAAACCAGCTGCGTTGCTCACTCGTAGAGCACTACTATTAAAAAAATTGACCATAACTAGACAGAATAGACACAGTTCAATCCAAATGTACAATAAAAGCAATTAATTATCATGCATTTGCTCCAAAAAATAATTTTCAATATTTTTTAGCAAAAACGTCATTTTTGGTCAAATTTGCATCAAAATAACTATTTTATTAGCAGCAACATACTTGAAACAAAAGTAAATAAACACGCACCCATCATTGGCCAAGTAAATGAATATCAATAAGATGACTTACAGTAGGTTTTACCGTCTCTGCAAATTTTTTAATAATATGTTCCACTTTGGGAACGTTGGGTCAATAAAGGTTAATGCAAAGAATATCGTTAAACACCCAAAAGTAGTAGTTTAAAAAAGTTTCAATTTTCCAGGGGGGGGCAAGTACCCCCTTGCCCCTATGTGCGGGCGTCCATGGTTATTATGCAGCATATTTATATCTTGGAAACTGACTTCTGCAGAGTCTAACATCAAATTCGAATAAGCAATCAAAAGATCAACATGAAAACGTGAAAAACATGAGTGAAGCAGCATGCAAGCACCGTCAAATGGTAAACATTGGAACTGCCGGGTAACTTTGGCACAGGGACCAGATGACGTGCAATGTGCAGGAAATCATGAAAGGAAAAAGAGGGAAGACAGTGGGTGGGCCTACTGGAAGAAAATCAATGCGATTCAATGAAGTGGACATGACGAGAGCTGAACCATCTGGGGCGTCAAAATTAATCATGATTAATCGTTGGCGTCCAAGAACAAGATTAGGGGAGAGTTGCTATGAATGGACCACTTAAGGCAAACTTATGTGTGCTGCATAAATGCTACTGAATTTCTAAAGGGAAAGTGTGCCATATGCTTGGTTGATTATTCATCTATGTAATTAATAAGGAAAGGATTGAAAATATTTGTGGATTTATGAGAAATAACTAAACAAAGCAACAGCTCTAAAAAGTCCAATCAAGGCAACCTCTTTCCTTGAATGGACCGCATGGTATCCTTGATTGGACCAGTTGCCCTGAATGGAACACATTCATTTAAAGTCGTTTTTAAAAGCTAATCTTACCCAAAAAGCAAGGAAATCACTTTTAAAACACTTAGTGTCTAGCCATACAGTTAAAAATATCATACACAATTGGAGTAGGCCTTGCTGAAATCAATTAAATACATGAGTGGCATAACCTCTGCCTGCAGACTAATTAGAGTAGTCTACTTTGTCACAATGACCAGTGCAAGTCTAAATATAGACTATAGTGGAATAAATGATTGTGAAGTCTTACATTAGTACTCAGTTGAATCTATTTGAGAAGAATTGCGCGCAGTTCGCACAGAGGAACACACCTCATGTAGCAGTGTAAAGTTGGCCACACCCAATAACATTGCAAGTACTGGTGTACTTAAATAGACCACACTCAAATAATCGGCCCAATTAAGGAGACTTTATGTGGTCCATTTCAGGCAATACGGACTACTTCTACTCACACCGTTATAGTTTAACAGGTGTCAGTCTTAGCGCAAAATCGAGTATTGTTGCTTAAACATGAAACCTAGCTATGATTAAAACAAACGTGACTGCAATTTTTAAACCTTGCCTAAATTGTGTACACTCGTTGTCAGGTAGGTCAAAAATTAGATCAAAACTACGTGAAATAGAGTTTTTACCACAACTAAATAAATGTTTATAATTCCGTAAAACTGATTGCACCGATATGATCAATATTCAATCGCGCACGATTACAACATTTGAAAACGAGGCAAAATATGCATCTAGGGTGTTAAATGGCTGCGGTCCAATTAAGGCAACGGTCCATTCAAGGCAACTCTCCCCTATTTCGGAGGATAGCGACAAAAAATTCTGGTAAAAGTCTCATTTTTGCCCGACCTCCACTCTTGAAATCTTCCCTATATTTAGATTAGCCTATCAAGAAAACTCCTCACTTTGATATTACGCATCATTAGGTTTTCAAAAGATACCGCTTGGGAAATTAAGCGCCAGGCTGTAGGTCAGTCATTATCACCAATTATACGCAATAAATTAATTTTCGAACATTGCAACACTAGTCTAGTCCTGTAAACGTAGGCTAACTGGGTACTCGGTGCAGACGAAATTTTCATCTAAACCGAGCGCGATTAGAATTGTCCAAAAAAGCACACGATTCACAGCGTGACTAAACGTAAAGAAAAAACCCTCGCAGATTAGAAAGCTGCAATAAAATGACATTCTGTTGCCGAAATGTTGGAATTCGTCTGAATTTATAGCATTTGGCATAGAAGTTTTAAAAAAAACATGTAAACGAAATAAAATAAAACGGAAAAACCGTCAGTTTTTTGGACAAATACAAAACCACAAGAAAACGATAAAAACGGAAACGGAAAAAATTTGACTTTGCTACGACTAAACCGCATTTTAACTTTGAAAACCTTGATTAGGTACCTAGTGCACGCAGGCTATCCCATGATGATGTTAAACGATAAAATAATGACTTTAGTTAGCTGAATCCTTGAGAGTTAGCGGAAAACATAGGAAAATAATAACATAAAGTAACTGAATAAATAAAGTTAAAGACAAAATAAAAAATGATGAAAAAGATGAGAAAATTAAAATACGAAAAACCACGTTTTGGGGAGAGAATAAAACGGAAAAAACATTTTTTACAGATATGGCATTTGTTTCGATTGCTGTACATCATCAAAAATCTTTTTTCGGACGATACCAGTCATGACTCATGGGTGTGCTTTCTGTGTAACATGTGACTTCAATTTATCAATTTCGCAGCATTTTTTATATTTTTTTATTCGTCAGTAGAAAATTGATAGCAATGAATTGTTGAGTTGTCGCATGAGTGTGAATCATTCACATAGGTAAGCTTATACATGTATAGGTTGACTGCAGATCACACGGGGTGGGCAATTACTGTGTGGCAAGTGATCATTTTTATAGGGATGTGGGCATCAAATGATGTATAGGCCTATTGCTATTATTGAACAACAGACGCATGATTAAACATAATTTTTTTTATACTGGATGGACATGACTGTGACTCGTATGTGTCCATTAAATTTTGATCAGTGGATTTTTTGGCTCCTGATGGCTGTGAGTGAGCTAGCCAGATTTTGTTGCCAATTAACGAACAGGGCCTACAGTAACAGTCAATGTATAGTGGGCAATCTTGGCGTGAAATATAGTGAAATTTCAGACAGATGATCCTTTTTGATTAATGGAATCATGGAAGGAAGGACGAAATGTCCAAATTCACGAGAGAGAGAGAGGGAGGGAGGTAGGGATGGAAAGAGAGAGGGAGGGAGGGAGAGAGAGGGAGAGAGAGGGAGAGAGAGAGAGAGAGGGAGAGAGAGAGTGATAGGTGCAGACAATTTGTCACGTGGAAGTTAGTTATGTTCTGTTCTTGTCTCTCAAGAGTATGATGTGCTGAAAACCTGTTCTGCAAGAATTGGCGCTACAGAGTACTAAGTCTTGTAGATGATAATATAGTGTTTTGTCCGTTTAGGGTCTGAGGTGCTGATCGGGGGACGGGGAGGGAGACGGGGTTGGAGGAAAGGGGGAGGGGCAGGGTAGGGGAAGGGGGAGGAGGAGGGGAGGGGAAGGGGGAAGGGGGAAGGGGAGGGGGAGGGGGAGGGCGAAGGGGAGGGGGAGGGGACGGAGGAGGGGAGGGGAAGGGGAGGTCTTTTCTGCCACAGCAACGCGTGGCCGGGTACAGCTAGTTGTTTATAAAAACCAATATTGACTATTTCCTCTAATCAATACTCGGCATGATACTTCAAAAATAAGCAGCAATAGAAAATTGAAATGAACCCTTTCAATTATGTTTAATAAATCGTCATTATCTAGCGTGTCTTAAAATAGTTCAAAAGCTAACTACACTAAAAGCTAATTCGAATAGATAGGCTATAACCAGACGAGAAACAAAGATGAAGACATTTTAAAAGTTCACGAAAATAGTTGAGTGAAGCCGAATGCAAGTAGACTATGGAAGCAGATGGATAAACATTGTTGACGATAGTGCAGCATTGCAGCATCTAGGGAGAAAAGCTTCTCTTCAGGAGCGTTCTCTTTTTCTGTTTCGCATCGACGACCTTCAGAGTCCCGTCCAGTTGAATCTCTTTATTGGCGTCTTCATTGATAAAGCTGAAGCAGCCAAGATTGACATTCAAAGGCGGTGACTCGATGCGGACACATTCCGTGATCTGTTTGGTGGCTCTTGATCTCTCTCCATCCATCACTAAGCAGATGTTCTTTCCTTTGGTCTCTTCAGACTGATTGCATGCTACGAATGTGAATCTATCAGATAGACCCACTTCTACAAAGAAACCGATAGAGTGATACTTCCTCAATGGATCGTTAGATGATGATGATGATGGTGATGATGATGATGATGATGATGATGATGATGATGATGATGATGATGATGATGATGATGATGCTAACTAGGCCAGATCTAAAATATTAAGCAATAATTCACTACCCGTGTGGCGTGTAGGCCTATTTCGTGGGGCATCTGAGTTTCACGCTTTAAAGATTGCGCAACTTAGGTTTTTCAGAAAAACAAACAATTTGGAATTAACATATCAATAGGTCATACAGAAAATACTCCCATTTTTGAAAGAATGTAGATCTACCATCGATCCATTCAGAAAATACCGTTTTTTAAATTACGCATCATTAGACAAGTTTTTCCAAAAAACGACAATGTTTGATACTACTCATCACTGGGTTATCTAGAGATAGCCTACACAGGCGGTTATAGAAAGTGCGCATAAATGGGTAGGCCCTAAGTGAGTATCAATAATGCGCAATAAATAGTATTCCATCACGCGAGCACTTGTAACCTTACTTGCAAACCCGCTGACGACGAAATTTTTATCCAATGCTAGCACCACGGTAACTTCTTCCTGCATGTATAACATCATGAAAGTGACTAAAATAAAAATAAAAACATCGCAGATCGCTGATGATGACTTAATGAGTTCTCTGCCCGAAAGGAAGGTTCATTGGCTTTCATGCTTCTGGGGATGAGATGCGTGAGATGGTTTTCCGTTGCCTTCCTTACAGACAATTATCGTGGGTAGCAACTTGTCCAAGGTCGCTACGCAGTGGCTTGAGGTAGATTCGAATCTGTGACCATCCGAACTTACAGCTACACCACCGCGACCCACAGCAATTACATACGGAGATTAGTAGGCTATGCTGCAATAAATGACAGTTACCGAAGGTACATATAGGTTTAACCATCAGGCTACCACGCTATTTTTGTAACACTGACTACCAAGGGGGGGGGGTGGTTACCACCCCCCCTGGATTTTGGGTTTGGTTTGAGATATCATAACTTGTAATAAAACTATGGATTCAGCATTCATTTCTGCACAAAATGGTATATTTAGGTTTAAAATATATGAAAGCACCCCGAAGTTATGAATTTTTACCGTAGGCACCCGTCGATTCCACAAAATGTATACTTTCGCATAAGCAAAATATTAGATTCTGTGTGTTTTTAACATAATTTATTTAATTAAAAATAGTTTACATATAATAAAGTCCAATATTCAACTATAAAAACTAGTAATAAGTTAGTTTTAGTTAGAGTAAAAAGAGCAAAATCATGAAAAACATGCTGAAAAACGCTTACGCAGACTTATCGGTTTGCGTTGTAAAAAAAACTCAACATTTTCACACATTTAAATTTATTTTGAGCACTTCCGGTCATCATATGTCAAATTAATTGGTATCAATAAATAGCCCTAAATGCCCTCTATAGAATGACATAATTTATTTCTCTTAAGAAATAAAGTATGAATAATTTTTAATAGGAAAAACATGAAAATTTTATGAAAATAAAACACCTTTATTTATATTTTAATTTATTTTGAGCACTTTCGGTTGTCCAAACACAACTCACTGAGCATGGAAATGTAGCCCCACATTCCCTCTACAGAATGGTGTAATTGGTGTCTCTTCATGTCAAAGGACGGATAAGATACAGCCAATAATCTAAGGGGGGGTGGTATCCACCCCCCTGGTGCCTCGGGTATATCGGGTATAACTTTTGAATGGTATGGTATATCATCACACATTTTAGCTCAAAATGTGTGCAAATGAATCCTCTACAGCTACCTAAAACGTCAAAATTTTATTCCTAACGAAAAAAAGTTTGATTTGGGAAAAACCTAGGGGGGGGGGGTGGATACCACCCTCCCCCCCTGGTAGCCCGAGGGTTAATGTTACAGTAGCCTTTATACATGTAGCCTATATTTACCTTCATACATTGTGTGCATGTAGGCGAACGCAATGATATGAACGGAGGGCGTTGAATGCTGCGATATTTTTTTATATAATTATAATATAATTATATATAAAATATAATGATATAAATGAATATATATATATATAATTCACTTCAGAACTACAACTTTAATATTATGACAGCTACACCAGTGCACCACCGCGACTCACAGCAATAACATACGGGGATCAGTATGCTGCAATAAATGACAGTTACCGAGCGTAGGCTAATGTGGCCTTTATAATGATGTTTTCCTTCACGTGTGCATGTAGACCTACGCAATGATATGAACGGAGGGCGTTGAATGCTGCGATATTTTATATATAATTATGTATAAATGATTATATATTATATATACATATACATTCAGTTCAAAACTGCAACTTTAATTTTCTTCTTTTCTCTCCTCCGTCCGGTCGCGCCGACTATCATGAGTCCTTTACAATTTACGTGACGTTAATCGTCATATAAAAGTTTCTTGGTCCTTTTGCCATGCGGGGACCATTCCTCTTCTGGCAGGGTAAGGAGGCCGTTGGGTCCTATCGTCCTCTTCTGCCCTTAGGTGTCCTTCCAGCACCTGCCTCCTGCGTTGGCCAGCTGCATCAGGGTTCTTGGTGAGCCTGTCCACCTTGCGTGACGCCCTCGGAGGTCCTTCGGCCAAGGCCCTCTCCCCTGATGACATAGCCTCATCAAACATTCCCCTACTTGGCTGTTCACCCTCCCACCGCTCTGAGGTGCAGGCCGGACTTGGGGGGGGGGGGGGTGGCTTTAATATTACTACCATGCAAATCACATGGATCATGTTGAGTATAGAATTTGATCAACATTCATCTGGATCCATTAGTCTCATCGTCTTAGACCGAGTGCTATGGCTGAATATTATTGTTATTGTGCCTCGCAATCATAGTCAGGTAGCAGGCCAAGATGTCTAGCCAACATATAACAGGTGCTCATTGAAAATGAAAAGTATTTTATGTTCAAGTTCAAATACCGCTACGGCACTCATCATAGTTATTTAATTATTTCGACAGAATCATAATACAGCCCCTTCGAAGCTGGTTACTCAGAAGAGCCTCAAACCCAGTAACAGCTTAATCAGCAGACAGTTATGATATTCTTAACGATCAAAATCGAGGTACAGTTCAATAATTAGCGGACAGAGGGTCTCCTTAATTATCTGGCATATAGATAGATAGATAGATAAATCGAAAGATAGATGGATATATATAATTATATATGCAATGTATGGATAAATGGATAAATTGATAGGTAGGTAGACAGAAAGACAGACACACAGACAGGAAGACAGACAGCTGTTGTAGATATATAGATGGATGGATAGATAGATAGATAGATAGATAGATAGATAGATAGATAGATAGACAGACAGACAGACAGACAGACAGACAGACAGACAGACAGACAGACAGACAGACAGACAGACAGACAGACAGACAGATAGATAGATAGATAGATAGATAGATAGATATTCGCACTATATGAATAGACTCACAGATGCCTTTGATCCCACTCGATGTATCATTGACATAGGCAGTGCATCCACACACGTTTATCGTAATGGTCATCACGTAATGAGCTTCGCAGGAACAGTTATTGGGTGCAGGAGGTTTTGTGTCGAAAGAATCTAGTAACTCTTTCAAAGATGCCCCCACGTGTTCGACTACGGCAGACTTCAAGACAGCAATCCCTGAGTGAAGAATGATGTCAGCATTTTGCAAGTCACCATTTATTAATTAATCTTAATTTATTTCAAAATACGATTCAAATCCGGGTGACGCGACGCATTGAGTAACATGTCGAAACACATTAAAATGGAAAATAATAATCTGAACATGTCGAAACACATTAATTTTAAAATGGAAAATAATAATCTTAACATGTCGAAACACACTAATTTTAAAATGGAAAATAATCATCTGAACATGTCGAAATACATTAAACTGGAAAATAATAATCTGAACATGTCGAAACACATTAAAATGGAAAATAATAATAATCTGAACATGTCGAAACACATTAAAATGGAAAATAATAATCTGAACATGTCGAAACACATTAAAATGGAAAATAATAATAATCTGAACATGTCGAAACACATTAAAATGGAAAATAATAACCTGAACATGTCGAAACACATTAAAATGGAAAATAATAATCTGAACATGTCGAAACACATTAAAATGGAAAATAATAATCTGAACATGTCGAAACACACTAAAATGGAAAATAATCTGAACGTAACAATGTCAATGATGGCCGGTGTCACGAAATAAAGTATCCTCGATACAAAGTCTCCTCTCCGAAACAGAGTCTCCCCTGGCTGAAAATCTGTATTGAAAGACATTTTTCTGGTGTAAATGTATATAAGTGTTCGTGTTAAATAGTTTATCAACGTAAACTAACGGTTTAGTATGCTCATCTATAAATTCTATGCGACCATAGCCGATTTCACGCTCAAAGAGGTAAGATAAATAGATAGATAGATAGATAGATAGATAGATAGATAGATAGATAGATAGATAGATAGATAGATAGATAGATAGATAGATAGATAGATAGATAGATAGATAGATAGATAGATAAACAGACAGACAGACAGACAGAAAGAAAGAAAGATAGATAGATAGATAGATAGATAGATAGATAGATAGATAGATAGATAGATAGATAGATAGATAGATAGATAGATAGATAGATAGATAGATAGATAGATAGATAGATAGATAGATGGATGGATGGATGGATGGATGGATGGATGGATGGATGGATGGATGGATGGATGGATGGATGGATGGATGGATGGATGGATGGATGGATGGATGGATGGATGGATGGATGGATGGATGGATGGATGGATGGATGGATGGATGGATAGATGGATAGATAGATAGGTAGATAGATAGATAGATAGATAGATATATAGATAGATAGATAGATAGATAGATAGATAGATAGATAGATAGATAGATAGATAGATAGATAGATAGATAGATAGATAGATAGATAGATAGATAGATAGATTGTTTCGTAGGCAGAGGAAATATTCTCTCCCCGCCGAAAACTTTATATCAGAATATCTATAGTCTCCGAGGAGCGAATGTATTCTGTTTTGAAATTTTGATTTTTTTTTGCAATTTTCTGAAAATGTTTATGGAAGAGTGGATGACGACTATTAAATTAACAGTCATCATGAAGTTAACTGTTCTGCTGAAGTATGTTTAGAGAAAAATCTAAACTATCTCATTGACTATAATAAATTATGTTTGACAGTAATAACGGCTCACGTAATTTAAATCAAGTTAATCGAATTTAATCGATCCATCGAAGTTCAACATTTAGAATTGTGATAAACTATCTTCAGGCATTATTTGGAAGCAGCACCATATTTTGCTCGTTCATGAAAATAAATAATTATGTGTTTGTCCGTATGTGTAATTGTGCATGTATGGATGTACGCACACTATTATACACATAGGCCTTCATGTTTGCATTTCAATAACTTCTATAATGAATTTCAAAGAATCAAGAAATGAGTTGCAAAGGATGACGAACCATGCGGTTGAATGAATCTGGCATCAACTGATGCGAACATTTCGACCACAACGTGAACGAGTAAAACCAAAATCCCGAACTTCTTCATATTTTCTGATTATCTTGGATACAGCCCTACAAAGAAAGTCAGCAAATAACTATGCAGAATGAATGTAACTTAATGATATTTCATGTTCATAGAACTCCACCTCAGAGGCAAACTGAAGACGCGCGAAAGTCTTAGGCCTACTCTATACTAGCCTAACTGTAATTGTAATCGAACACTTATAAAGCGCCACTTCAAGAGAAGTCCTCAGAGGCGCTCCCGACCTGACACCAAACCATAATCAAAGAGAATGGTTTTCAAACGCTTGCGGAAAAGGGGCTAAGAAAGACAAAGAAGTTCATTACGGAGACTATTAGGTAACTTATTCCAGAAAGACATACCAGCCATATCAAAACTTCTATGCAGCCTACTATTATAATCAGTGATAGCTCTGCGGATACTCCTACTTCTGCGCCATTGCTTCATCTCTGTTTTTTCTCGAGTGAGTCATAACCTATCAAATATTTTCAACGATGTTCGCAACGTACCAGCAGCAAAACTAAAGAACCGGTAGTTGACGAAAGCAGATTACCCAAATCCACGGCGAATTACAATCGGACTCGAACTGCAGCTGCAACAATGTCAGTTGAATTTATAGCATTGCGCTTTAATGCTAGGCCTATTCATTATCAGTTCACTTTTCTTATGATGCCGGTGATGGGTGCTAACTTTTTTAATACCTTGTGCCCTTGGTATCTAAATTAGGCAGCCAAACTACTTTTGATTCGAAAGGAGTGGGAGTCTTTATCATTGGACTAAGCTGACTGCATAATGATACAATACTGGCAATGACTGGGTGTCAAATGATCATAGTTATCAAGATGCATCATCAAATTATGTATTTTTAATTCAGCATTGAGTAACGCACGCATGATTAAAGCGCCTTGTTGGCAAACTGACCAAGAAGCTTAGAATGGGTGGGATATTATGACGGTTGTTGTGGACAATATTAAAGAGTCATTGGCGCACGCAGATCACTTTTCATGAAGGGCAAAAACAGTTTGGCTTTCTTGGCAAGAGCTTGAAAATGCAAAGCAGGCAGTTAAGAACGTAGACCTTATTGATAGAGGTTTCTTCGTATGAATTTCTCAGTTTCATTTAGTGCATCATTATCAGATCGTATAAATTTATTTAACCCCAAAAGTAGCAGTTGGGTTTTATTTTTACCGGAGTGGTAGGCAAGTGACCCTCTTGCCCCGATGTGCACTGTTGTGCAGACATACATTTTGAGAATCTAGTGATGATGTGGATTCTGGCAGGTAATAGGAGAAGGGAAAGATGAAAGATAAATATATGGGCGCAAGCAGATAGGGGCAACCGATGCATTTGCCGCCCTGGAAAACAGACACCAATTTTTAGCTAACTTTTTTTGCTGTAAGAAATTTATTCGCTTTAAATCACTAATGATGGGCCTACTTATGATCAACTAAAAATGTTTTTTATTCGTCTTTAAAAAAAACCTCATGAGCAGCTGCTGTTGAATGGTCTTATGCTTGTGAATTATTTTTACGGGTTTCGGCTGACTGCAGATCATCAGAGGTAGGCAATGTGACTCATCATTAATATTCATGACTATGGTAGGGGAAGTGACGCGAACAGCTAATTCATAAACATCTAGGGTTAAGAAGTCACGCGCATAGTCGAGGAATAAACCGTCTATTCAGAATAACAAGGACGTATCGTAAATTTAAAAAGTGTTGGGAATTTGCATTTTTATGTTTAGACAGAAATATCAATTCACAGTAATAACTGCTTTTCAATTTTTTTTTACGATAAGATGCTAACATTGAACTTAAACAAACACCAATAGTCGTTATTGTCTTAGACATCATTTTTAATTTAAAAATTTTTTTTTTTATAAGATACGTCTTTGTTATACTCATTATTATACTCATGACAACTAGCAGATCACGGAAAAACAAGGACGTATTTCAGGTATTTATGTCACAAACGACCTGGAAGAAACATTACAAAGAGTATCTACCACCATACTCTCTTAATTTAAGGTATGCATTAACATTTTCAATTAAATTATTCGATTTAATATTTACTTGCAACTAAATGTCAATTTAAATGTTTTTAACGCTTCATATAACTAATACACTGAAAAACCAGGACACTACAATTTAATTCATAAAATGCACTAAACCTAACACTAAACTCTATATCACAATATTTTCATCATCTAAACCAACCCTATCACTAAACCTAACCTTCAATGATACACATTACACTAGGCCTACTGGAATAAGACAGGTTCTTGTTCGGGATTGCATGGTTGGGGATAGGTTTGTGTCCGTGCAATTGTGCCTTTGCACCTTATCAGACACCCTACCATAAATACCACACGGATATTAATACTGACAAAATTAGCCCACATCGCATTTTTGAAGGCCGAACTTCATTCGGCCAACCACATATATTTTCTACATGAAATTTTAATGCTAAGTTTGCTATTAGACTTGGCAAAATTAGCATTGGACTAAGGGTAACAGAAGTTAGCCGCATCATTCATTAATAATGTCTTGTAATATCGCTCGCTTTGTAACAATGACAAAAAATCCGTCTTACCATTATTCGAATCATCCTTATCATCACTGCCCCATATTTCATCCAAAATAGCTGTTACATTCCTTATTTTTCGTCTGGGACGATCCATTATTTACCACACAAAATAACAATTTCGAGAAAATAATTAATGTTGACACGCGTATCGCAGTCAGTCGCGCGACGTTGTGATACGGCCTTGTTATCCGCAGAATTGAGATACGTCCTTGTTATTCCAAGCATGTGAGCATATGGGAGATACGTCCTTGTAACTCATGCTGTAATTTTACACACATGACTCGGAGATACGTCCTTGTTATACGAAATGGTAGGTATAATTTAGTAGGACGTTGTAAGGAAATAAAACCTTTTTTGTAGGTTTACATGAGATACGTCCTTGTTATTCTGAATAGACGAAACATACCACGTGGCATGCATCAATATTTATGAACTTTTGATCAGACGATGTCTTGTTTATATCGGAGATACAAGTATCGCTTTTTCCGCATAGGCCTATAAGAATTTGTTAAACAAAAGTTCTTTTAATTGAAACTTCGAAATCATGGCATGCAAGTGTATTTTGACCATCGTTCCAGGGCCGTGTTTAACATAGGTCCATTCGGTGCGGTGCACCGAATGCCCCTGAGCCGAGAGTTTGTTGCCAATGGCCAAATGTCTTAAATTGCGAGTCTCAGTGTTACTTAAACCTTTTTGTAAAATCAGTAAGTGTAAGAAAACATTAATTTCACTATGTTCACCGACGTTGCCTGCTTGCTTACTGACCCGCCACAGCCGACAAACCACGTAGGCTAACCTATTGAACAGCGGAATTTTGCCAAATGACTAATCTTGTAAGACTGCCGAACGGCACTATGCCCGTGCTGTAACACTTTGCACCGACACTCGAAGAACCTTATACACGCCCCTGAATCGTTCGAGATGCATTACCATTATTTCCTGCAACTTTTACAAGAATTAGGCTAAATGAAAAGCTGTCGGGCGGTGACCACGCTATTGGTCATCATTCATGAATACTGATGATGAGGCACTTGACATTTTTGGGCATTAACTACGTTTATGTCATTATGACCATAGTAATTGGAAACGTGCGACCGGGCATCAGATGATCAGTTCATCGACATACGGACGTTATTATGATGTATAATTGCGCATTGCTATTACATGTAGGTTCTAATAAGGATTTCCTTTAGTGAACTACTGTACCCGGTTGCCAGACCTCAACCGGTTACAGTGCATGAATAATAGTATTCTTACTATTCGTGTAATTTTACCAAATTACCAAATGCTTGCAAACTTAAGAATGATCCGTCTTTCAAATAAACTCTTTATTCATTCATCTATTCAACCAGAAGCACAATTACCCGCTCTCACCAACCTACCAGTAGGCCTATATCAGTGCAAAAATAAACATGACGATGTCGTCCTACCCCAACCCTAACCCAAAATCGCCCAGATACCGGAAGCCAATAATTTATTTAAAACCGAAATATATCCTCGTCCAACCCAAAACCCCGTTCTCTGTCCATCCATTCTTTCATCCATCAATCCATCTATCCATTCAATCATCCACCCTACGTCCCTAATATCACGCCTGTATGCATACCTAGCCTACATACGCACATACATTCACACAAAAATGCATTAAGACATTCCGTTGGGCCGACCCACACATAAACATCAATGATTGTATCATTGTACTCATAGGCGTACGAGGCGAGGGTCCGAGAAAGTCTGGTTTTACGGGCAAGCAGACCCAGAAAATATGGAAAAAATTGTGTTTTTCACGACATTTCAACCCGATGACTAAAAGGTCGTCAACTTCTTTGTCTGGGAAAATCCAACCATGAGATGTATATTTCGGGCAGAAGTCAAATCTTTGCTCCCCCCACTGATGAATATGCCTCCCGTAAGCCTATGATTGTACCCGTGGACTTATCATTATTAATCGCTGGCCGTATAGGCCTATAGGCTACTTTATTCTAATTATGAAAATCATGTGAAAATCGCAAGGCCAAGCATCATTGAGCCATAACTTATGGAACAGTTGAAAGCTGATGATTATAATTTTTATTTGGGACTTCGGAAGCTACAAGTATATAACTTTTGAAAAATCAGTCTCCTTGGAAGGATAAGCTTACTTCTTATTAGCACACTTGCATGATACTTTCTACAAATTATTAGGTTGCCAGTGATACCCAGTGTGGGTCTAGAATAATTGATCGCTAGTTGAAATACTAGATGATGGCAAAGTTACTCTAAAGCCGAGGTAACTTTGTCTTTATTTAAAATATTCCTAAACTATAGAAATAATGTTTTTTATATAAGACTTAAATTTTCAAATTCTACAGAGTCATAATAATAGTTGCAATGCACAATAATCATGCTGCGAAAAAATCAAGTTCTTTCCTTAAATTACTCTAAGTGGCATCCCTGAACACACTCCAAGCTATGCCAATGCTACCCCATGTTTCGACATTGCAGCTGAAATAACATTATTGACGAGAGTGCAACATCTAGGGGAATAGCTTCTCTTCATGAGAGTTCTCTCTCTATCAATAGATGTCCTTCCCACTTCTTATCGGCGAACTTCAGAGAGGACTGTGTCCAATTGATTCAAATCAGGGACGTTCATTAGGATCAAACTGAAGCAGCCAAGATTGAAACACGAACGCCGCCATGGGTAGCCGATGAACAGGCGGGCACAACCCGTCGTCGTTGTCTTATCCTTTGATCTATGTCCTTCCAGGGCTTTTTAACGTGCAGTTGTACACAAAATGTGCAGTTCTAAATGCATTTGTGCAGTTGTAGAAGCACTTCTGCACAGTTAAACCTAATAAAAAAGGTCATTGTCCTCCAATTCTAAGTAATTTACCACGGAGGATGGTAAAGAAAAGAAGGGGTTGTGCAGTTCTAAAAATTCCTTAAAAACAGCCCTGTGTCCTTCGATGAGAAAGCGAACGTTCTTTCCTTTCGTAACTTCTGATGTATTGCATCCTAAGATTGTGAATGAATCGGCGATTTTTACAAAGACGCATTGTAAGATTGAATGCAAAAGTGACGTTTCGTGAATGGACCAAACGATATTTCACTCACTAACTCACTTAGTCACTCGTTTGCTCGATTTACATTAGGCTACTGTAACTCACTGTGTTTCTTATGGGACATTCCCATGTGTGAAATTATGCACCATTAGCTTAGCGTGAAAACTGCCATTATAATATTATGTATCGTGGGCCTATGCCATTCGGTTATCCAGAAACGCTCCTGTTTTGAAACTATGCATCTTTGGAGTAAGCTTACATGTACGATTGTACGTAACAAGAAAACTCCTCACTTAGAAATTACGCATCATTAGGTTTTCCAAAAGATGCCGTTTGGGAAATTGTGCACCAGTCTGAAGGTCAGTCAGTATCACCAATAAATTAACATTCAAACATTCCAACACTAGTCTAGTCATGTAAAGTAAACTTACCTGGATACTCGGTGCAGACAAATTCTCATCTAAACCGAGCGCGATAATAAATTGTCCAAAAAGCACACGATTCCCAGAACGACTAAACGTAAAGAAAAAACCCTCGCAGATTACAAAACTACAATAAATTACATTAATTGAATGTAGGTGTATGTCGGTCCATAATAAATTTGCCTTCATTGGTGTATGCTATGTATAGAGCTATGCAAAGATTTACAGAAAGCTCTGAATACAGTGGTAGGCTACTTGATTATTGCCAGAATTCTAAAGTTCACAAATGCATATTATGTAGGCTTATTATAATATAATAATGTCCATGCCAAAATAACTTGGATGACGCTGTGTATAGACCAACAGCACTGCTTCTGCGAGTAACAGTTCTGTCGCTACTAGTACATCTCTAACACTGCTGCATAGGCCTATCTGTTGTTTCTCAAGTGATCACCACTTGGGAAAAATTCCAAAGGAAATACGATTGTGCTCTAGTGTTTGGGTTTTTAAGAAGAAATTTAGCGCCTTTCTAGTAGAAGTTACCTAATAAAGGTAGAGTACTGTTCGCTCATTGTATGCATTGCAGTATAATAGATCTCGGCAATCCTGGGAACGGCGGTCATAAATTCCGAAACACTGTTTTTAGTGCGGTGTATTGGATGGGTGCATAGAAACGGTTTCTTTTGCACTCCACGCTTATAAAACGACCAGCTGGTCCACCGAAATAGAAGCCGGAATAATGAGAAATCACTTGAGAAATGGAAGCTGGATGAAGACCTTTTACAGGCGATATGAAGGTGGATTGACGAAAAAACGCAAGTGAAATATAAGCTGGACGAAGGTATTTCTAGATCTGAAATATAAGCTGGATGAAGGTATTTTTAGATCTCCAGCTTCTATTTCAGATCCAAAAATACCTTCATCCAGCTTCTATGAAGGTAGTTTTTAGATCTGCAATAGAAGCTGGATGAATGTTCCTAAGGTATAGGTGAAATAGAAACTGGATTGACGAAAATTGAACTTGAGAAATGGAAACTGGATTGTTGATTTCATTGATGTATTTCAGCATGCATCCAGCTTTCATTTCCGCTGGAATGCCGTTTATCCAGCTTCTATTTCACCACGCATCATGTTTAAAGCCTTCTCAGGATGATAGCCTATCGAATTCTGTAATTTTATAATTTACGACCGCTGTTTATAATTTATGACCGCCGTTCCCAGGATTGCCTAGATCTCTGTTCGGTAGTTAAGTTTTTGTTCTTTTTTCTTAATTGTTTATGACTTAACAGCGTTGAGCTTTTCAGTTTACATTTATTTCGTTGTGTTGCATAGATCTAAGTTGCTTGATTGTTTTTCTTTCAGTTTTGTTGATTACTGTGTTGAATTTTTTTGCAAGATTTCGCTTTGGCCACCTCACATCGTCACCTCAATATATCAGTTGGTGTCCCTAGATAGCGGGATTATTTTATCCCTTTAGGGCCTCCCCTTTTGTAACCAATGTTTAAGATGCGTAAGCTTGTCATGTAGGCCTATACTTGGTTGCAAATAAAATATTTGATTGATTGATTGATTGAAGTGCGGCCATATCTTATCATCTGTTTCAGCCATTATTTTGGCTATTGCAACTATATCAACATAATCATATATTCGTTTATTTGCGAAAAACAATCTGACAATAATGCAGAAATGTTAACATGAGTGATAATGAATAATTAAATTTCAATTCGATAGTCTTAGATTAAGCCAGTAAATATTTTTATACAATGATCGTGGAGTAAAATGAGAGTTGTCCTTTGGTGGGAGCATATGGTTGTGTGCTCTGGGTCTTAATTGATGAGAGGAGGGGGGTCGGCGTAGAGGTAGGAGTTGGTGAAGTACATGTTTGGGGTTGTGTAAAATGACTAATTGACGAAAGGGTAATAATTACCCTATCCCGACTCGTACTGTTAGACCTTCTGTTGCCGAAATATTGGAATCGTCTGAATTTATAGCATTTGGTTCGATTGCTGTTCATAATCAAAATCACTTTTCGGACGATGCTAGTCATGACTGTGTGTAACATGTGACTTCAATTTATCAATTTCGCAGCAACTTTTTATGATTCGCCAGTAGAAAACTGTTGGATATGAAATATTGTTGAGTTCTCGCATGAGTGTGAATCATTCTTATAGGTATCGGCTGACTGCAGATCATACGAGGTGGGCAAATGTTGTGTGGCATTAGTGTTGATTTTTTATGGAGATGTGGGCATCAAATGATGTATTGCTATAAATGAACAACACTGTGACTCGTATGTGTCCATTTGATCAGTTGATTGTTTTGGTATCTGATAGCTGTGAGTGAGCTAGCCAGATTTTGTTGCCAATTAACGAACAGGGCTTACAGTAACAGTCAATGTATAGTGGGCAATCTTGGCGTGAAATATAGTGAAATTTCAGACAGATGATCCTTTTTGATTAATGGAATCATGGAAGGAAGGACGAAATGTCCAAATTCACGAGAGAGAGAGAGGGAGGGAGGTAGGTAGGTAGAGACGGAAAGAGGGAAGGAGGGAGGGAGGTAGGGATGGAAAGAGAGAGGGAGGGATGGAGGGAGAGAGAGAGAGAGAGTGATAGGTGCAGACAATTTGTCACGTGGAAGTTAGTTATGGTCTGTTCTTGTCTCTCAAGAGTATGATGATGTGCTGAAAACCTGTTCTGCAAGAATTGGCGCTACAGAGCACTAAGTCTTGTAGATGATAATATAGTGTTTTGTCAGTTTAGGAACTTTAGGGTCTGAGGTGGTGATCATTGTTTATAAACACCAATATTGACTATTTCCTCTAATCAATACTCGGCCTGATACTTCAAAAATAAGCAACGATAGAAAATTGAAATGAACCCTTTCAATTATGTTTAATAAATCGTCATTATCTAGCGTGTCTTAAAATAGTTCAAAAGCTAACTACACTAAAAGCTAATTCGAATAGATAGGCTATAACCATAGTTGTAAAAAACGTTTTTTTCCGTTTTTTATTCTCTCCCAAAAAACGTCGTTTTTTTCGTTTTTTATTTTTCCCATCGTTTTTTATCGTTTTTTATTATTTCTTTATCTTTATTTATTCATTTACTTTCTGTTATTATTTCACTTAATTTTAATTTTTTCTGATATTCCTTATGTTTTCCGCCAACTCTCAAGGATTCAGCTAACTAAAGTCATTATTTCATCGTTTAACATCATCATTTAAGAGATAGCCTGCGTGTAGTAGGTTCCTAATCAACGTTTTCAAGGGTAAAATGCGGTTTTAAATGTAGCAAAGTCAAATAATTTTCCGTTTCCGTTTTTTATCGTTTTTTTGTCGTTTTTTATTTTTTTGAAAAAAAACGTCGTTTTTTACCGTTTTTTATTTTATTTTCATCGTTTTTTACATCTATGGCTATAACCAGACGAGAAACAATGATGAAGACATTTTAAAAGTTCACAAAACTAGTTGAGTGAAGCCGAATGCTAGTAAGCTATTGAAGCAGATGGATAAACATTGTTAACGATAGTGCAGCATTGCAGCATCTAGGGAGAAGAGCTTCTCTTCAGGAGCGTTCACATTTTCTGCTTCGCATCGACGAGCTTCAGAGACCCGTCTTGTTGAATCGCTTCATTGTCGTCATTAGCGTTAAAGCTGAAGCAGCCAAGATCGACATTCAAAGGCGGTGACTCGATGCGGACACACTCCGTGATCTGTTTGTTGTCTTTTGACCTGTGTCCATCCATCGCTACACAGACGCTCTTTCCTTTGGTCACTTCTGACTGATTGCATGCTACGATTGTGAATGAAACAGATTGGCTCACATCTGCAAAGAAACCAATAGAGTGATACGTCTTGAAAGGATCGATAGATTAACCCTTTAACGACCAGCTTCATACAAGGCCGTAGACAGGGGGTGTTTTGGTTGTTTGAACACCCCCCCCCCAAATGGAAAATGCAGAAAAAAACTATTGCATTTTCTAGTTCGTGATGCACAAAACCATGAAAAAGTCCTGAAAACACCCCCCGAAATTAAATAATAGATTAAATTTGGATCAGAAAAAGTAAAGTTGACGACTAAAAAACAAGTCATCAGAATTTTTGACGGCGAAAATGGACAATATTTCAAAAATTTTGACCAGATGACTAAAAAAAAGGCCTCAGAAAATTTTGCCGATAAAAATGGAAATTTTTCAGGAAATTCAGCCTCCCCGAAACTGAAATCCTGGCCGCCACCGAATACACCCCCCGAAATAAATTCCTGGCTACGGCCTTGGCTTCATAATTATGTTTTCAATGCATTTAGCGCACTCTTGTCGCTAAAGGGTTAAACATTAATTCACTAAATGTGTGGCGTGTCTCTCGTTGGACATAATAATTATGAGTCTCACGCTTGCGCAACTTAGGTTAATTATCCAGAAAAACAAACCATTTGGAAAATAACACACGAATAGGTCATACAGAAAATACTCCCATTTTTGAAAGCATGTAGGCCCTAGATCTGTCATCGATCCATTCAGACAACACCGTTCTTGAAATTATTACGCATCACTAGATAGTTCTCTCCAAAACAGCAATGTTTGATACTATACGCATCACTATAGGTTATCTAGAGAATTACCGGCGGTTATAGAAAGTGCGCTTAAATTGGTAGGCCCTAAGTGAGTAGGCCTATCAATAATGCGCAATAAATAGTATTCGATCTCGCGAGCACTTGTAACCTTACTTGCAGACCCTCTGACGACCACATTTTCATCCCAATATAGCATAACGGTAACTTCTTTCTGAATGTATAGCATTATGAAAGTGACTAAAATAAAAATAAAAAAACATCGCAGATCAGTGATGATGACTTAATGAGTTCTCTGCCCGAAAGGAAGGTTTATTGGCTTTCATGCTTCTGGAAATGAGATGTGTGAGATGGTTTTCCGTTGCCTTCCTCACATAATTATTGTGTAAGTGGCCTCGTTACCTACACCGGTAAGCGCGAGCGGCATTAGTCGGTTGGTTGCAACGGACTGCGGTTCAAGCACCGGGCGGGGAGTTGACATTCAGAGATTTAGATACCTCGGGCTAGCACGTGTGAGACGCAGGGGCGTAAGCTCCTGCGGAGCGACCTTGGGCAAGTTGCTTACCCATAATTGTCTGTGGAGAAGGCAACGGGAAACCCCCTCACTCATCTCATCCCCAGGGGCGTAAAAGCCAATGAACCTGCCTTCGGCAGAGAACCGTCATCATCATCATCATCATCATCATCATCATCATCATCATCATCATCATCATCCTCATCATCATCATCATCATCATCATCATCATCGTCGTTATCATCATCATCATCATCATCATCATCATCATCATCATCATCATCATCATCATAATCATAATCATAATCATAACCATAAACATAATCATCATCATCATCGTCATCGTCATCGTCATCGTCATCGTCATCGTCATCGTCATCGTCATCGTCATCGTCATCGTCATCGTCATCGTCATCGTCATCGTCATCGTCATCATCATCATCATCATCATCATCATCATCATCATCATCATCATCATCATCATCATCATCATCATCATCATCATCATCATCATCATCATCATCATCATCATCATCATCATCATCATCATCATCATCATCATCATCATCATCATCATAATCATAATCATCATTATCATCATCATCATAATCATCATAATCATAATCATAATCATATATTCCTCCCCTAAAGCCACTTGAAGTGCACATGACCATGTGTAGTTAAGATTTTAGTTAAGTACTTAGTTAAGTTTGATTCTCTATTATTATGCTCTTGACAATATAAACTTTTCTGCAAACTGTCATCACCTAATTTGATTTAGTCTCTTTCTTTTCAGCTATCTTGATTAATTTTTCTTGGGAATTTTTTACTTGGGTGACCCTTCCCAGCGAAATGTCCATCCTTTTTGGGCCCCCCTTTTGTAGCCAATGCATGCATGTTTTGTACTTTTGTTGTTTTCTAGCTTTCTGGTTGCAATAAAGTGAATTGTATTGTATTGTATTGTATTGTAATTGTATAATCATCATCATCATCATCATCATCATCATCATCATCATCATCATCATCATCATCATCATCATCATCATCATCATCATCATCACCATCACCATCACCATCACCATCACCATCACCATCATCATCATCACCATCATCATCATCATCACCATCACCATCATCATCATCATCATCATCATCATCATCATCATCATCATCATCATCATCATCATCATCATCATCATCATCATCATCATCACCACCGCGATTTAATAGACTCACAGTTGCCTTTGATCCCACTTGATGTATCATTGACATAGGCAAAGCATCCACACGCGTTTATCATAATGGAGAAAAAGCACTTAGCTTCGCAGGAACAGTTTTCAGGTGCAGGAGGTTTTGTGTCGAAAGAATCTAGTAACTCTTTCAAAGATGTCTCCACGTGTTCGTCTACAGCAGACTTCAAGACAGCAATCCCTGAGTGAAGAATGATGTCGGTATTTTGCAAGTAAGCATTTCTGAATTAGACCTAATCTTAATTTATTTCAAGATATGATTCAAATCCGGATGAAGCGACGCATTGAGTAACATGGCGAAACACATTCAAATAGAAAATAATAATCGGAACGCAACAATTTCACTGATGGTCGTCAAAGAGGACCCTTGGATTAGTTTTTAACATCCTTTAGGCCTCCTGGAAGAACGAATGGATGCGGTCTAGAACGTAGGAGCTATATTAAGTGCCTTTGCGAGTTTGCGAGATGCGGAAGAAATCTTTTCATGCCGTGATTGACATCTAGAATAACAGCACGAAGTTGCCCAGCATCAGCTCCAGCAGCTATAATTTCTTCCTATCCGGGAATATCGCGGGAAGGAACCCAAGTCATTGCATCCTTTTCGACATTTTGTTCTACTATAATTACAGTTCTGTCGTCGCTCATGGTGGATACTCGGCAGGCTGCTGGATTATGCAGTCTATCATACACATTTATAGCATACAGTCATGCACGATTTGATTTGCTATTTTCTGAGGCTGAAATTTTTAAAAATTTTAATGAATCGATTACTCGATCAAGTTTTAAGACATTAATTATAGCAGGGGCTTCTATCCCATGTATTATAGGCGGGCGCGACTTGCGCCCAGTGAAAAACAGGGGGGGGGGGAACAGAAGAAAACCAAAACTCACGTCGATAGGGGGGAAAACCAGCCATGGAGGCAGTGTAATCTAGTCACCTCTAGGAAGAAGTTTCCCCCAGAAATTACTTCCCCCATAAACATTTTTCAACATTGTATTAGTTATTAGTTAGGCCTATAATAGTATTATCTAGGCTACATTATTTCATCATATGAACTGTTTTAATACGCCACGATAAAATTTACTATTACCTAATTATAATAATATTATTTAGGGCCTACTATTTTAATAAATGATGCAATCATATTATAATGATTTGATTTAGTGTTAATACTTGTACAAATACTATATTATTTTGTACAACTAAATGCAGTGTTTAATCTAGACATCTCTGGGAGGGAGTTCCCCAGGAATGAAATTTTCCAGAAAATCGATAGGTGTTGTGAACATGTATATAGAATAATTCCCCCCTCCATAAAAAGTATATGCAACATCCTATAAAAATTTTACAAGTTTATACAAGTGCAGTTATCTCGTCAGTTACTGTAGAAGAATTTGACTGCAAAGCATCGAAGTGGGCCCACTAAAAATAAGGTCATGCATCAGCATTTTGGGGAAGTAAATGTATGTTTCACGGAGAAAAATTAGGCGAAAGACTAAAAAATGTTGTCAGAAAATTTCTGTCTGAGCGGTTTCCATTCGCTTAAAACAGCCATTTACCCCTTTCCCAAAACCTAAATTCCCCAAAGCAGTGTGACTAAGTAACACACTGATTAAACACTGAACTAAATGGCTTATCTCCAGTGTTATCTTTCAAGTTTCAGACTGTCAAATTTAAAAATATTTTGTTCCTTGAACACTTAGAAAAACAACATCATTATTATGTAGGCCCACATTGTATTTTATTGTATTGCAGAAATTTCAACGCGGAAATTGCAAAAATTTCTTATGGAGGGAGAGACGCATATCACACCCAAAACCTCTCCCCGTCTTGGCGCTAAGTGTTTCCGTGATCGTCTGCTAGATGCTTGTTTGTCTCCCCCCCCCAGAAACCTTCATTCCCTATAGTTAGGGGACAAGATTAAATATTGCCGGGAGAGTAGGTCGGCCCAATAAAAGGGGGGGGGAAGAATATGTATTGCGCCCGGCTGCTTAGGGGGGATAGAAGCCCCTGAATTATAGTCTAGTTCAATTGATTAAAAAAATTGATTTTGTAGCAAATTCATGATAGCGTGTGACCCTATTCCGGAATAGACAAAATGCAGAGTTAGGTCTAAACTTGAAAATGCGAAACTATACTGGAAATGTTCATGGAAGGGCTGAAGACGACGATTAAATTAACATGAAGTTAACTGTTCTGCTGAAGTATTTTTTATAGAAAAATCTTATTGACTATGATAATAAATTAGCCTATGTTTGACAGTTAGGCCTATAATAACGGCTCACGTAATTTAAATCAAGTTAATCGAATTTAATCGATTGATCAAAGTTCAATATTTAGAATTGTGATAAACTATCCTCAAGCATTATTTGCAAGCAGCATCATATTTTGCTCGTCCATGCAAATAAATATGTGTTTGTCCGTATGTGTATTGTGTATTGTGTAATTGTAGCCTACATTGTATGGATGTAGCCTACATATTTACACAATTATACACATAGACCTTCATGCTTGCATTTTAAAAAATTCTCTAATGAATTTCAAAGTATCAAGAAATGGATGACGAACCATGCGACTGAACTAATCTGGCTTCAGCCGATGCGAACATTTCGACCACAACGTGAACGAGTAAAACCAAAATCCCGAACATCTTCATGTTTTCTGATTATCTTGGATACAGACCTACAAAGAAAGTCAGCAAATAACTATGCAGAACGAATGTTAGGCTACTGCTTTAATGATATTTCATGTTCATAGCGGTGGCGTCCAGTGGCGTAGCTACCATGTGTGCAATGTGTTCAAAGCACACGGGCCCACGACCTCCAGGGGCCCACAGCGATTGCTAAATATTTTTTTAAAATTATTAATCAAACCTAATTAGTAATTTGCATTATTTTGTGACAAATGTAATTTGTGAGCACACTTGCATTATTTCTTTACTTTACTGATGCAGTGACGCCTGTCAACCGCCGTGCTGTTGACAGGAAAAATTGTAGGCCCTACTGAACTCCTTTTAACTTGTGCTTTTGTCTCGAGTCATGAAAAAATATCTACCATAGTTTTAAGTTGAGAAAAGGAAACGAATCATACCATTCAGCATAAGACTCTTATTTCACTGATTCGCTTTCCTATGCAAGTGGCATGGGTGTGCCTATATGCTAAGTTAAGTCTTCTTGTCACTGTTTCACAACCAAATTCCAATCCTCATGCTGCTCTCAACTTCTCTCAGCTCTCACCCCCGCAATCAGGGAGACGCAAAAGTGTGCACGTGTAGATCATGGTTGTAAAGAATCGCGCATATTTATCCCATTTTTGCACTTGCACGGAATATTGCTAAACTTATTTTTAGGTAGACCTACAATAAAAAAATATTGATGATCGTGTCTTTTTGGTGTGCACATTGCAAATCATGGACGGTGGACCTGAATTGATAGATGATTCACAATTTCTGCTGAACAAAATAAAGAAACTCTATGATGCCATGACATTGTACTAGAAGGCCTACTAATAATAAGCGGATAAGTAGGCCTATGATAATTATGCTAAGTGATAGATTTCAAATTCGACTAAGAAATTACCGAAGCTATAGCACTTTAGTTTATCTGTCTCATTCGTGCTGCAGTCATCTTTATTCTGTGAGTTGTATTGAATGTGTTAGGTTTAATAGCAAAAATATTATTGATTAGTTTTAGTGATCTTGATTGCGGGCAGAGTAAGAATTGCGGAGGGTTGTGCATGGGTTTAACCTATCCAGTCTTTCTTTGGACGCCATAGCAAAGTCCTTATCATACGCCCAACTCCACATACATGTAGGTCAACGTCTGACCCCTGATATTTTTCTACAATTGTCATGCTGATTTTATGAACACAAACGAGGTCAATCAGGGCCCATGTGGAACTTCTGCACACGGGCCCATGAAAAGCCAGCTACGCCACTGGTGGCGTCGTTGCCTTGGAGCCGGAAGGTTCGAGGTTCGAATCCAGCTCGCCGCGTAAGGACCTTGGGCAAGTCCTTCACTCACAATTTTTCAGCGCTACTGCGTGAAACTCCGATGCAGTGTCCGCTCTGCACTCGAGGGCGCCTCTGAGTAGAGAGAGCTTGTGCACATACAAACAAACATAGAGCTCCACCTCAGGGGCAAACTGAAGAGGTGCGAAATTCTTGCTCTACACGCCTACTATTATAATCAGTGGCTACTCCTACTACTACTTCTGCGCCACTGCTTCATCTCTGTTGTTTCTCGAGTACGGTACGTTATAACCTATCAACTATTTTCAACGATGTTCGCAACGTACCAGTAGCAAAACTAAAGTACCGGTAGTTGACAATTTAAAAGCAGATTTCAAAATCAACGGCGAATTACAATCGGTCTCGAACTGCAGATGCAACAATGTCAGTTGAATTTATAGCACTGCGCTTTAATGATTCGAAAGGAGTGGGAGTCTTTATCATGTGACTTAGCTGACTGCGTAGTGCGTAATGATACAATACTATCAATTACTGGGTGCAAAATGATCATAGTTATCAAGCTGCGTCATCAAATTATGTATTTTTAATTCAGCATTGAGTAACGCACGCATGAATGATTAAAGTGCTTGTTGGTAAGTAGACCAAGGAGCTTAGAATGGGTGGGATATGACGGTTGTTTTGGACAATATTAAAGAGTCATTGGCACCCGCAGATCACTTTTCATGAAGGGCAAAAACAGTTTGGCTTGCTTGGCAAGAGCTTGAAAATGCAAAGCAAGCAGTTAAGAACGTAGACATTATTGATAAAGGTTTCTTCGTATGAATTTCTCAGTTTCATTTAGTGCATCATTATCAGATCGTATAAATTTATTAAACTCAAAAAGTAGCAGTTGGGTTTTATTTTGTACCGGAGTGGTAGGCAAGTGACCCTCTTGCCCCGATGTGTAGGAATAGGCTACATTTGGAGAGCCTAGTGATGATGTGAATTATGGCAGGTAATAGGAGAAGGGAAAGACGAAAGACAAATTTCTGGGCGCAAACAGATGGAGGCAACCGATGCATTTGCCGCCCTGGAAAACAGACACCAGTTTGTAGCTCACATTTTTTGTTGAAACAAATTAATTTGCTTTAAAAGCACTAATGATAATTATGCCGATGCAGTGTCCGCTCTGCACTCGAGGGCGCCTCTGAGTAGAGAGAGCTTGTGCACATACAAACAAACATAGAGCTCCACCTCAGGGGCAAACTGAAGAGGTGCGAAATTCTTGCTCTACACGCCTACTATTATAATCAGTGGCTACTCCTACTACTACTTCTGCGCCACTGCTTCATCTCTGTTGTTTCTCGAGTACGGTACGTTATAACCTATCAACTATTTTCAACGATGTTCGCAACGTACCAGTAGCAAAACTAAAGTACCGGTAGTTGACAATTTAAAAGCAGATTTCAAAATCAACGGCGAATTACAATCGGTCTCGAACTGCAGATGCAACAATGTCAGTTGAATTTATAGCACTGCGCTTTAATGATTCGAAAGGAGTGGGAGTCTTTATCATGTGACTTAGCTGACTGCGTAGTGCGTAATGATACAATACTATCAATTACTGGGTGCAAAATGATCATAGTTATCAAGCTGCGTCATCAAATTATGTATTTTTAATTCAGCATTGAGTAACGCATGCATGAATGATTAAAGTGCTTGTTGGTAAGTAGACCAAGGAGCTTAGAATGGGTGGGATATGACGGTTGTTTTGGACAATATTAAAGAGTCATTGGCACCCGCAGATCACTTTTCATGAAGGGCAAAAACAGTTTGGCTTGCTTGGCAAGAGCTTGAAAATGCAAAGCAAGCAGTTAAGAACGTAGACATTATTGATAAAGGTTTCTTCGTATGAATTTCTCAGTTTCATTTAGTGCATCATTATCAGATCGTATAAATTTATTAAACTCAAAAAGTAGCAGTTGGGTTTTATTTTGTACCGGAGTGGTAGGCAAGTGACCCTCTTGCCCCGATGTGTAGGAATAGGCTACATTTGGAGAGCCTAGTGATGATGTGAATTATGGCAGGTAATAGGAGAAGGGAAAGACGAAAGACAAATTTCTGGGCGCAAACAGATGGAGGCAACCGATGCATTTGCCGCCCTGGAAAACAGACACCAGTTTGTAGCTCACATTTTTTGTTGAAACAAATTAATTTGCTTTAAAAGCACTAATGATAATTATGCCTACTAATGATATGAAACTAAATGAAACTGGTAAATGTACATTTCGAACCCTCTTTTGACAGACAGAATGTTCTTAATTAATATCCAGCATTGCATTTCTCAAACGCTTGCTAAAGAATTTGACCCTGTCCATTGTGTTGTGCCTCTTCTGCAAATATATTATGCTGTAAGCCCTATGCGGGCGCAATGCAGAAAGTATCAAGGACCACTTTGGGAGCAATATTGTAGCTGGAAAACGTTGTAAGAGTCGCCACGACTAGTGTCCTTAGGATGTACTGTGTATGTATATTTATATGTATATAGCGCCTTACAATAACCTCACGAAGGCGCTTGGATCTTGTAGTTCGCAAAAATGCGACCTAAATATGATAGCCTATCAAATGTGAAGAAATTCGTTTGGTTGAGTAAATGAATTGAAGGTTCTGATAGAGAGGGATCCTCAAATTAATTAGATGAAAAAACTAATGTGCTAGGTTGAGAAGATAGAAGTAGCTCGCAAGTAAACTGTAGCAAAATAATAAGTCATTGTAACATTCCAGATCAAGGTCTATGACTGACAACGATTAAATGTGATGATGATGATGATGATGGCGACGACGACAATGATGATGGTGATGATAATGACAATGGTTCGATTCAATTCAATTTTGTTTATTCAGTTTGTTTATTGTTAAAAAAGGCAATTAAACATTCGCAATTAGCCTATAGTACACAGCGATTAATCGTAGTTGACAATAAAAATTACGATGATGCAGCCTAGTGTAGGGTGTACAGTCATAACTGCCTATGATTTTAGGCAATTATAGGCTACCCGAAGGGAGTGCATGATGATGATAATGATGATGATGATGATGATGATGATGACCACGATGACGACGACGACGATGATTATAATTATATTCGTTTTATTGAGCTCTTTATGACGAATATTATATAAACGTTTTAATAAGTGGTCAGATCAAATACAATACAATAGGGCCTACCCCAATAGGTGCTGGGCGAGGCGCGATACCAAAATTTCCCAGGGTAACACCGGATATGTTCCAGATAGTCTATACTATTAGTCCGTAAGTTTTCCTTCTGTAGGCTATGCATGGTTTCCCAAGAATGGTTCTGAAACGGAACGCTCGTTGCGAAATATTAGCTAAGAACTTTGATTGAGTTAATTTGTTAGTCAACGGGACTATAATTTTATTTAGGCCTATTAATATTTAGCTCATAATTCACTTTAAAAGAAAAATAACTTCATGCAGCAAGTACACAAAAAGACCTCATACATAATCTTATCCTGCCAGGGACGGATCCAGGGGCCAATCCGGCCATGCCCCATTTAGAAACGCCCATGTATCGTGGCCCCCCATTTGGTTTCAATAAGCTTTCGAACAATGCATATTGGTAGCCTATGTTGAGGACATTTGGATCGGATACGAAGGAAACATTTTCCAGACCCAAGGCCAAGAATTTGAGCCCACCCCGTCAAAATTTTTTGTCTACGCCCCTGTATCCTGCAGAGGAAGGGAAGAAAGACGGGCGGAATAGAAGTGGAGATGAAAGGTGGAGGGGTGGGTAGGAAAAGGAGATAAGTGAGAAGAAGGGATGATTTTGTGACGGCGAAACAGCATATTACTATACGGCTCAGTCCCGATCCTTTGCATCAATTGGCCCTTCTTTATGGAATACTCTGTCTCCATCTACTCGGTCTCAACTTCTAACTGGTAACCCCTCCTCCTCATTTTCTTTTCTCAAAACGTATAAATTTTCTTCTCTCGTGGCCTTGCGCACTGGGAGCGCCTCTGAACGGTTCACCCTAGTAGAGGCGCTTTATAAATGTTTTAATACTATACGATATTATGAGCTCATGGTCCCACATACAGTGGAGGTACCAACTAAATATGTATGGTGCCTACAAAACTCTCTTTGACATCTGAAACTTCTCCGAAGTGGGCGAATCGCAAAATAATATTCCGCTATATTTTGACCCTCTGTTTTGATCGCCTGTCGGAAACTTAACTAAAAACGACCAGTAGGCCTGCACCTGTACATGGGGGGAGTTTGGTTTCCGTTCTTGGGGGAGCTAACCCTGAGTCTGGACCTTATTGGAAGGGCTAACCACGAAAAACGATACAATTTTCATGGTAAAAAAGTTGAATCTGGACCTTCTTGGGGGGCTTAGCTCCCCCTAGCCCCTGATAAACTCCGCCCATGCACCTGCACGACCCTCGTAGATCGATTAGAACTGTGTCTTAAAAGGCCAAGAGATCGCAATGAATACCGATCTATTCGCTATAGACTAAGTATCCAACTAGCCAGATTTAAACAGCAACTTAAACGAGTTTACGATTACGACAACGAATAGGCACTCTGTCAGGGCGTCGTATCATCTAGGACTCCACCAGAATTCTTCCTTACCAAACTTAAAACTGTTCTATTTGGGCGAACTGGAATAGGGAGCGGCTCTATTATGAGCTCATGGTCCCACAGACAGTGCCTTGAAAGAGCGCTATATAAGTTTCACATTGAATGAATGAGCTAAAGGCAATTTTTCTGTTGATGGGTTTAACTAACGTTATGGGTAACTCAGAAAGTAGTGGTGAATCCTAACGTGTTCACAATGTACGATTCCCAATCCCACCAGCATCGTTCATTTATATTATTATGGATTGAGGATAAAACACAATTTTGCATTTGTTTGGCAGGTTAGCTGTAACAGTTGCAGACAATGAACATCATGCTTGAAGGTCATCTGCATAGGATTGACTCAATGCATAACCAGTTTCCAGGAGATAGATAATGTATGCAGTAAAGATAATGTAAAGTAAAGACCCCAGAACTGAACCTTGCAGTAAACAAAATGGAGCAGGAGCTGAAGATGACATAGAAGATCCACAAGAAATAATGCATGAACGGTCCTGCAGATAATAAGAGGTAAACCACGCAAGAAAGTTGCCAGAAAGGCCAAAAGAAGTAGAAAGCAGCTTTAGAAGATTTTCATGGTCCATTGTATCGATTGCAGCACTTGCACCAATCTGTGCCAAGTAGGTAACCTGTGACTTATCAATGGCCTCATAGATGTCGGCCGGTCGAAATCTCTGAAAACCATACTATTTTCCGGCCCTAATTACGGCCTTGCCTGTGGGAGTTGGTTGTGTTATGTAGGCTATTTTGTCTTCAAGAGTCTGAGATAATGAATACTTAGCCTCCAAACTTGTAGCCCCTTCTAGGCTTTAGCAGCTAAAGTTTAGCTTGTATAGTGTTTTGTCGGTCTAGGGTCTGAAATGTTGAGTAGCTTACTAATTACAAGAACTAAAACTTCAAAAGTGACTATTCACTCAAATCAAACTGATCCTGATACTTCAAAAATAAACAGCAAGATAAAATTAAATTGAAGCCCTTCAAATTTGAGCAGTTTAATAAATCGTCATTATCTAGATAGTGTCCTAATAGCCTAATAATTATTGTTCAATAGCTGACTACTGCAGAGTCGCTAAACTAAAAGCACATTCGAATAAGCTAAGGCATAATTAACCTGGCGATAAACTAAGATGAAAACATTCTAAACGTTCATAATTATAAAACAGTAGAGTGAAGCCGAATGCTAGATGTGAAGCAGCTGGATGAACATTGATAACGATAGTGCAAATCAAATCAAATCAAATCAAGTTTATTGCTCCCATAAAAGAAAAAGTACAACAGTTGCATATTTTGACTTGCTAAAATAGATGAGAATAGTAGGTTTAATTACATGCTTAAACAGTAGTAATTCCAGGGAAGCAAAAGGAGCCCCTGAAAAGAAGATCCCACTAGTTAGGGGCCCTAGATAAATGAACCTATGGACCTATGCAGTTACACTATCTATGTAGAATAGATTCTTTTCATGAGATTTCTTTCAATCATTCTGCTTCGCATCGACGAGCTTCAGAGACCCGTCTAGTTGAATCTCTTCATTGATGTTTTCATTGAGAAAGCTGAAGCATCCAAGATTGACATTCAAAGGCGGTGACTCAATGCGGACACATTCCGTGACCCGTTTGGTGTCTTTTGATCTCTCTCCATCCATCACCAAGCAGACACTTTTTCCTTTGGTCACTTCAGACTGATTGCATGCTACGACTGTGTATCTATCAGATAGGTGTATTTCTACAAATAAAACGGATAGACTGATGCCTCTTGAATGCATAGACAGATGAAACAGTAATTCACTCATTCGGTCATTCCCTTCTCACTCGTAAACCTTGTCTCTCATTGGACATTAATTTAAGTTTCACGCTTTAAAGATTATGCATTTTTACTTTTAGGTTATCCAGAAAAGAAACCAATGTTTGAAAATAACACATCATTAGGACGCACAGAAAATGCTCCAATTTTTTTAAGCGTGCAGGTCTATCATCGAGACATTCAGAAAATATCGTTCTTGAATTACGCATCGCTGGATGAGCTTTTCTTGAAAAACTACAATTTTTCATCACTAGGTTATCCAGAAAAATGCCGTTTTAAAATGTATGTAGGCCTATAATATTGTATAAATGGAAAAAACCTACGTGAGTATGCCTATCAACAATGCGCAATAAAGTAAGATTCGATTGCGTGAGCACTTGTAACTTTACCTGCAGTCTCTGCCACGACCAATTTTTTATCCAACAGGAGCCCAACGATAACTTCTCTCCCAAGGTACACCGTTATGAAAGTGACTAAAACAAAACAAAAATCGTAGATCAGTGATGATGACTTAAAAATTTATCTGCCCGAAAGGCAGGTCCATTGGCTTTCATGCTTCTGGGGACGAGATGCGTGAGGTGGTTTTCCGTTGCCTTCCTTACAGACAATTGTGGGTTAGCAACTTGTCCAAGTCGCTACGCAGCGGCTTGAGGTAGATTCGAATCTGTGACCATCCGAACTTACAGCTACACCACCGCGACCCACAGCAATAACATACGGAGATCAGTATGCTGCAATAAATGACAGTAATGTTACCGAATGTAGGCTACATGTGGCTATTATATGCTTGCCTTCACGAGTGCATGTAGACCTACGCAAAGATATGAACGGGAGGCGTTGAATGCTGCGATATTTTAGATATAATTATGTAAATATATTCAATTCAGAACTGCAAGTTTAATATTATTACCATGCAAGTCACATGGACATGTAGAGTTTAGGATTCGCTCAACACTCATCTGGTCTCTTAGTCTCATCGTCTTAGACCGAGCATTATGGCTGTGTATTATTGTTACTGTGCTTCGCAATCATAGTCAGATGACAGGCCAAGATGTCTATCGTACCCTATCATAAACGATAGCCAGCATATAAGAGGACTGATGCTCATTGAAAATGAAAAGTATTATTTTATGTTCAATTTCAAATACCGTTAAGGCGCTCATCGTTCATTTATTTAAAGTTTTCTCAAGATTTATATAGAGCCTCTTCTAAGACGGCTACAGAATCGAGGTACACTTCAATAAGCGTGCAGAGGGTCTCCATATCATCTGGTATAATTATAGATAGATAGATCGGTAGATATGGATAAATGGACAGACAGACAGACAGACAGACAGACAGACAGACAGACAGACATACAGATAGATAGATAGATATACGCCCTTTTGGTACAAGTGCTTGAATAGACTTACAGTTGCCTTTGATACCACTGGATGGATCATTGACGTAGGCGAAGCAATCACACGTGGTTACGGACCCCTTCAGGTAATCAGCATAGCAGGTCCAGGTTGGGGGTGAAACAGGCTCTGTGTCGACATAATCTACACCGTGATTAAAAAAAGTAAGCCAAATTGTTTTTCATATCTCTAATGCCTGACAACATATCACGCTAGAATTTTCCAAATATTTAGAGAAGTGGACCAATAATATGATTCCAAAATTTCAAGAGACTTCAGCAGATTTCAGGACAGCATCTTCCGTGGAAAGAATAACATGAGCGTTTTTAAAAAGTAGTCATTTATTAATTAATCTTGTTAATTAATCTTGATTTATTTAATTAAAAAATACAAACGCCCTACTGTAACACACCGCACCCAGTTACATTTCATTGATTTTGTAGTTCATTCAACTAATCTTGGCCAGTCTTTTCAACAACCACCTTTCAAAAGCCTCAAGTGTTTCCACTTCTGCTTTCTCATTGTCCACGTTTCTGCTTCATATTATAGCGCCTACATAGGCTAAGCTATAATTATAAGCTTACACATTTTGTATACAGTCATGACGAAAGTGATAGGCCTAACTTGTCGGGTATGTAACTTATAGCTATTTTTAGAGAATCGCTTATTTGACAAAGTTCTAATTTATTAATTTGCGACTAGTTTAAATAATTAGGCTACCAATAAATTTCCTAACTTATTTCATTATGTTTCGATACCTGTTTTCCTAATGGACACAAATTTTGAGTGAAGCTCGCAAATTAAAATCTTAAATCTTTTGGTGGAAAGTTAAGCGATAGTTTTGCAATTTGCGGGAAATGCCCATTGAAAAGCGAAGAGGACGACAAAATTGGCCTAATTGCCCTCATGAAAATAAGACGTTCTAGTGAAATATTATTTTTAGAGAACAGAAGTAGGCTATTATAGGCTAGCTAACTGACTCAATGACTAAGATTATATTCTTGACAGTGTTAAGGGTTTACGTAACGTAAATGAAATGAATCGAATTTCATCATACATGTAGGCCTAGTTGTTTAAAACGATTTTTTAATTTATTTTTCGCATCGTTTTATTCCGTTTTTTAAAAAAAAAATTATGTAGCTTTATTTATTTATTTATTTTCTGTTATTATTTTCCTTAATTTCACTTCTTCTGATAGGCCTGTATTTCCTTACCTTTTCAGCCCACTCTCAAGGATTCAGCCAACTGGACCAGGGTGCCATTATTTAGTTGCTTAACGTCAACATTTAAGAGATAGGGCCTACATGTAGTAGATCCCTATAAGAAATAATTAGGATTTTAAAAAATCAGAAACATAGTTTTTAAAGTTAAAATGCAGTTTAAGATGTAACACAGTCATATAATTTTCCGATTCCCTTTTTTGTCGTTCTTTCCGTTTTTTTCGCCAACTAAACGACTTTTTCGGTTTTTTTCCGTTTCCATCTTTTTTACAGCTATGAATTTAATAGAATAGTCAAAGCTCAAGTTTGGATTTATAATCACTGGCATTTCTTCGAGCAGTTTCAGGCCTAAGTTTATCATCTCTAATATTTTGCATGTGTGATTGTACCCATCCATGCAAAAAATTACGTCTGTCCGTATGCGGGTCTAGCAACACAATGTCATATGATATTTTATTATTTTTTTATAATGCGTTTAAAAGAATCAATAAATGATTTGCGGATGACGACCAACCATGCGCTTGAGATGAAGAGATGAATCTGGCATCAGATCTTGGTGCGAACATTTCGACCACAACGAGTAAAACCAAAATCCCAAGCAGCTTCATATTTTATGTTTATCTCAGATATTGACCTACAAAGCAAGTCAGCAAAAATGCAGAATGAATTCCTATCTCAGTGTAAGCTAAATTTAATGTAACGGTAATTATGATTTCAGGTCTACAAAGCGCCACCTTAAGGGCAAACTGAGGGCGTGCGTTATAATTCTCGTTCTACTGTAACTATTAGGCAAGAGTAACTCCTATTGATAGGCTACTAGCCGACTACTAGATCAACAACTAGGCCTACTGCTACTAAGTCTTATTACTGGTGCCACCACGGTTATATTAGCCAATGGGCAAACTACGATAATTATAATCGGTGATAGCTCTGTGTCAATTCCTGTTTCTCTACCACTGCTGCATATCAGATGTCATAGATTGGATCTCTATCACCTATGCAAACTATTTAGTAAAACATCAGCAGAAAGACAGCCGGTAGTCGACGAAAGCCGATTACCAAAATCCACGTCGAGTCAAAACCTGCCCCGAAGTGCAGCTACAATACTGGTGTCGGCTGAATTTATATCATTGCATTTTTTTGCTAGGCCAATATTATTGCCAATTCCCCTTTCGTACGAAGCCAGTCATGTGTGAGTTTGTTTTACCTTGTGACCTTAGTTAGGCGGCCAAAAATTAATGCGTTTGATTCGTCGGTAGATAAACTGATGAGTACGAATCTTTGAGTTTTCGCACGAGTGTGATCTGTCTCATTGTACTATCCAGACTACGTATTGCGTAATGATCCAAGGCTGGCAATGACCTTTTGTCAAATTATCATTTTTATCAAGATGCTATAGTCAAAATTAATTATGTATTGCTCATTAGTATAAAATAACACACGCATGATTATAGCGCTTGTTGGCATACAGGGATTATCTTGCACTTAATAACTAATATATTCACAAAAATCTACAAGTTGCCTTTTGTCATGATGTTTGCTAGAATTGCAGTAAAACCCTTGATGTAATGTAATCCAAGTTCCCGATATTCATAGTCATTATAAAAGTATTAGGCTGTCAGTAAAGACTATCGTAGGAAGTTCTATTTCTGCCAGTATAGTGCTACAAATTGGCCGACGCCGTGCCTTTCTGTTGTTATGGCAGATTTTTACGTCCGGGACGAAACTCGCTTCTTTTCGTTCGGATTTTCTAATGTTTACTGATGTCGAGAGTCGAGATTCTGACTTTTCTTCATCTGTGTCGTGAGCGTTTGGACGGTAGCTTGATGATAAATTTTGACGTTCAACATGCCATGCGTGTTTCGCATCTGGACTATTCCATTATGCTGAACATCAAGGGGTTCCAGGTTCGTCATCATTGTTTCATCGATAGCCGAACGATTACGCACGTGTATGGGAAAAGAAAGGATTTCACTATATATACCAGCAACCGAAAACCATGCCGCAGTAGTGCCACGTTTCCAGCGTTGTGCTGCCCGTCGCTGCTTTTCGCACTAATGTTTCTCGGCTCTGTAGACACTGAAAATACTGTTAAACTACCATCATCGGGAATCGGTACGAGAAACTTTCGGCTGAACTCTCCGTGTAGCCAACGCGTAGGAGTTTGACGATGGGGTGACTTGTGCTTCTCGAGCGGTGTTTTGCCTAAGGATGACTTCTGTCGTGACGTTACCATCAATAGGCTTGAGCTATATGAGTGGGCGCCGCTGATGGCTGCCATATTTGTCTTGTATTTGTTTTTTTATGTCGTGTTTTTTGTGCTTGTAAACCAGAGTGCGTTTTGCAGCTGGTACATTAAAGAATATACTTACTTACTTACTTACTTAAGACACCTATCTAGAGGGATTTTTCTTTTCAGGGGTGGCCATTGTATTCCATGCACTGCCTTTAACATTGATAAGTTTTCTTTTACCACATTTGTTGTTTTTCAGCTGTTGAAATTGTCTCGTGTAGCCTACGATTGCTTGGGAGCAATAATAAAGACAAAAAGTTTCGAATGGATGGGACATGTGACTCTTATCATGGTCTAGCCTACATAGTAGAAACATGGGCGTTCGCAGATCATTTTTCAGGCAGTCAAAAACAGTCTCACTTTCTTAGCAAGAGCTTGAAACTGCAAAGCAGGCAAAATTTAAGAATTTATTCAATGATTAGGATTATCGCAACCGAGTTAACGAAAAGGTTATCATCATACGCACTACACTGCTCAAGATTATTTTTTGGTTTTCTATCTAGGTCTGAATGACACGGTTGTGATAATGCACAATTGAACGAATATCTTGGTATAGCAGTAACCTAGGCCTATAATTTTGCGACGTAGGCCTACTCAATGAAAGTCGCGGTACTGGTAATGAGTTCTTAATTCAAAATATTCAAAGCTGAGACAGGCCTTATCTTCAATAAGCTTACTGGACAAAGGTTTTGAAAGTTCATTTCCAAATGTGCAATTTATGCTAAGCATGTACGGTTAGGCTTAAATATGCTTGAGCTGGTCCCAAACTGTAGCGTGAGAGCTTAATTTCTAAGATGAAGATAATGATTGAGAACTGGCCTATGAGTCTATGACACATGTGAGACTTAGTAACTTTGCACTAGAGTGATATTCTATGCCAATAAGATTTCAATCAGTTTATTAATGACTGCCAATTGGAAGTGTGTGAAGATATAATCTATTAGTTTAAGCATATTCAAATTTCGACATAAGTGTCAAATTTCGACATATACGTCATCATCATCACAATCATCATCATGATGATGACGACGACGACAATGGTGGTGATGATGATGATGATAATGATGATGATGATGATGACGACGACGACGATGATGATGATAATGAGGACGATGACTATGACGATGATGGTGATGATGATGATGATGGCGACGACGACGACTATGATGATGATGATCATCATCATCGTCATAGTAAATAACCGAATATATTGATAAAACGATATGACACTAAACAAATGGTTTTATCTACATTGAATTCATTTTCCACCAGTCTTTCCAAGACATTGGGAGCAATGCGTGCACTGAGGCATGCGACATGCGGTGTTGATGGAAGACGGAAGAGTCCAAGACGTCGACCGATGCTGCCACGATATATTCCACAGGATAATAATTCGTCTTCTGTCTTCAGTGTCCACGCAGCGACATCTCTCGGAGCATGCATCCACCCATGACAATAGCAGTAGTTTCAGTTTAACGATACTATGTGATAGTAAAGATCATTAATTTTGCGTCTCCATCGGACTTATTTTCTCCCGCACCATGATTGTGGAATTTGTCAAAAGGAAACTTATCTGTCTGATGGAAATTTCAAGCTGTGTCCAGTTTTTAAAGATGAATATTATTGTGAACGTGCATTTGTCTTTGTTACTTACTGGAACTCATCCATAGTATTCATTGTTGGAAGTGATACGGATGATGAAGACATCTCTACTTTCTGGTGGGTGGAATTTCAGTTTATTATTGTAATCTATGTTGATATGAAGGACGTTAACCAAGGGCATTCACTGGAAATTCGAATTTTAAAGAATTACCGAAAAATATAATGCAATGTTACTTTATAAGTTTAACCTATACTTATAGCTCAGCTCACAGCAGTGACCATTGAGTAGCGCTGCCAGTTCGAATATTCCGAGAGGAGAAACAGTGTATAGCTATCGAGGAGAATGTTGGAACAGCTCATAAAAGTATGGGGGCACGTTAGGAGAAGGGCAGGATGAAGGTTGCAAATCATATAGTTTGGGCCAAACTGGTCGTTGGTCGCAGGATAAAAAGGTGAATCCGGTTCGAAGAGCTGGAAAGAGCTAAACTTAGGCTATCCTACACGTATGTGCGTTGAACACTCTACCAAATCCAAGACAATAGTGCGTTAATGTAAAAGGAATATGTTCCAGACGGAAAGCCAATGCAGATCAACCGATACTATAAGTACAGTTTACTGTACACTAGGCCTATTATAATAATATAACGTATTAGGCCTACGTGCTGTTGACTTGGACTTTTTGCAGTGTACGTGTACGTTGCAGAATAATATAATTAGGCCTATAGTATTTTATATTAAAAAGAAAAGCACAGAAGAATGGCGTCATTGGAAGTTGAAACCAGCCGAAGGGCTGATAACTTAAAGAAGAAGATTAAATTAAAATATAATTTATGTTAATTTATCCATAGCACAATAATTATTATTATTTATTAGTCTAGATAATGTCATGATTCCGTGAGAATCAATTTTGGGAGTAGGTTGAATATTATTGAAAACCATTGAGTCGAACCAGCTACGTCAAACTCATCGTTGGTTCTTCTAAGTCACTAGGCAATCTATTCCAGACAATGTATGGGGAGGGATGGCAATTTTGACGGCGGCAACTGAAAGAGGAAATGGCAATCCATCTTAATCGCCGACCATAAGTACAGGACGCTTGCCACACGAAATCGTTGAACGCACGACAACACGTTTAATAACATAATATCTCTAGTTTCTGCTGTGTCTGTTTCCATATCTTTGCTTCTGTTTCATTATGTCTGTCTGTATTTCACTCGATCGCTCATCTTTTCATCTGCGTTTACAACTCTCCCTACAGGATTACACTCTCCCTGTCTCTCTCCCTGTCTCTCTCTCTCTCTGTCTCTCTGTCTCTCTCTCTCTCTCTCTCTGCGTCTCTTTCCACGTATCTCTGTCTCTCTTTGTCTGTCAGCATCTCTGTCTATGTTTGTGTTTGTGTCTCTGTCTTTCTTCCTCTCTGTCTTTGTCTCGGTCTCTGCCTCTCTCTCTTGGTCTCTCTGTCTCTCCGTCTCTCTGTCTCTGTATCTGCCTGTATGTCTCTCTGTCTCTGTATCTGCCTGTCTGTCTATCTATCTATCTCTGTCTCTGTCTCTCTGTCTCTCTGTTTCTGTCTCTGTCTGTTTGTCTGTCTGTCTCTCTCCCTCTTTCTATATTTTATATATAAACCACATATCTTTCTACTTATCTTCTTGTTTTATTCTTTATCTTCATTACATTTCCCATCTCCATCCGTATATCTAGCTCTATATTTTCCTCTAACACTCAACGTCAACTTGTCTGCAGCTATCTTTTGTATTATTTTAATCTACATGGAACCATGAATATTCATTTGACATTTAGAATATTCTTCAACGTACATGTAGGCCTACAGTTTTTGTACACAGTAGAAAGTTCAAGAAAACAGTACGTAACGCTCATTCCATACTCTTCCCCAACTCTTTTTTTGTTTTCCTGCTTTTCCTCCAGTTTCATCACTAGGCGCATTATAAATATAACAGGCCTATATTATCACTTATTTGTTTGTGTCTTCCTCACAATGTCATGCTACTCTGCTTTTTTCGCATTTCTTCCTATCTCCCTCTCTAACATAAATCTCATCACTCCTTTCTATTCTTCTATTCGTTTATGCCATGCTATTTATTTTTCCATTATTATCTCCATCTCTTTGGCAATTACTTGCTTATCGCTTTCGAATATCGCTGGTTATGTGGTGTCCAGTCACCGAATGCCAAAGATGTCAATAAAAATACATTGCAAATGCCAGTAACGAAAAGAGCCATTTTTTTCTCGGCAGTACAACGGGGAAGGGAGAAGTCAGCTTAAAACAATGACAAAGATACAGTTGATGTAAACAATGGGCATAGCTGGAAAAGAAACGACAGTCAGTCAGACGTCAGGCTATCGATAAGGCAGTAAGCAGCCAGACAGTGCAAACTTAACGTTCTGACGCTTTCAAAAACACATGAAAAAATCCATAACAAACATCAATAAAAACCGATTCTGCAGCGCAGAGTTATGGTCCACCCTGTGTGCTTCTGTAACACGCGATTCATACGGTATACATACGGTTGCTTTAGGTTTTCTGGTCGAGTGGTCGCTGGCATTTGTTATGACCGATGGCTTCACGACTCGGCCGTTCTGGAATCCTTCGGGGAGCAATAACTCGTTGGGGCAGAACATTGCGACGGATGCCAGAGGGGTAGTTTCCGATTATCGCTCCAGGCAGAACGACGGTAACGAAGGGAAGTCACGCGGTCGTCAGAGGTCGTTCGAAGGTAAATGTAACGGATCATTTATGTGAAGGTTCTGCGTAGTCTCTCCGAAGGTAAATAAACTGCACGGACGGTTTCCTGCGACTTGCGCAGCTGGGGAATTGACATGGAAAATTAGGATGTCTTTCATACCAACTGATGTTTTCGGATGGCAGGCTTGACAGCGTCCTGGACGTCAATAAATTTTGAAAGACGGCAAATACGGCCTTTAGATTTTATGTTATTTCTTGTTGCAAACGGTAGCAAAGACAAAGGGTTAGGCTATATGCAAGAGGCATTAATTTTTGTCTAACTTTCATAATTATGTGCACAATAGAAGTTCAAAACTCTTTGATAGAATAGTTTTGCTCTCAACTATGTATTTTATATTCAATCATCACTCAATCGCATGATTTAAAATAGTCTTCTTGCACCGATTATGAGTAAAACAGCTTTCATGACTTCGTATAGGCCTACAGAAATAGAAACAGTAGGCTGATACGGTAGTTACTGTTTGCGTAGGCTGTTCTATTGAAATTCAGTTATAATGCGACTCATGACATGACTGTGTGCTGACAGATATCTGATATAGGCTAGGCACTGAGCAACAGTGAGCATCCTATAAGAACTGACGCCGCTACAGAAAATGAAATGTCATTATTAAAATCACAAACAAAACTTTTGTTGTTGTCGTCCGTATTTTCAGAAGGTAGATCAACGGTTAGCTTTCTTTACAATACGATCCAACGGACCTCAGATGATTCAATACAATATGAAGTGAAAACCACAAGCAGTGATCTATCCCAAGAGACAGATAACGAAAGAACGACACAAGATGAAGCAACAAAGTCGTCGGACCTCTATCATGAAGATAGGGAAGATTCAGAGGAAGGAGGGTCAGGGGTTGGAGCTGATGAGGGTGTTCTACCGACGGAACAAAGATTGATCCGAACGCTGTTGAGGAACTACGAGAAATCCGTGCGTCCTGTTCGAAACGCATCTGAAACGGTTCTCGTCAAAATGGGTCTCACTATGACGCAGATCTTCGACCTCGTAAGTCCCTTTCGACCAATGCGATGCATATCGTATCGTATCGTATTAAAACATTTATAAATCGCCTCTACTAGGGTGAACCGTTCAGAGGCGCTCCCAGTGCGCAAGGCCACGAGAGTAGAAATAAGTTTTTAGGAAAGAAAATGAGGAGGAGGGATACATCACATTGAAATGAAAACAATAAAAGTCTAATTGTATGCTAAACTGAAAAATCTTCTATAGCACAAAAAATGCTTTACAGCAAGATGCAGTAAACGTATACATTGCTTGCCATGCAACACAATAAGATAGCCTACTGCTGTTAAGAACAGTTACTGTAGGCCTACAACAAATTGTCTTGGATAAAATACTACATTGTAAATCGTGATATAAAAATGATGCATAATTCAATATATTATTTCAAAACAATAGGCTACGATGACATGCAAAGCAATTTGGATAAAATGTCATACAAAAATAGGCTATCTATTACAATTTTTCAATACAATGAGGCATAATGCCACGCAGACATACAATGTCATTCTTTAAAATAGAATTGCTATTAGGCTCAACGCATATAGGCCTATCTTCAGTTTTCAATCCTTCTGGTATAATTTGAGTGCCAATGTTTTCATTCCCAAAGTCAGGGATGCAAGTCCTAGCGACTCTATTGGGTTGCCCACGCGAAAATACTTTTTGGAGTTGCTTCTAAAAATGCTAAACTATAAGAGAAGCACGGCTTGGTATTTCTGTTCGGAACATCCCACGAGAAAACAAGCCAAGGAAGGAGACTGGACGCGTCCTGGAGTGACTTGGGAGACGCTGGATTTTCCATCGAATGAACGGGAAAAGTCATTTCGATCTGAATGTCACAAATCATTCCAGATGTTCACGCAATAATCTCGCCTCCGATAGTCGTTAGTTTTCCCGTTCTGATTGCCAGCGATGTTATCGTAGCAGACAGACGCATCGAGGCAGGGAACAGAACTCTGTCCCCAGAGACGGAATCTCGCGACATTGACGACTTATCAGAATGAGAAATTGATTAAATCAAACCACATCAGTTTCCGACCCACAACTTCGTTATATATATATATATATTCATCTGCATAGAAATCGACGTTTTTCCATAATATAATATGAAGGTATAAATGCGAACGATCCAATTATCGATGTCTAATTGGATTCCAAAGACACGCACAGGCAGACGCAGTCATTGACCAAATCCACACGGAGACACACACACAAACACATCTACGCATTCACATAGAAATTTTCATTACAGGCCTACACATCTTCAGTCACACACCCACACATACACACAAACACACACACTCACACACATATACACACACGCATACACACACACAGTCACTCAGCATGTGCATAAATTCTTGCAGACGTCTCTCACTAAGCATGTACAACGTGCGAACAATCACAGGCAAAATAGGCCTACTGTGTAGACTGTTACACAGTAGAGTGCCTGTGAGGAAATTCAAAACATTAAGCATTTCTGAGAAATTTCTCATCCAAATGAGGCCACAAGATTAAGTGGTTCTAGCATATAGGCAATTGGCCTATCTATTTAAGCAAGCCAAAAAAGAAACGGGATTAAGTGAAGTGTGCACAATCTATTTTCCAAACCGTGATGCTGTTCCTTTCACTAGCAACCTGGGAATTGGTCGACTTTTCATTCCTTGGACCGCCGACTGCTTGCTTTCAAGTTAGTGGCCAATAATGTACGCGCCACAAGTCGTAAAGCCCTTGGATGCCATAGAGACTCGTCTGAGGATATAATGGACTATGACTTTTTTACAATGCGCTGTAGGCCTAAGCATCGAATCTGTTTAGCACTGAACTGCAAAAAATCTAATAGCATCAAATAGTATTTGTTAGGTTAATATAGTATATACAGTAATAGCAGACTCTATCTAACCGTTTCCAATTATACCGCATTATAGTATTTTATAATAATAATTATAATAAAGCATTCCAATAGTCTAACAGCATCTAATAACACTCAAGAGCATTTAAAAGTGTCTATTAGTATTTAGTCGTAGCCTAGTACTCAGAATCATATAGAACTTAATAGCATCCAACAATCCAACAGTATAATATTGTAGCAGAATCCAATTGTATCTGACAGTACCTAATAGCAGTTTACAGTATTCATTGCGCATTGCAAAGGACAGAATAATGATATGATTGATGGAATGCTTTGGTCCATTCATGCAGCCAACCGTCGCGAAGTGACGATTGCGAAGTGACATGACATGACATGACATGGAGCATTGGATATTGTTGCGTTGTGTAGGACCGCGGGGAATCATAGTGTTGCATTATTATTGCAAAGCCCCCTCTCGAGGATGCCCCGCATTGGCTGTCTGCTCCGATCCGCTTCCAGTTCAAGCTTTGTCTGCCTGCATTTAAATCACTACTCGAGTTTTAGTGTGACTACAATTCCTCAGCGTCGGGGCTTCGATTTTAGAAGACAAGGCATACATGTATCTGCGCGTACGGACGATGAGATGCGCCTCGGTGGACATGTTTACTCGGCCGCTGGTCCTCGGATGTTGAAACAGTCTCCCTCCAGCCATCACATCGGTCGACTCGTTAGGCCTATGACACTCCTTCAAATCTAAACTCCATGCTTGGTTGTTTGTTTGTGAAGCGTCCGTGTAGCGGTGTGACCGTGGTGTGTACCGTACGTCCCATATAAATTGATGGTCATTAGTGTATGATGAATTGATGAGGACTGATGATGCTGAATTACGATGCTGATTACGATGATGATGATGATATTTTTCTGTAGGATGAAAAGAACCAGATCCTGATCACAAACGTTTGGCTTGATCAAGCAAGTGTTTTTTGTACTAGTATACGGTACCGGGTAATGTATATTCTGCTCTTCATTGATATCCTACTCATTTGATTCATTAAGTCATTTTCAAGCCACATAGGCCTATGTTACGTTAATAATATTATTTTGACTTATTGTTATTCATTCAACTCACCTGTTATTCCTTATTGCAACCTGTATTCTTTTCGCTCCTTGCTATTCTTATTGTTCATCTCTAATAATTCCTCTGACTCATTGCTCATGTCATTCTTTTGAGTCATATGCTATTTATTTCTTCAGCTGTTGCCGTGCTGGCTCATTATGCTATTCTTCAGTTTGCTTTGTTATTCTTTCAACTAAGCTGTTATTCCTCTAACTCATTATGTTATTCTTTTAACTAGGCTGCTATTCCTTTGTCTCGTTTGATATTTATTACAGTAATTTGTGGTTCTTTGTAGTCGTCTTATTTCGTCTAGTCATCCGATATTCGGACCATTCTTCTTAAATCACTTAAACTGTTTGTCGTGTGGAACTTTACGCACAGGAATGGGATGATCTTCTCCTGACATGGAATCCGAATGACTTCGAAGGACTGGAAACAATTCGTCTGCCATGTCAGAAGATCTGGTTGCCAGACATCGTCCTCTACAACAAGTTAGCAGTAACCCGAATTCCTATTTCCAATCAGTAGGTGGACGAAGAAATATTCTCTGGTTGTAATGAGGATTTTTTGTCTTTAGAAAGCAGGAAATAGAGTTCAAATTATTTGAGGAATATAACGAAAAGAGCATAATGGAAAATGAATTGGAAAAATCGCAGTGATGAATTCTGGGAAGGAGGAAAATGGGGGCATTTGAAGCGGGGTTCAGGATAAATATTTAGAGGACTTACAATAACTCATTTTGTTATGTTTAAACTTGTATGCTTTTCTTTTGAAACATGACTAGGCTATCTAACAATGGTAATCATAATGACGACATGGGCAGTTGTGTTTTTTTATATAGCGCAGCGCAGTACACGGATGGTCTGATGCCAGCGAACGTGATGCTGACGTACGCTGGCAACGTGTTCTGGCCAGTGCCGAGTAAACTGCAGAGCAGCTGTAAAGTAGACGTCACCTACTTTCCATTCGATGAACAACACTGTCGACTCAAGTTCGGATCGTGGACATACGATGGATTCCAGGTCGGTCTAGCCATTCCATTGTTACGACAAGGTCGTTTCTCTTGGATTATCCATCCATTGTGTCGCTCTAACATTGTCTGATTTCCTTCACTTTGCTTAGCAATTATAGGCCTATAGGATTTTAATTTGTGGCGTATGCTGACACTTTGTCAAGGTGTTTTCCTTTCAGAATGGCTCTTATTGTGTACCCTGGTTGGCAAACTCCTTTCAAAGCTATCTTGTATTTTACCAACCTTTTTGGACAATGTTCTTTTCAGCGAGTTCCAGCTGTTTTTCAGGCCATGGCTGTCTACGACTTTAAGCAGCAAATATCACTCTTGTCATTCAACCAAGTTTTATGGTGTATCAAGACACTGTGGCTCTCTCACACTGCCCAGAATTCTTTGGATATATCCTGTCACTAAGCCTCTTCCGAATGTCTAGTTTTCCTTAGATTTATCCAGTCATTATAGGCCCTACATCTATTATCTCTTTCCAATCGTCTACCGAGTAACAGAAGGGCGTAACTGACAGAAATCTAAAAAATTCATATTCTTTGGTTTTTTTGCTCTTCCGGTATTATATTATGATGTGGATTAAGAAACGGACGCAAGTGACATGTGCATACCTATGTAACATGCAGTAATCAAAGGGCGTAAGTACATATGAGACATTTTCTGAAGAAACAGAAGGGCGTAAGTGATGTATCTACAGTGATAAGAATGGCCGATAGAAGGGCGTAAGTCTCTGTCCATACTGACGTGATATACAATCAAAAGGGCGTAAGTGACTTATACATGGGCGGAGGCCTAGAGGGAAAGAGGGACGGTCCCTACCCGAATGTAGTGGTTGGGAGGGGACGGCCCATGCATTCGTCCCCCCCAATAATTGAGCGTGAGGACTAAAAAAAATTTTTTTAAAGTCATCAACTGTTTTTCTTTCCTTCGGCCACACCTTCGTCTTCCCCAATTCTCCGGCCAGGAGAATTGGGGGGGAGGAATTCTCCGCCACTGAACTTATATTGCAGCTAAAGAGTGTTTCATTAAAATTAAAAGTTGTATGCTAAAAATTGCATGTTTTTAAAGTCTAGTCACCAACCAAACACGTACTTATAAAATAAAGCTGATTTGATACAGAGTGTCAAACTACTAACTCAATTATCTCCATTCGAATTTTTTTTACTTACGTCCTTCTGTTACTCGGTAGACGCAATGTCTATATTTCCTTGGAATTATTCAGCCTGTTCAGTCTATTTCTCAATATTTAGTTTTCTCTCGTTTTATATAACCGCGTTGGTCCATGGTCTGTGGATATCTTTCCGACAGGTGGACATGACCAACCGGTCGACGGAAGTGGACCTCAGTAACTACGTCGAGAACGGTGAGTGGGAAGTGATCGAGGTCCGCATCGAACGCAACGTCGTCTACTACGCCTGCTGCAAGGAACCGTTTCCGGATGTGACGTTCATGATCCACATCCGCCGACGTCTGCTCTACTACATGTACAACGTCATCTTTCCTTGCGTCATGATGTCCGCTCTCACAGTTCTCGTCTTCTTTCTTCCGCCTGACTCAGGAGAGAAGCTGACGATGGGAATCACCGTCCTGCTTGCCTTCTCCGTTTTCCTGCTTCGCATGGCTGAAGATCTTCCGGAAACATCGGAATTTATTCCTCTACTCAGTAGGTACTTAGGGAAGCAGTTTCGTTGGACAATCTTCGTGGGGCAGTCTTCAATTGCGTTTGCGTTCTTTTGCACATAGGTCTTATGCAGCCAACATTGTCAAACCGTCTCAGAAAGTTTATGTTTAGATCCGACTAATGTCCCTGTGTGCAGCGCTTTTGCAGGATATCTATAACATGTGCTATTGTACTGTATTGTATTGTACTGCATTGTACTGTAGCGTACCCACAAGTTCAAACAACCGCAGCCATGGATCAAAGGCGGTCTCAGTGAGAAAGACATAGGCTAATAGATAGGAAAATTATTTTCAGACAGCGGGTTAGGAGTTAATAGCGAAGAATGTATCGATGAAGAGAGCTATCTGAGGTATCTTGGATCAATGATACATACATGTACATGTACACAGGCCTATAAGCATTTAGATAACACATGTAGTATTTTCAGTTGAAAGCCAACAAATTCATGTGGACGCGGTGGTGTAGTGGGTACATAAGTTGCATAGAGGGCTGCCAGAGGGCTGCAGGTTCGAATCCACCTCAAGTCTCCGTGCAGGGACCTTGGGAAAGTCCTTCACTCACAATAATTGTTCAGCGCTTCGGCGTGAAACTCCGATGCAGTGTCCGCGCTGTAGTCGGTAGCGCCTCCGAGAAAATAGAGCTTGAAGAGGCGCTATAACAAGTGCACATACAAACATGGAAAAGTTATTATCTGGATCCATGGGTGATAATGAAAATAGCAAGATCACCAAAAAAACTAGTCGGAGACCATCAGGGACGACTTTACGTGCTTGGAGATAATAATATCATCGGAAAAGAATGGAAGGCTTGAGTTGGAAGGAGGGTCAAAAGAATGAAAGACGTTGCCTGACGGGCGGGCCTTCATGTACAAGGCAACGTACCATGAACTAATTCTTGTTTGCAAAAATTAATATAACTAAGTGCAATATACAAAGTATGCCTACTAATTAAGCATCTGCAACCTGTCGAGGCCTAGCATGTAAACGATTATGTCTAAATAGGTCTATACCTGTTAAATAGGTAATTACCAATTCCCTTTTCGACCGTTTATAACAGCATTATGTAGATATTCATCTGTTTGTTTATGCTGAAGGTATCTACCTGACGATCATCATGTTCCTCACTTCCGTTTCCGTTATCATGACCGTTCTTGTTCTCAACCTTCACTACCGCGGTCCCTCAGACACTCCAGTGCCCGGATGTCTGCGTCGTTTCGTCCGACCGAGGACCCACCCACACCGTGGCCAATCCCTCATCTCCGACAAGAACCTCTTCGTCGACGAATACCTCATCGAGGAAGGTCAGCCCCTCGTTCAGCACGTTCCACTCGGTCTGACCCTCGAGGAGCTCGCCTCTGGACTCACCGACGAACTGATCATGAACGATGAAGGACCGGAAGTGGACCCTGAAAGGAGTGGCCGTGGAAGACGGGTCTTTGGAGTTCACGACGGGTGGGCACAGTCCAATGGATGTCGTCGGGTTGCCTATTCAGGTGGGTGTACCAGGGATCAAGGACGGTTCGCAGCATCGAACAAGAGCATCCTTGAGGCGCTGAAGAACGTCCTTGAGCGATACGAAAGGGAGGATGCCAGTGGAGTTATAGTGTTCGAATGGAGGCAAGTTGCCATTCAGGTTGATCGCATTCTCTTCTGGGTGTTTCTTGTTGGTACTTTGGCGTCAACGATTGTACTGCTAGTCATTTTACCTCTCGTCAAACAGACGAGAAAATATTGACGTTCGTCAGTGATAAATTCTTTAATCAGTGTATGACTCCAAATTTGCTTCCCTGCTCGTCATTTCTCTCTCAATAAAGAACTTTCGTTCAAAATCTGTCATAGATCTACGGTTCATCAATAGTAACTTTTAATCCTATCTTTCCTCTGTGCTACTCATTCGCATTAATAATATTAATGCGAATCTAATTATTTTTATTCTGAACTTGAATCATAGATGCCTGACACTTGATGTATCAGTTATCAGACTGCGCTAATGTGCTATGGTTCGGATCGCTAGTCCAAGCAGTATACTGAGTGTAGCAACCTTTAGGCCTAATATACACCGTGATTCAAAAAAAGTAAGCCAAATTGTTTTTAATATATCTCTAATGCCTGATAACATATCATGCTAAATTTTTCCAAATATTTAGAGAATTGGACCAAAAATATGATTATAAAATTTCAAGACATAAAATTGAACGGATAAAAAGATATGTCTCTTTGAACCTCATATATGGAAATTTCAGTTTACAAGCAATTTTCTGTTAGATTTAATAAAATGTAAGTCAAACTTTTTTCATTATCTTTATGACCTGATAATTAGTCATCCTAAAATTTTCCAGATATGTAGAGAATAGAACTATCATGCACGCTCCCCAATTTATAGTTGACATGATTCAAATCGGGGCTGTTCGGAGGCCATAATGTGGGAGATATGAAGTCTGGCGTCTCTCTTCTCAGCATCTCGATGGTTTCCTTGGCTCTGCATGTGGGGTGGCGCTGTTCTGTTGAAAAAGAAAGAAGCCTTCTGGGGCTGATAACAGCTGGAAGATGTTGTCACAGCAGAACGTTGCGATAATATATTCCGTAAAATTTTACTCCAGGATCACTGAAGACCAAAATTGGGAACTATCAGGCATCGAAACCGCAGCGAACACCATAACAGATTTGCTGAAAACTGCACTTTCTGGAGATGAAGTTTAAATATTCATATCTTTCTATCCGTTCAAATTTTTTATTACATGATATTTTGGAATCCTATTCTTGGTTCAATTCTCTAAATATCTGGAAACTTTTAGTATGATTAATTTTCAGGCATTGGAGATATAATAAAAACAGTTTGGCTTACTTTTTTACTGAATCTGACAGAAAATTGCATGTAAATGGCAATTTCGGCATATGAAGTTTAAAGATTCATATCTTTTTATCCGTTCAACTTTATCTCATGAAATTTTGGAATCGTATTCTTGGTCCACTTGTCTAAATATTTGGAATTTTTTTAGCATGATATGTCATCAGGCGTTAGAGATATTTGAAAAACAATTTGGCTTACTTTTTTGAATCACGGTGTAGTATGTTGACTAATTCAGTTTTTTGTGTCAATAGGCTAATTTATTCTTTTAAATCCTACGCATTTAAACGTAGGCTAAATGTCCTGAGAAATTTGACCCTGCGAATACTTCGAGTTTTTTTTTCTGATTGTGAATGAATTTTTTATAGCGATTTAACTCGAAAAAGATACCGAATGTCTTGTACATTATGATTGTTGCGAAAAGAAAGTAGGCTAATTACATTACACTTATAGTGATATCCGTTACCCTACACGCATAACGTCTACCTTCGGTTACTTGATTGCGACACATACTTAAGCAGTTCTTTCAGGCGTTGCGAGCCAGTCGTCTAGATGAATATCAGTCTGATTACGACTTGACTTTGCTTTGCCATCGGTTGATACATTGTGCACCAGTCACGGGCGCCATAGAAGTTACAAATAACAGTTACAGTTCTGTCCCTCTGACGTAATGGATTTTCTCATAACTTGGCCAACAGTGCGCCAGCGACCCTCTCAGGCTTTCATTTGGAAATACAAGGCCTACTGTTTATCTTCCATGTTCAGCAACATGATCCAGCTCTCATGCGGGCAATATGGTTTTAATTTATCTGCGCCTGTCTTATGAACACTCACAGAGAAGTTAGATAAATGAGATCAAAGCAAGAAGCAAGACAGTGCTGGTATTGTATTTGTGTCGGCGTAGGGCCTACAGTAAATTCAGCACAAACAGTACCAACAATAATTGTACTTGTCATCCCAAACATAGCTATGTCCAAGCTTGAATTCGGAACTCATTGGCATGGGCGGAGTTTGGTTTCCGTTGTTAGGGGGGGCTCGAGTCTGGGCCTTATTGGGAGGGCTAAGGGTACCATTTTCATGGTAACAAAGTTGAATCTGGGCCTTTTGGAGGGGCTTAGCCCACCCCTAGCCCCCGATAAACTCCGCCCATGCTCATTGGTTTCAAGTCGGTGAGCAACTTGTCGAAGGTCGTCAATCCCAAGCCTTGATAAAGGAGGAGGGCGACACTAATCGTCATATTTCTCTCTATCGCTTGATCTCGGTGTTTACAAATGTTATAATCTCGTGGTCAACTGTCATGAACACATCCTTATGCTTCGTGAGGACCAAGCAACATGTCCCTCCTGTCAGACAAATGGGTATAATATTAGTTCTGACTTTTTTATGCTTTCACTAAGTTAAATCTGCACCCGAGGCAAATAGGGAAGCACAGGCAATAGATTTAGCCCTCGAGGGAAAAGCGTTTTTATAGTGCATCCTTACAAAAATCTAACGAATCCTAATAAATCTGACCCACAGAACAAGTGAAATCAAATCCAAATAAAATCATCCTTTATTGCAGCAAAATAAATAACATCGAAATCATTAGATATAAAGCAAGTCTACTCTACAAATTCCACCACTGGTTGTACTCTGCCAGTGCCAATCCAAAGCCAGGGTAAAAGGAGGAGGGCGTCGGTAATGATCTTTGTTATAACACAGTGACGTTAAACTGCAACTAAATGTAGGCCTACTACGACCTACTCTACCAAACAAAGGGAGGTTAAGAAGCGGAAACATTCCCTAGAGTCAATCACTCAAAAACCACCATTTCACAATGAATCGAATAAAGGTGGATGACACAAGAATAATGAGAGACTAAAACAGTTTAATGATGATGAACCTCACAGATCGTTCGACTAGTCAACTCAAATATAGACAAGAGACGAGATAATAATTCTTAACCATGAACTTAACTATGATCTCAACTACAAGCGAATGCATGCCACCGAAAAGTCATTTATAGACTGTACGAAGTAAAAAAAAGTTACAGTAGGCTAAAGCAACCTAATTTCATGTTAAAAACTCAGCAAGAATATTAACTAGGCGTAATAAAGATGATAACGTAGTTCATGTCTGATATCATAGCACTCGGTAGCAAAACCTCGTGTATGAGAATGACCTGCGAGAGGGAGTAGGCTATATAATTTTACGGTGCGAAGTTTCAAGTAAAGCAGGTCTGCATAAGAACTTCAGAATGAATTTAAATACTTTAACATAAATTAGTTCTCTGCCCATGGTCCCCGCGACAGTGCAAGTGTTGTTGCTAGTTGCTATGGGTGCACGGGTGCGACATCATACTTCTGTAATTTTTTGAAAACCACGTCACCAGTGTCTGATGGTTCGCTCAGCATCTGCATGCATAACAAACTATTGATACAATGATCAAGAAAAATGAAGTCAGCGGATCTCAGATTATTATATCGATGCTGTCAGACTATCGGCATGCTTTTCTGATCGATTATGTTGCTTGCCAGGATACAACGGAACTGATGGCTGTTAAAATAAAAATTATGCGTTCTCATTATGTGGAGTTTCTAAGAAATTCGAAAATGCATCTTAATATACATTTATCGTTGAATATGCGTTCTCATTATGTGGAGTTTCTAAGAAATTCGAAAATGCATCTTAATATAGGGCCTACATTTATCGTTGAATATCAGGTTAGCGTCTGTTGAAAGTCCAAATATGCACAACTCCGTCAATAGCGCTAAGGATCTGCTTATTCTTTGTGTCGTAATACAGTATATAACGTTGACCTATTTGACTCGATTTGAACGATTTTGACTCAGACAGAAAATATATTATGCCATTGAAGTAAGACTCTTGAAAAAAATTTCATCGTTTTCATTATCCATAAACAACCACACATGCAACCTATCTACCCTTCCTTTGCACTGTTGGATAATACGACCATCGGTGATTCGGAAATTTATTATCTTTCTAGAAGTCTCTTCTGAGTCGTCGCTGATGTCGACAATAAGATCAGTTAAGTTCCATTTCATATTGTGGTCAGGCATATAATATACATTCGCGCTGAGTACGTCAGCCGCAAAAACCCAATAATGGTTTGTAGCGTAAGCCACAAAAAAGCCAGAATTGCCCCAAACGTAAAACACTCGCGCATCGATGAAGCCAATTATTGAGTCTTTGAGCTTTAACTGACTTGTAATTTGCCCGTCATTGCTTAGGAAACTTATACACGTGTCATGGGTCTCTTTCGATACGTGACTGACAACGAATTCTCCATTTGGTTTCTGAATTACATCGGCTGGATGACTGAAGTCTTTGGGAAGTGAAATACGTTTAACACTCGAGTGCCCAAGGTATTTTTTGGTACACGAAGGCCCAAGGGGGGGGTCCGCGCGGACCCCAGCGTTTTATGTTAATATCTTGGGAAGGGATTGGAATATCGTCACAGAATTTAGTTCTATGTGATCCCAAATGAATTTCCAATCGATTGGTGTATCTTATATGACAATAACACCACCTGGTGTTAAATAACAGTGTAAAATCTCGTGATACACTTTTTAGGCTTGCTTGCGTTATTTACCGAAGGAAGCCTAGCGTTTTCATGCTAATATTTTGAGAAGGGATTGGAATATCGTTATAGAATTTAGTTCAGTGTAATCCCAAATGAATTTGCAGTCGATTGATGTATCCTATAGTACAATAACACCACCTGGTGTAAACTAATAGTGTAAAAATCTCGTAATACATATGTTATGCTTGCATGCTTGCGTTATTCATTGGAGGAAAGCCTATACGTCCGGCGCGGACCCCAGCGTGTTCATGTTAATATCTTAAGAAGGGATTGGAATATCGTTATACTTTTTAGTTGTAAGTAATCCCAACTAAATTTGCAATCGATTGATATATATTATATCACAATAGCACCACCTGGTATAAAATAATAGTTATTGACCAGTAACCATGCGCTTGTATGAATATCAGCCGCATATCATGGGGTACCCTTAGTATATGCTGTGGTTGTGGGGTGCAGGGTTGGACAATACTCACGCAAAATATACCATTCTATGCCCAAATGGTTGCTCTAGGAATACCTAAAAGCATTTATGCAGATCCCTAGCAATTAAAAAGTTATCCGGGAAAAACAGGCCTGGGGTCCGGTCGGACCCCCTCCTTGGGCACTCGAGGGTTAATGAGTTTCGCGTCTTGATCGTAAATCTCGAGATACAGCACATTATCAAAGTCATTCAACACCAGAAGATGGTTGTCATTGGCAACAGATAAAGTTGACCAATCACCGGATACTGACAACCATTTGTCAACCCTGTTGTTAACCGTGTCTATCTTCCAGATGCATTTGCAATGCCAGTCACGAACGTATAAAAGGTTCGTGTCCTCAATGAACACCATGTATTCTGGATATTCAATCTCCTCTGTGATAGTTACCATTAGAAGATCGTAAGGTATTGAATTCTCATGGCCGAATAAGAGAATCATAGGCCTACCTCTTCCGCTGATGTGAATCTTCATGGAACATAGTACGTAGATAAGATCTTTAGCGATGAGCGCATCAAGAGCATAGCAAAGAGGAGACTTATCGAACTTCCAAACCAAACTGATTGTGTTTTCTGCATCTGAAAAGCATAAAGCAGAACAGTGTTTGGGTCTCTGATTGGAATGTTCGGTACACCCGGGAATTCTTAGCACGTGCAAATACATTTACAAGTCAGTTAAAGCTCCAGTGGAGCTATCAAAAATTATCCAGTGGCCTCAATGGGGGCCATTTTCCAAAATGGTCGATCCAAAAAGAGGGATTTGTCAATATCTCTGCTTTCAGTTCACTTTGAATCGTCATCTTGGTGTAAAACATACATATTTAAGAGCGCGAATTCCAATAAGACTATAAAGCGTTCCCCATTGTCTTAATGGCAGCCATTTCCCAAAATGGCGACCAAAATTTGAATGTTTCAATATTTAAGACTCCAATTCACTTAGAATCATCTTCAATGGTATCTAAACATACCTATTTATAGGCAAGTATTACAATAGTGCCATAAAAAATCTCCTCCACGGCCTCAATGGCAGCCATTTTCCAAACTGGCGGACACTCCCCCCAAAAAATCTTGTTTTTGTCTGCCATTTTGTAAAATGGCCGCCATTGAAGCAATGGCGAAAGACTGTCATACCCCTGTTGAAACCCTGCCATCTACATGTATTTTGAGACACCAAGACGATAATTCTAAGTGAATTAGGCTAAATGCTGAGAAATTCAAAGATCAATTTTGATCCACCATTTTAAAAATGGCCGCCATTGAGGCCGTGGGGAATTTTTTTTATTGCACTATTGGAATACTTGCCTACAAATATGTGTGTTTTGACACCAAGATGACTCTTCTAAGTGAAATAGAAGCTGCGATATTTAAACATCTGTAAATTCGGTCGGCCATTTTGGAAAATGGCTACCATTAGGGCCATTGGGCAAATCTAGAATGGCCCTATAGCCAAATATTTTTCTGAGAACAAGTTCGTTGTATATACCAAATTTCATTTTTGTATCACAAAAGGAACAATTATTTTTAACCAGCCCGCTCTACCACATGATGAGTTAGGCTACTGCTTTCTTGCTTATCTTCAAACCGATGTTCAATTCTTCGATATTAAGCAAAAAACAGTATCTCATTTTTGTAATATTTTGCAAATATTTTACAAAAAACGAGTTTAGTTCCAAAATTCAGTTATTTATATACAACCCGAAAGCCAACCTGAAAAAGTGCAGCATATCGGCTACCGATCTGGAAGGACTAGCAGCAAAGCGCTCGGAATGGCGCGGTACATGCAACGAAGCGACAGAGACATTTGAACTTCAAAGGATAGTGCAGCTCAAGCAAAAACGGCAGCGGCGTAAAGCAAAGAAACAACGTGCTGAATGTGACCAGACTTGACAGTCCAGGACTGGAACTTTGATCACGACGTGAGATCCGTCGCATCGACGGCTCAGTCCATCATCATCATAACTGCTTGCAATAATTCAGAAAGATTGTAGCTTTATTTCTGGTTGAATTTCTTCTTTACCATTTACGCATTGTCTTTTTGAGTTACTGTCTTTTTGCTTATATTAGCACGGCAGTATAATAGAATATAACTCTAACAACATTATACAGACCCTTCGTTGTACTGTAATTCCATATATTGGTCATTTATGAAAAAATTATGTTTGAATATTACCTTTTGATGGTTTTGAGTCATTGGTTGACTTCATTGCGTCATGCGTTGTCATGGAAACAGTGGATTCCTCTGTGACGTCATTCACTGCTTGAGATTGTCTGCTTGACATTGGTGTCGTGTAAGATGTAGTTACGAAGTCAACTGAGGTGCAATCGATAAAATACCCATCCTCTGCCGGCGATTCACTTGTGGTGTGTAGTGAAATCTGCATTTTTGTAGCCATTTCAGTTTCTGAGATAGTGAATGTAGTTAAAGCGTTTGAATCGGTTTCTATATCGTTGATTTTTGATGTCTCTGATATTTGATGAGTAAAATCGTCGGTCGTTCCTTCAAAGCAACTGTTCGTCAGTTGACAATTTGCACGACTCACTGACTCTCCACCTCCCACAACAAAACAAATAAATTCATTACGTAATTAAATGTCATAAGTATTAAGTAATAATTTTGTCGCGTTTGAGATCTTGGTTTGTGAATAACTTAATCTCTCCGATTCAGAGCTCATTAAATGGTAAATTGGAACGTATTAATTTTGTCAGAAATTGTACATATAGCCTAATATATTATAGCCTACCATAAATATAAGCCTATTATAATTAAATAGTTTGTAAATTTATTGTCCCGAGGTAAAAAGGATTCCTTAGGGACTTTACTAGTATAAAATCAAAGTCTGGAAAACCCTATTTATATTCAGCTTCCTGGTCGGAGAAAATGCCACTAAAGGCAACGGCATTGTACAATGTACATATTGTTGAACCATCAGCGAGATAGGCTAAGCTGGAAAAACATTGTTAGTTTGTTGCTTATTGGTGCGATTTTTTCAAGGCAACTCGTAATCACGTATAGGCAGTGGTTCCCAACCCGTGGCCCGCCGGCCAAAAGTGGTCCGCCAGGCCTAAAAATGGCCCTAGTCTCTCAAAGAATTAACAAAAATATATAAATAAATTGAGTCTACAATAATATTATTATTCAACGAAATCCAAACAGGCAAAAGCAACCAAAGACATTTTTATTAGTTGGATGGTGGCGTTATGTAGCCTAAGCATAAGCTAAACGACATCTAATTAACATGAAAGAAAACCGAAATTGAGTTTGTGAATTAAATTTTAATGAAATGTAGAGTCTAGGCTACGTTATGACGGATCATTGCATTTGAAACAATAACAAAAAAATTTCACTTAGCCTACTGATTGTTAGTTTCACAAGAACGATGATTAAGAAAACGCGCAATTGACATTAGTCGGAACATTTTGCCAGCTGAGCGACTTAATGCGAATGCTAACACTGTTCAATTCGTAAGTAAGTTAGAGAAGAGACTGATAATCAATAATAGGCCTAATCATAGGCGGAAACCTGGGCGGAGACTTGGGGGAGGGACGAACGAGTGGCCGAAGGAAAGACGCGATATTTTTTTGAGTCATCTGGCCGAAAAGTCAGGAAAAAAGGTTTTTCACCGCCAAAAAGTTGATGACCTTTTTTTAGTCATTCAGCCGAAAATGTCAAGAAAAACGTATAAATATTTTCACCGGCAGTGTTGTTGAAAGTATCGGGCAAATGTACTTAAGTAAAAGTAAAAGTAAAATGGATTTTAATTACTTAAGTAAAAGTATAAGTACTCATCACAAATTTTACTTAAGTAAAAGTAAAAAGTAGTCCCTTCAAATAATACTTTTTAAGTAAAAAGTAAAAGTACCGAGTCTTTCTATAAATTTAACTCAATCGCTTATTAACCTTCAAAAATACTAAATTCTCGAACTGGCGCTTATCGTTGAGTCTAGTACGCACGCTTCCGATTCATTGTTAGCACAATGCACAGCTGAAGAGTCGTTCTGCTGCAGAAATGGCAGTGCATCCAGCGTGTACCACCCTTCGAAAATCTATTATTAGGCATGCAAATTTGAATAAGCTGTTATAGCTTAGCGAAACGAAATGTTAATTAGCGCTTTGGAGTAACGAACATTGTAACGAGTGTCGCATAAATTGTAACGAAGTAAAAGTACTGAAATATGGGTAAAATTGTACTTCGTTGAAAGTAAAAGTAGGCCTATTTCATTTTTTCGATACTTCGTTACATGTGAAAGTACTCAAGCTTTTACTTGAGTAGGCCTACAGTAACGCGTTACTTTTACTTCGTTACTGTACAACACTGTTCACCGGCAAAAAATTATGCCTTTTTTCAGTCTTCACTTTCCACGATTGGGGGGGGGACCAATGCATGGGCCGTCCCCAACACTTTTATTGGGGGGACCGTCCCTCTGTCCCCCTAGGTTTCCGCCCATGATAATAATCTAGGTTGCGCTGATTTTTTAAAATACGCTTGAGCTTCTTGCGTAGGCCTAATCAAAAAACGACAAAATGTCAACCGTATAAAAAATATTCACAAATCTGAGCTGATAATAAAGAGCCACCAGAAATATTTCACAGCAGTTGTGTATTGATTGGTATGAGTAGAAGACAATTTTAATGCGAGTGTGTTTGACAATAAGCAAGAACTTCTGCAACAAGCTTAAGCTAGCGTAGTAGTATAGGCCCTATTATAGTCAAAGAAACAATGTGCCAATAGAACGTGTCTTAATTGTGACCTAAACAGTTAAAACAGTGTTCCAATTCGCATAAATTATTTTCAGTCTGGTAGGTCTACTGTATCCGGCGTCAAATTGTATAAACTGCCACTCCCAGTTGAGCAGACCTGTGCGATATGACACAGAGAGATAGACAGAAATAGGCTTCACTGAGACAGACAGATAGACATTAAGACAGATAGACAGACACACGGGCAAACAGAGGCAGTGGCATATATTTCACAAATTATAAAAATTTTGTTCTGAGATTTGTTTTTGCCTCACGGTCCGTGACTCGGGTGTTACCCATGAACAGGAACTTCGTCTCTCCCTACAAATTAACTTAGTCTCTTTAAGCTGCTACAATCAGTCTGATAGTAAGAGCTTTGCCAGCTCCGAGTGGTTGCTCGTTCTCTTTCTCATGACGTGCTCGTTATTCTTGTGCATGCTTATGTTACTATATTTGCTGACGAATTAGAAGCGGGATTTAGCGCGTGAGGGTCGGTTAGGGCTCAGGTTAGGCGTCGTGAGGGTCGGTTAGTGTTAGTGCAGTCATTCTGCTGAAATTGAAGCTGGATTGATGAAAATGTTCTTGCCTAACCGGAGCTGGATTGACGAAAAAAATTAATTGTTATCTAAATAGAAGTTGGACAGCAACTATTGAATGACGCGATTGACATCAATTATTTCGACGCTGAAAACAGTGTTTCGGAATTTACGACCACCGTTCCCAGGATTAGGCCTACCGTTTGTTTTATGTCGGACAAAAGTTTTCTGGCGGCTTGCTAGTATTCCGTATTGGACGGCCGCCACTGGCGGTCCGATAGTATTTGAAATTCGAGGGCCGCCTGGCGGTCCGCTAGTCACAGCCAATAGCAAAATATTAATAACAGTTTTGCTTCGGCTTCGAGCAGTGGTAATTCTGGGGAAGATAGAAAAACATAATTATGGCGCGTGTGCGAGCAAAACTAGCCTGCAGCACAATCAAGATCAACACAGTTATTGCTTGTGTGAAGTCGCCTTTGATGTTGCATAAAACTTTCGGGTTGCTGAAACTAGAGTTTTTCCACTGTCAGGGATCCTGGTTTTATTATTAGACAGTAGCCTACGTGTATTGTTGAATAAATAATTGCAACGGACGGCAGTTAGACTACTCCCGTTGAACTTGAAAGAGGGATAAAGTATAAATGTTTCCTGAAACTTTTATCAAATTCTATCAACATAGTCCGAAGTTATGCACATTCAAATTTGGACAAACAAAATTTGAAGTTTCCAACATGTAAAAGATAGTGTTAGGCGCTGTTCTTCAAAGTTGATGTTAAAAACGTCCTCCAATAGCTCGAACGCATGATCTAAGGCGCTTTCGCCATTCATTGATTGCATTGTCAACAATCCCTTGATCAAAACGATTCCATTCTTCCACAATTCGCTGTTTGAAGTGGTCACTGGTCAACGTCACGTATGCGAGTTTCATAAGGCTGCGATGTTCCAGTTTCTGTTTGGAAATTCCTTTAAAAACATTTTGCACCGCAATGTTTTTCTTCTATTATAATTTTTTGATTAAAATCAAATCATCTTTGCTGAAAACCATTTTTATTATTGTCCTCTAACATGGAAATGATGGAAATATGACGTCATATTTATTAATTTAGAAAGAAAGGCGTGCAGTTGCAAACACTAATTTCCTATCTTTTACATGTTGGAAACTTAAAATTTCCTTTGCCCAACTTTGAATTTGCATAACTTCGGACTCTATTCGTGGAATTGGATAGAATTTTCAGGAAACATTGATAATTTATTCCTCTTACATTCTCTAAAATTTTATAGAGTTTCATTTATAATTCACGAGTAGATCGCCAAAACAAAAAGGGGCTCAACTCAATTGGGACACCGTGTAGAATGTTTTATGCTATTTATATACGTCAATCTATATAAATAAAAATGAAACTTTCCAATAGTTCGTCGCATTACCACGCCGAAAGCTACGCACCGATTGTTGTGAAAATTTACCAAAACCTTCCATTCAAATAGCACCGTGTCTTAAGATTTTTTCACCCGAAAAAACGCAACCGTTTCCACAAAAAGTGAACTTTGCAATCCGTTCGCCCGCCATTTGCAAATTAAACACGTCCCACACGGCTGCCAGATTTCATAAACGCCGTCTCCAAACACAGCAACGAAACATCAATGAGGTCGAGTCCTGTGACGTCATAAGCGAGACGCGATTAATTTACCAAAGAGGCCTAGCTTTTCCCAAAGCGGCCTTTGGGCTTGGAATGGACGATGCGACGGAGGAAAGGAGCGGAGGGAGCGGGACGAAGACGGTGGGGAGGGAGCGGAGGGGAAGGGGAGGTGGAGGTCAAGGGGGAGGAGGAAAGGGAGGGGGACGGAGAGGGAGGGGAAGGGGGAGTGGGATGGGAAGGGAAGGGGGAGGGGAGGGTGATGGGGAGTGAAAGGGGGAGGGGAGGGGGAGGGGGAGAGGGAGGGGGAGGGGAGGGGGAAAGGGAGGGGGAAGGGAAGGGGAAGGGGGAGGGGGGAGGGAGACTGTGTATCTATAATCTATGGTTTCTGGTCGGTTGTCTCTTAACAAAATTATGACAGTTACGAAGCACTTATATTATTTAAAATGTTATGGGAATTGGCTGACCAAGCCCGGAGCTCCCTCATAGATCACACTACCCAATTTTGCTCAGGGGCTTTGATACCATGGCCCGCCACCTGTTGGAAGATGTTCATACTGACCCGCCACTTCTTGGAAGATGTTCACACTGGCCCGCCACTAAGAAAGGTTTGACACCCCTGCTGTAGGCGAATAGGTTTATGGCGCAGTGCTAATTAGCAAATTTCAAATATGCAATATGTATTCGCTGAGTTTCGGCTTTCGCCAACCGAAGAACGGCCATTGTAGCCTACTTGATGGCCAAAACAATATTACTGGTGATTGTGGTGAAACCTCGATTTGCCGCAAGAACTGGCATCCTAAACTTACTAAATCTGCAACTGTTCATAATGTAGGCCTACATTGTACATGTACATTATCGTACGATGTGTCTCTTTGAGAGAGAGGCAAATGTGTTCCTACAAACGAGATTTTTAGCGACAGATTGGCCTAACCCTGCTTAGGGGTTAGGCCACTCTGGGCTCAACGCCTCTTTATTACTTATTATTTACTAACTGTACCCGGCCACCCGTTGCTGTGGCTGAAAAGAGCGTCCAACCATCCCTCCCTACTTAATTCCCACTCCCATCCCCTTCCCCTCCCCTCTCTTCCCCTCCCCGTTACCGTCCCACACCCCTCCTCTTTCCCCCATACCTCCACCCTCTCCTCCTTCCCCTCCCGCCCCAGTCCCATTTTCCTCCCTCCTTCCCTCTGCCTCCCTGCATCCATGCCTTCTCCATCCCTCCCTCCGGTCCCTCTCCTCCCTCTTCATCCCGCTCACTCTTCCTTCTTTCCCCTATCACACCGTTCCTTCCCCACAGCGATAAAGTTTTTCAGTCGCTACGTTTGGGCGGCTTTACAACGTGATTTCGCGTTTCCGAAATCTAGCGACTTTTGGGCGACTTTACAACGTGATTTCGGGACAAAGTGTTTCGAAAATCTGGCAACCCTGCGTTTTGTTGAATTTGCAAATGGCGGTCGAATGGAATGCAAGTTCACTTTTTGTGGAAAAGATTGCGTTTTTTTGGGAAAAAAGCATCTTACAACACGGTCCCATTGGAATGGAAGGTTTTGGTAAATTTTCAAAACAATCGGTGCGCAACTTTTCGAGAACACTGGCGACAAACTATTGGAAAGTTTCATTTTTATTTATATAGATTTAACGTACAAATGCCTTCCCACAAACGTAGAATGACTCGTCTCTCTGAGGCGGGTATTGAAGTCCGCCATCCACGATGCAGTCCACATGGAAAGGTAGTAAGCTTAATGATAATGTTTCAATGTGCCAAAGTGGATTTTGGACATTGCACAAATTATTGTTGTTATCTTAGAAACAATTTGCCTAGTCGAATGGGTGAAAAAATAGTAGACCTATTAGGCCATGTATACCTCAAAACGTTATTTGACACTTAAAAAGCATAAAATGACAATTTATTCCAGCAGAGAAGTATAATGTTTGGTTGCACAAGAAATGTTTCTTTTGCCTAGTCGGATAGAAAGAAACCAGTAAAAATGTATCTAAACATTTTTCATCACGTTTCAGATTTTGGATTTTGGATAATGCAATCGTTTTGATTCAAAACATAGCAAGCGGCAAATCGGAAAATATAATAAAATTATATCGTTGATATCATTCATACGTACGTATGAGCACTTGTCATAGCGCCTTTTCAAGAAACTACTCAGAGTCGCTCCCGACTCTACAGCGCGAACACTGAATCAAAGTTTCACGCCGAAGCGCATGAGCAATGAGCAATATTATCGCAAGTGAAGGACTTGCTTATTGTACCTACGTGATGGTGACTCGCTTTCATAAGATTGATTGATAAACAATAAATTGATTTGTTTTCGCACAAAAGGTAAGCTTATACAGGTGTATAGGCTATTATAATTAGAAAACCTTGGATATCGATAGAAAACTTTCGACTTACCGACTGTTAGTTTTAAAAACCCGATGACCAGGAGCAAAATCAAAGTGCGAGAGACTTGAAACATTTCAAGGGAGAAAGTTGAGTCACGTAGCCTAAATAGGACTGGTGGCGGTCAACAGCTGCAGGTTTGTAAAGATGTCCACGATAGAAGTCTTTTATTTTCACCGATTCTAACTCGTTTCAGTTTCTGGCTAGAATCAACAACTATCTGTAGATCTATGAGTCAACAGTTGTGGGTCAATGTGAGGATGCAATCAGCTTATCTACCATAAAGAGATTCTGATTATTAGCATGAATGGTCTTGGCCTTATAATGGCGCTACTGTGGACTACAGTAAGAGCATACAGAAACAACGTCATATTATTGACTGAAACTGAATATTGATTCTTTTATATTATTTACTCGCAGTCGTATTCTTAGCGTGGCCGATGCCACAATGTGACGTCACACCAACTGGTCGTCATCACAGACATGGATTACGAGTAGACATAATTATTTCTATAATAATTCTAAGAAAGCTTATTGCCATCGTTGGGTGTTGACGACTGAATCAACAATGATGTCAGACAGCTTCCTTATGATCATGGCTCAATATGTTAAACTATCTGTTTGCCGAATTTCTATTTGCTTTCAGCACAAACTCATCGTCTGCATTGGTCCAAGTGTTGAAACGATCCGCAATGGAATTGTTTAGCCTATAAAATTTTTGTTTAATTTAATAGAATACATGTGCAGTGCTTGTGCATTAGTGTCTGCGACCACCAGAGATTAGCTGTATGACGAATTGCTGGTCACCAATTTCAAACAAGCAAAGTGTTTTCGTTTAGCCGCATTTTTAAAACAGTGACTCTTGTTCTGGCAGTCTTAAGTCATTAGATGACCTCCTTATTTAAAGTCGAAATATGACATTCGTTTACTTACAAAGTCTACAACTGTTCACATGTGGATCTTCAAACGTATCGAATAGTAGGTCTTGAGGGAAACGATTTCTGATTGGTTGCTGTAACGCAGAGAGAACTCCTACCTCTGAAGTGTTTGCTGTAGGACACTTTTGTCTTGATGAAGTTCTTTACTCAAAGTTGATTAGCGTCATTGATTGATAGTTGATCGTTTTGTAGCGGCGCTAGATAAAGCGACGGGATCATGACAGCTGCAGGGCTACCAATGCTCTGTTTATCCATTTCCACAGCGAGACTGCATAAGATTTCTTTCCTACTAGCCTACTTGCACTTAGGCCTACTGCCAAAGAACTTGCGTTCGGGCAGAGAACTCATCATCATCATCATCATCATCATCATCATCATCATCATCATCATCACCACCACCACCACCACCACCACCACCACCACCATCATCATCATCATCATCATCATCATCATCATCATCATCATCATCAAAATCATCATCATCATCATCATCATCATCTAGTGTAACCCTCCGTAACCCGACCTTGATATGTAGGCCTACTTTCATTCGAAACCTGACTAACAGAACAAGTGAACTCAACATAATTCAAATCTTCCTTTATTGCAGCAAAATAAAATAATGACATCAAAACCATAAGATATAAAGAGAGACTACTCTTAGACTACCAAACAAAAAGAGGTTCAGAAGCGATAAACATTCCTTAGAGATGAGCTAATTATTCTAATACATCATTTTCAAAAGGAATTGAACTAAGGTGGATGACACAAGAATAATGAGAGACAAAAACTGTGTAATGATGAACCGCTTTGCTGGTTCGACTTAAATAATCAATTGAATAAAACGCAGTCAACTCAAATAATTATTATAGACATGATACGAGATAATAATTCTTAACCACAAACTTAACTATGATCTCAAGTTTCTCAACTACATGTAGCCTACAAGCGTATGCATACTACCGAAAAGTCATTTATATGCATAGGCCTCCCTACTACAAAAAGAGTAAAACAATATAGCCTACTTTTATAATAAAAATCGGTCATGGAACATGGTAACATCGCGAGGTGTGCAAACACCGGAAGAGCGGAGTTTGCTTGTATGCGCACTTGCTATAGCGCCCGTCAAGCTCGCTACTCAGAAGCGCTCCCGACTACAGAGCGGATACTGCATCGGAGTCTCACGCCGAAGCGCTGAGCAATTGTGAGTGAAGGACTTGCCCAAGGTCCCTACGGCGACTTGAGGTGGATTCGAACCTGCAAACCCTTCGGCTACAAGGCGACGAACATACCCACTACACCACGGTGCCCCACGAGTATCAATCGCTTACGTCGGAACGTCAAGGTGGGTTATTTTCCAATACATCTCATGCAAGCTCAAATCGCAGAAGCCCGACCTTGTTCTGTCTTTTCACTCGAAACCTAACCCGCAGAACAAGTGAACTCAAATCCAAATCCAATTCTTCTTTTATTGCAACAAAATAAATGACATCAAAACAACTAGATACCAGGTATAAAGATAGACTACATAGGCTACCAACTAAATGAAGATTCAACAGCGACAAACATTTCTCAGAGAGGAATACTAAAACCTAAGTTTCACAAGAAATCGAACTACGGCGGATAGCATAGGAATAATGAAAGATTTAAAAAGATATACCTTAGAACTCATTCGACTGAAGACAGTAGGCTAATTAACTGAATTAAACGTTGCCAGTTCAAATTTAGACAAGAGACTAGTCATTTCTTAGCCACGAACTTAACTATGATCTTAACTATAAGCGGATGCATAGGCCTATAACCGAGAAATAATTTATTTTCAAAAAGTAGAATAACAGTAAACTAGGTCCATAATATTTATTTTTGATGTCTTATCGAAGACATAAAAATGTATAGGCCTATAAAGCTATGTAAATTCTCGAAACGAGTGAACGAATGAATAAAGAATTCGCAAATCCTTCGTCGCCATAGTTGAGTCGAAGTTAGCTGTTTTTTAAAAAGTCCAAATTTGCACAATTCCCCTTAACCTCTTAAAGAAATGCTTTTTCCTAGAATCGTAATAAAATATAAAACGGTCATTAAAGTGTTGCTCTATTTGACTATATTTAAATATTTTTGTGTCGAATGAATACAATAGTATGTCCTTAAAGTAATACTCATGGGCAAAGAGTTTTTCGTTTTCCGTATCCAGATACAACTTCACATACAGCCGTTGCACATCTGCTTTGAACTGTTTGATAGTACGACCATCAGTGTTTCGGATACGTATCACCTTTATTATAGAGCTCGCATCTGAGTCGTCGCTGATTGTGACGCTAAGATCAGTTAAGTTCCATTCACCTTTACTAGAATTGTCAAGTTCAAATACGTTCCCACTGAACACGTCAGTCGCATAGCCACTCGCATGGTCTCCTTCAACAAAAACCTGTGCATCGATGAAGCCAATTACTGCATCTTTAAGCATAAACTGACTTAAAATTTTACCTTCAGCACTAAGGAAACTTACACACGCGCCATTTGTCTCTTTCGATATGTGGCTGACGATGAATTCTCCATTAGGTTTCTGAATTACATCGGCTGGATGGATAAAGTGTCGTGGAAGTGACACTTTCCTTACAAGTTTCGCGTCTTGATTGTAAGTGTCGAGATACATCAGGTTATCAGATTCCCTCAACACCATAAGATGATTGTCATTGGCAACAGATAAAGTTGACCAATCGTCGGATAGTGACAACCATTTGTCAACTCTATTCTTAACCGTGTCTATCCTCCAGATACATTTGCCCTTCCAGTCATGGACGTATACAAGATCAGTGTCTTCAAAGACTACCATGTTTCTTGGCTTTACAATCTCTTCTGCAATAGTTATCGTTAGCAGATCATAGGGTATAGAATTATCGTGAACGAATAAATGTACCAAAGGCCAATAGCTACCATTTCTTATACTGTAGATGTCGCATATTACGTAAAGAAGGTGTTTTGCTCTAACCACATCCGTAGCATAACAAAAAGAAGACTGATCGAATGTCCAGACCAAACTGATCGAGTTTTCTACAATTGAAGAAGCACAAAAGACAAAGTGCAAGTAGTTGTATCATTAGGCCTAAATCATCTACTATTAAGTTTCTTCTCTGATTAATAGCCTATTATTATAGTTGTTTGAACTGGCTGTCATGTGCTATTGTTTTGTATTTCAATGATTAGGCCCTATTAGCGGGATTATCCATCCCTTCTAGATCTCCACTTGATAACCATTATTATTGGCCTACTCAATATCATTGCTCACTCCAATTATAATAGTCTATGTGGTGTATTCAGGAAATAACCATCGAATCGAATTTGTATCGAATTGAATAAAGAATGGTGGTATCCAGCTGCGTTTTCATCGTCAATTAAGCTTATTGTAAGTCTCGTGAAATTATTCAGAGCAGACAATTACTTACGTAAGGACCATTCTCTCGTTGCTTTGGTAAGTTTAGTCAATGATCACTGATCAGTGGCATTACGGTTCAATAGTATTACTACATGTATGCTAGATCGAAGCAAACCTCTAAGGAATTGTTGAATATCGTTCGCCTTCCATGCCGTTTATAGGCTACGCGAAGTTGTTTATCTGCGGTGATAAAAGATCAGTTAAGCCAATCGATCAAAGCATCGCTATTACATTTAATTTAAAGACGTTCGACACGGTCTAAGTGAGACGTAGCCTATAAATTAAATGGTAGTCATTCAAAAGCTACTATTATAACGCCTCGTAGTACATAAAGTAGCATTGACATCGTTTAGAAATGCAATAATATTGCATAATATCATATTATGATAATTCAGACTAAGCAACTGTCTGGCCGACATTCGTGCATCCATAATATTTAATATAGAGCCTGCAGGAGCGCAACCAGAACATTTTGCTGGGGGGTGCTCAAAATTTTATTGCAAGCGCCGAAGGAGCGAAGCACCGAGTGTCGAAAATTCCCTACCCCCCACCCCCACCCCAACAAAAAACTCATCGAATTTGGACAAATTGCGTGGGTCACCTTTTGGCCCCAGCACCCCCCCTAGTTGCGCCACTGAGAGCCTGGGATGACCACATCAGCTCGGAACTCAAGTGCCATGCAATGCTTCTGAAACGGCGTCATTATAATTATTGTGTAGTGTGTACGCGGGGGCTCAGTAATGAGTCAGTATAGACATACAAGTACTCTGATTTTACAATTTCAAACCATAAATCTCACAAATTCGCATAACGCCTCTTAAAGAAACCTACTCAGAGGCGCTCCAAACCCAGGCGTGGTCAGAAAGAGAAGCCTCGAGAAGACCAAATAACTATTACCGATTAGAATCGCTAATGACATGGATTTTGAAAAAAATGTGGAGATAGTACAGTCGATATTTTAAAGCTAGTTTGTAATAAGTGAGAGTGTCACAGTCTAAACCAGGGCAAATCAGGGCACAATCTCTGGCAAAAGAGCCTTTGCCCTGCCATTGTCGTTGTACAATGTCCAGTCGCAAGATTGTCCAAATAACTTTCTGTCCCAAGAGGGCCAAGAATGGGGTCATAAAATCGCTTCTACACTGTTTGCTTGTATCTGCGCACTGGCTATGCCCTGGCTAGAAAAATGCCTGACCATGATTCACTTTAATTATTCTTGAGCCGTAAAAGATGCATGTTTTAACCCTTGACTGGAATAGATCTACTAAAGGACATGTTGATAATGTAAAAATAGAAGCAATCAATTATAATTGGCGAATGTTGATTCGTTGAATAGGCCAACAACACGGTTTGTATGTCCTTTTGCTGTCCTTCTATAGGCTAAGGTTGTGCCCCACAGTTTTACTGAACAGGGCCCCGCATTATTTTGTTATTCCGGCCCTTCTGTAGGCTAATACAAAAGAGAACGGTTTGGGATTCAAGTTCCGCATTCATGCAAAATTGTTAGTTGTCTCTTCCTGATATATACTACAGCATACTTCAGATTGCAGAAACATCTGTCATTGCCTTATTATTTTTATCCACGTGGAATAATTATGATTGCGCAAGAGTGCAACTTTCACGGCGAAAGTAGGCTAAACTCCAGAGTTCTTAATATATCAGCGACTATGAAAAGTCCGAAAAACATGCCCTGAAACAAAGGCATTTCCTTCAGTAAAATTTAACTCAAGATTTTTTACCCATAATAAACTATCTTTTACCGCAACCACAATAAAGCTTATACTACATAGAATTTAACAGACTCATAATTTTCGCTGAAAATACCATTTTTGATCATTTTTAACAGATTTAGAAATCTACCTTCTGATGAGTTTGAGTCGTGACCTGATTTCAGCGGATCAACGGTAGTCATGGTGACTGATGATTTCTCTGAGACTTCTCTTGATACTGGAGATTTATAATTGACTTTGACTTTATTGAACTGCTTGCCATCTGAGATTGGTGTTGTTGTTGTTGTCATCCAAGATGTGATGATTGATTCAATTGATGTGGAAATGCCAGATGCTGGTGGTGATTCATTTGTGGTGTGTAGTGAAATCTGAGTTCCTGTAGCGAATGCAGTTTTGGTGTTTGAAGTGTCTTCTTTGCTAGTGATCTTTGGATTCGCCTCTTCTTCATTTGACTCTTGCCCAACTACAGAAAATAGGCTGAATAGCTTAATATTATGTTTTATGATGTTTGAGGTTTTGGTTTGTGATTAAAAAGATCTCATAATTTTTATTCAAAGAGTAGAACTTCTATGGACGTTAAATTGGAAAAGAAAATAGTAAAACATATATCATTTAGTGACTCGCTTGTGATTCACAGGAAATTATTTAAAATTCAGCCAAATTATTTAATGTTATGAGTAGCCTAAGTCTTATCGAATGAGTAAGTTTATGCTTACCGACTGTCAGACATAAAAAGCCAATGACAACGATAAAATTTGCAGCACGAAGGCCTCGAAACATTTTCGGAAAATAGTTGAGTGTCAAGACGTATAAGACGAAGCTTTCACGACGCAAATAAATAGGCTAGCAGACTAACTAAGACGTCGTTGAGTTGACCTAATTCTCCTTTTTTATGATAGTTCCCGTATCCAGAAAACAAGAATTTGGCTGAATCTGCAATTACGGGTTACTACATGTATGTGGAAACACTCAACTTATTTGATATCATGAAGAGATGCTGAGTGTGAACACAAGGGCAGAATGACCTACAATGTAATATGGCGCTGTAGTGGACTGCAGCAAGTGGCATGGCGGAAGTGATGTCTTTATAGGGTATAGCCTAATATTATCAAAGAGCAAGCTGAGTCTCTATTAATATTCATTGGCATACATTATGCATACTCTTAGTGTGGCCGAAACCTCAGTGCGACGTCTTCCACATCTGTTTGTCATAACATAGATGGATTTTAATTATAGGCTACGTAATATTATTTTAATAGAATTCCACTATCGTTTGGTCCAACTGTAGGCTCATAAGCTGTGATGTCAGTTTGTTTCTTCTAGACTTTTCCCAAACACTTTAATGTCTGGTATTGTCGGGTTTTAGCACACACCAATTATACACTGCTTAAGTGGTTGAAGTGTTGAAGCGATCCTCAATGGATTTTTTCAAACGCTGGCGTTATGTCTGTAGCCATGCATTTCTCGCTGAGTTAGCCTACGTTTTAATTAAAAATCTGGTGCATACATGATTGGGTAATAATAATTGCGTATAGGCAGTTTTTATTTGCTACTTATTCACTAGTGACTGCGACCAACAGAGATCAAGATGCACGACGAAGTGCTTGCTAGCAATTCCATATATAATAATAATATAATGTATAACTGTGTATGTGGGTCCAGCCGTTTGGCTTCATCCTTCGCCTGTCAAACAATGGCCATTGTACAAGCCATCAAAAACATTTAGCGAAGTCACTATGTATAAAAAGCAATAGAGACCGACCTTAACCCCTAAGTCGGAAACAGCTTGCATGTATCGCATCGTGCAATAATACATCACTTTGAGACTGAATGCCCTGAGGAGGGAAACGATATCTGATTGACTCCAGTGACGCGGATAGACTCCTCTCGCTGATCCTGCTGTTGCCGGATTGACAATAATAGGTTATTGCACGGCGTCATGAGAATCTATTGAAGTCTTCACTAATTAAATGCGCTAGCTATTTTTTAAATTTATTTATTTATTTGTTTCTCGCATTGGCTATAGCGTCCTTCCAAGCTAATTACTCGAAGGCGCTCCTGTCTACAGCGCGGGCACTGCATCGGAGTTTCACGCCGAAGCGTACAAGCAATAATATTGCAGGAGGACTTGTTCAAAGTCCTTACGCGGCGGCTTGTGATGGAATCTAACCTGAAATTTTGGTCCCAAGGCCACCAACCCACCACACCACCGCCTCCCACATTGTTAATATAACATGACTTACTTAGACTTAGTTCCTCCAGTTCCGATCGGAACATTGGTCGACAAGTCCTCGCCACTCCGCACGGGGACTTGTATATATAACATGACGTCAAGCTTTATCAACAACTTTGAAATAGCATTGGATCATTTTTAATTAGGGCCTACCTTGATGTAAAAACGCTGGTTACATTTAATTAAACGTCACGTAGCCCAATATAATTATATTACGTGCAAGACAGAAATTACATTGCCCATGGGTAAATCAACACAAGTTTTTTGCCTACGAAATGCAGTGCAGTCTAAATCAGCGCATTGATTGGTTTATCTATTTTGATAGACTTCTGATGAACTTGAGTTGTACGATGGTATGGAATGGACTACCACTGTCCATGATACTTTTCCGCCGAGGTTGGGTCTGGAACAGGCTGGATTAGGGCATGTTCAACATGTTCGGCAGAACACAGGCCTCACACTTTAGGGGCCCCTCACATGCGAAAAAATTAGGAAAGATTGGCATATTCTGAAGAAATTTCGCCCAAACGACAAAAAAGGCCGAAGATCCCCCAAAATGTTTCGAACTGGGCCCACATTTCTTCATCCGGCCATGGGCGGATCCAGGGGAGGCTTATCCAGCCATGCCCCCCATTTAGGAATGCCATGTATCGTGCCCCCCTCCATTTGGATTGACGAAGCTATGGAACAATGTATATATTGTACATTTTGGCCCCCCCCCTATTCAGAAAAGCCCATGCATCGTGGCCCGCCCCCAACTTTTGGGGGGAAGAAACAGTATGTTTTTTTTAAATTTTGACTTGAGGAATAAAAAAGATCATCAACTTTTTTTGCGGATGAAATGGTATGATTTTCCCGAAAATTTTGCCGGATGACTAAAAAAAAAGGTCATCAACTTTTTTGGCTGATGGAATGGTATGATTTTCCCGAAAATTTTGCCGGAAAAAAGGTCATCGACTTTTTGCAAATTTTTTTTACCAAACCCAAACCCAAGAATTGTTTTCCAGACCCAAGGCCAAGCATTTTTTGCCCCCCCCCCGTCCAAAGTTTCTGTATCCGCCCTTGCATCCGGCCTTGGTCTTGGAAGCTCCTGAATATAACCACGAAGGGACGTTATATAAATAACCATCATGAATGAGTAGGCTAACTGAACGTGTATTTGCTGCTTCTAGGCCTACATGTAAAGGCCAAACCGCTCGCCTAAAAAATGTTTCTGGGTTTCAGACAGTGTGGGTATTGTTGAATCCGTTTCAATCTGCAGCAGTCGAACTAAGCTTATTCCCTTTGCAATTGCCTTCACATACAAAGACATTGTCAAATCAAACGCAGATGAAGCCAAGGGCGTCGAGAAATGAAGTCTTCAATTTCCATGACACAATGCAGGCTATCTCAGAGATTCTAATTCCATAAGTGGCAAATGCTTTGACTCACTCTGTCGCACAACGCGTCTTTGTTCGTCAGCTTTGCGTGGAAATAGACTATAATAATTTAACAATCCTACCGCCGCAAGTCTTATAATTAATAGATGTAGCCTAAATCTGGTGAGTTCCATGTGGTCGCGATCGGAGGGCTGATACATTCTTTAGAGCAAGTGCTTTAAAAATCCAAAGCCGGAAATTAAGAACACGGTATTTTGAAAGAGGTGTCTCAATGCAAATTTCTCAGGTTTTGTTCGTGCATCATTTTTAATACGAATACTTTCCTTAGTGCGAAGAAATAATTATGTTAAAAATAAGAAATTGATGCTAAGAAATAGGTTCTTTTATGCGAAGCAATTTTTTAAAATCTGAAAGTAGTAGGCTAGTTAGAAAAATAGATGCCAAATTTCCAGGGAGCAAGTGAACCCTCTTGCCCCTATGTGCGGGTGCCCATGCATAGGCTACCACTCGATATTTAAAACCTCGTGTAGGCTATTAGAATGACCAGCGAGAGGGAGGAATAATATTCCTCCCTTTCGAAATTATATTAAAATTTGCATGGTTTGAAGTGTCGAGCAAAACAGGCTTAGATGGGAACCTCATAATGAATTTGAATATCTCAGTATGATTGCCTCTGCCCATTGTCCCCCGCGACAGTGCAAGTGTTGGGTAGGTCTACACGGGTGCAACAGAATTCTATGATTATATAAAAAGAAGATTTTTTGAAAACCCACGTCACCAATGTCTGATGGTTTGCTCAACTTCTGCTTGCATAACAAACATGCTATTGATGCAATTCTCAAGAAATGAAGTCGGCGTATCTTAAATAATTATAATTTTTTTTATTGATGTAGTTAAACTAGCTATCGGCATGCTCCTCCGACCGATATATCTGAATGATGCTTGTTAGTATAGGGTAGGTTATACGACGGTAATGACGGCTACTAATTATGCGTTCTCACTATGGGGAGTTTAAGCAATGTTCCGCGCTTTCGTTCGAATCCAGACCCACAGGACAAGTGAACTCGAATCCAGGTCAAATCTTCTTTTATTGCAACAAAATAAATGACATCAAAACCATTAGCCTAAGAGAGATTCGCCGCCAAAAAAGTTGATGACCTTTTTTTTAGTCATTTGGCCAAAAGTCCCAAAGTCATAAAAAATTAAATTTTTCACAAAATTTTTTTCACCCACCGTGAAAGTCTTGACGCTCAACTTTGGGGGGAACCAATACATGGGCCGTCCGCCCCAACACCTTTTTGGGGGGACCGTCACCTCTGTCCCCCTAGGTCTCCTCCCATGCTTAGAGAGGATCACTATAATGCCTCAGTTTCACAGAGAATCGAGCGGAATTTGATAACACAAGAATAATGACGAATCCAAACGTAAAGATCAAGTGAACTCAAATCCCAATCAAATCTTCTTTTTTTGCAACAAAACAAATGACATCAAAACCATAAGATATAGCCTATTATGAACATTCAGCAGCGTTAATAATTCCTTAGAGAGTATCACTCGAATGACGAACCTAAAAGCTCGTTCGATTCAACGAATCAACTGACTGAATAAACCGTAGTCAATTTAAATTTAGACACAAGACTACATTATTCCTAACAACGAACGTAACTATGATCGTAACTACAAGCTACTACCGAGAAGTCAATTATTTACAAAGTATAAAAAAAACATTAAAGCAACCTACTTCTAAAAAACCAACAAACTATGAGCGAGGTGCAATACAGATGATAATTTATTCCATGTCGGATATCATAGCACTCGATGGCAAAATCTAGGGTATTAGAATGACCTGCGAGAGAGAGAGAGGTAAAAATGTTATGCCTTCTAGAAAAGCAGGCCTACGATATAATCTCAGAATGAATTTTAATTCGTTCGCTGTCCATCGTCGCCGCGACAGAGCAAGCAAGCGTTCGTCACTTGGATATTATTCTGTGATTAGGCCTACTTTATAAAAAAATCTTTTGAAAGCCCACGTCATCAGTGTTTGATGGTTTGCTCAACTTCTGCATGCATATGAAATTATTGATGCAATGCTCAAGAAAACTGAAGTTAGCCGATCTGAGATTATTATATTGATGCAGACTAGACCTATCGGAATGGTCTTCTCACCGATAGATGAATGTTGATTGCCAGAATAAGACGAAAATGACGGCTATCAAATGTGTGTCGTCATTATGCAGAATATAAGAAATTTGCAAATGCTCCGCGTGCAGTCATTTTTGAATATCAAGTTGGCTTCTGATCAAATGTCCAAATATGCACAACGTCGTCAATTTCCATAAAGATCTGTTTAGCTTTTGTGTCGTAGTACAATATCTTTCCTTTACCCATTTGACTCAATTTGACGGATTTTGCCCCAGACAGAAAAAATATTATGTCGTTAAAGTAATTATCTTGAAAAAAAATTTCGTCGTTTTTCTTATCCAGAAACAATCGTACATCCAACCTACGCACCCTTCCTTTGCAGTGTTGGATAACATGCCCATCGGTGATTCGAAAATTTATAATCTTTCTAGAAGTCTCTTCTGAGTCGTCGGTGATGTCGACAATAAGATTAGTTAAGTTCCATTTCCCATTATGGTAGTCATGTACATATACGTTACCACTGAACACGTCAACCTTAATAGCTAAAGAATAATCATTGTCTCTAAAGTAAGCTGCAAATATGCTAGAACCGACCCTAACGTAGAAGTGTCGCGCATCGATGAAGCCAATTATTGCGTCTTTGAGCTTTAATTGGCTTGTAATTTGCCCGTCATTCCTTAGAAAACTGATACACGTCTCATGGGTTTCTTTCGATATATGACTGACGACGAATTCTCCGCTAGGTTTTTGAATTACATCAAATGGATGACTGAAGTCTCTGGGAAGTGAAATAATTCTAATGAGTTTCGCGTCTTGATCATAAATCTTGATATACAGGAGGTTATCAAATCCATTCAACAGCAGTAGATGATTGTCATTGGCAACAGATAATGTTGATCGACCGCTGGATACTGACAACCATTTGTCAACTCTATTCTTGACCGTGTCTATCTTATGAATGCAGTTGCAAACCCAGTCGTGAACGTATAAAAGGCTCGTGTTCTCAATGAACACCATGTATTTGGGATATTCAATCTCCTCTACAATAGTTATCATTAGGAGATCGTAAGGTATTGAATTCTCGTGAGCCATTAAGAGCGTCATTCCTTTTCCGAAGCCGGTATAACATAGTACGTACAGGGTGGCTCAAAAAAAATGTACCACCGGATAAAATGCAATATCTTTGCAACCGATTGACATTTTTCTCCGAAAATTTTTCAACTTGAAGGGGAATGAATTTCCAACAATCCCTGAAAGTTTCACTGAAAACTTTTTATGTTTGCAAAAGTTACAGCTGTTTAAACTTTGATTTTGGTTTTTTCAAATTTTCGTGGAAAAAATTAACGTCAATTCTTGATTTCCATGTGCAATGATATCACTTTTCATTACGGCCTCAAAAATACGTTTTGCAGTTTATTGTAGGGTATGATGGGAGTGTCCACTCCCTGCTTTAATACGAGCTCGAATTCTTTTTGTGAAGCTTAGTATGGCCTTGTTGATCGAGTCCTGCGGCAACTGATCCCACATTAGCAGCAGGACTTCCTTCAGCTAGCCAATGTTCTCCAACTTGGGATGAAATGTCTTGCAGCATAGCTTCCCAGACGTGGTAAGCAAGAGAGTTAAGGTCTGGCGATGTTTTTAGTCACCTTTGCCAATAAATTTACTGGAGTGGATTGCAAAAATAAGGTAGCGTCATCATAATCAGCCTTGCCGTGCGAGCAAGCAGGCGCACCGTCCTGCTGGAAAATAAAACCACATGTTAGAGCCTACCTGGTCTTCAATTAGTCTGGGTAAGAGAGTTCAGCGATGAGTTTGACATCTAACCTACTGAATGGGATTAAATGCAGTCTTTTCTGGCACCCGTGACACATGCCAGCAAATCTGATGCTGAAACCACGATGTGCTTGCAAACTTGACCCTTTCGATTACCAAGCGAATTTCTTGAAAATCGTACTTTTCCATCAGACCAAGCGACCACTTCCTGCCTCGCTTCCAACATCTGATCTTCGTTACATAAACATGTTTACAGATAGCCTTCAATATGCTCAGGCTCCACTTTTCACTGGGTATTTTGCCATGATTACGCGATGTCCCAGTCTCTGTTCACGCAGCGTCCGAATTTCCATTTTATCTTCTGCAGAAACTTTGCCCATGACGTTCAGTAATGGATTCACGAATTGAGTCCATAATCTATAAAATATCACTAAATACCAACAGTTTGCTGCATAAACAGCTTCTTTACAGCTCTTAGTGAGGTCGTAGGACATCATCATCATTTCTTATGATGTAATTTGCAAAAAATCTTAATGAAATCACATTGTATTGGAACTTTATTCTCCGGATTTTTGAAAAAACGAAATTTTAAGTTTGAACAGCTGTATCTTTTGCAAACAAGAAACTTTTGAAGTGAAACTTTCAGGGATTGTTGGAAATTCATTCCCCTACAAATTTGGAAATTTTCGGAGAAAAATGTCAATCGGTTGCGAAGTTATCGCATTTTATCCGGTGGTACATTTTTTTTGAGCCACCCTGTAGATTAAATCCTTTGCAATGACGAGATCAACAACATTGCAAAAGTCAGACAGATCGAGCTTCCAAACCAAACGGATTGTGTCTTCTGCAAAGAAAAGCATCAAGCATAAAGTCATTTGAAATGTTCTAAGCGATAAAGTCGTGCGAGCAAACAGTGCTTGCATCACTGATCGGAATGCCTGGTACACCCGTGAATTCTTAGCACGTGCAAAAACATTTAGATAGCAGTTTTTAGTTATGCATCAGCCGTATTTTGGTGTACATGTAACGTTTAATTTTGGTTATCATAACGTCCTTTTAACGTTTGCTATAAACGTTTTATAACAACTGCCAAATCTACGTTTTATCAACGTTTTTTCCAAACGTTACACGAATGTGTCCGCTAACCATTTGCGAACGTTTTATTAACGTTTGTGTACTGCTTGGGCAGGAAGTAGCAAAACTGCGAACTTTTCAAAATGCGTCTACACTCAACACTTCAAAATAATACGACAATGTTCATGTTATATGCCCTACGGCCATAGGGAAAACCTGAAATGCGAAGATATAGGGAAACTGTTCTAGGCAGTGAAACAGAAGCGAATTGGCAATCAACTAATACGTCTAGTAGACCCTACTCATAAGACTAGCAATTGTTTGCTCCGATGGAAATGCAATTTCATAACTATTAATCGACTAACTTGTGCGCATTCGTGCATGCTCTGACGTTGCAGCGCGTCGTGTACTTCGCTCTTCGGTTAGGGATGAGTTTCTGGTCCCGCAGGCTCGCTTGGCTATTAAGCAGCGCCGTGCTTTCTCGGTCGTGGAGTCTACTGTCTGGAACGACCTCCCGGTTACGCTTCGCTCACTACTTGTGATCCATCCGGCTGGGTTTTACAAGTCTCTCAAGTCTTTTCTTTGTTCGTGGTTGGGCTGGGAGCGCCTCTGAGTAGTTTCTTGAAGGGGCGCTATGTAAATGCTCTGAATGAATGAATTAATGAATGAATCCGTAGCCATTGCAAAGAGCGTGTCAGAGGCATTGACCATGAATCTAAACAGAACAGGACCTGGTGGAGATTTGAGTCCAGCAAAATTGTTCGCGGAGCTATTTACGACAGAAGATTAAACTCAACGATACACCTATCATTTGTAATAGAATATGACTCTAACAGCATTATACAGATCATTCGTTTTACTGTAAGTCCATATATTAGTCAATTGTAAATAATTTTTAATTTTACCTTTTGACGGTTTCGAATCATCGTAAGTTGAATTCATTGCGTCAACTGCAGCTGTCATGACGACAGTGGATTCCTCTATGACTTCATTCGTTGCTTGAGATTGTCTGCTTGACATTGGTGTCGTGTAAGATGTAGTTACGAAGTCCACTGAGGTGCAAGTGAGATACACACCTCCTGCCGGCGACTTGCTTGTGGTGTGTAGTGAACTCTGCATTTCTGTATCTATTTCGGTTACTGAGGTGGTGAATGTAGTTGCAACGTTTGATTCGGTTTCTAAGTCATTGATCTTTGATGTCGCTTCTCTTTGATGAGTAAAATCGTCGGTCGTTCCTTCAAAACAACTGTTCGTCAATTGACAGTTTGCAGAACTCAACGGCTGGCCGCCACCTGCAGCAAAAAAATAAATGCATTGAGTTATTATAATATATAATAATTAATTAGTTTGTTGCCCATTTAGGCGATTTTATCTAGGGCCGACTCGCATCACTTATAGGCTATAATTATTGTTAGCCTATTATATGTGACATTGCATGCGTGGCCTAAATTAGATTTCTTCAATCAAAGACAAATTAATTTTCTATCATTATCAACACCATAATAATTATGTTAGTAGTCTTTGAGAAGTTTGAGTAGGCCTATCCAATGAAGGATTTCTACTTACCGGCCGCTAGATTTAAAAATCCGACGGCAAGGAACAAAATCATAGTGCAAAAGACTTGAAACATTTTCCATAGAGAGTTGAGTCTTCAGATGTAGTTGCGATTTGTTAACGGTGAGATTCGCCACGGTCAAGACGTTTATGATTGAAATCTATGACTTCTCCCGATTCTATCTCGTTACAGACAGCTCCTATTTTTAGAGTCAACAACAATATTATGCCGTAGTCCGCAGTTGTTGATACACTCAACTTATTTTAATATCGTGAAGAGATTCTATGCGTGAACACAAAATAACGGACTTGTCCGTTCAGGACGCTCTAGTGAAATGGAGTTCATGGAAGACAAGATGGGAGCTTTATTGCGTAGGCCTATACCCATGCGGATAACAAACGTGGTCTCTAATATTGTCTACCCACACAGTCGCACTGTCGATATCACAGTGCGGTGTTATCCACAAATGTAGCCTATGTCTCCGTAAAAATAGATTTTGATTGAAATTTTACTAAGAAAATCTAGTTCATAGGCCTAATAAGTTAGCTGCCATCGTTGGGTTAAATTGTATCAGATCGTTTCCTTCTTAACACTGCAAAGCACTTTACGACTTGTTGCATTTCTGTCGCATTCGTTTTGAACACACCATCATCACAGTCACCACATTTAAAATGTTCAAAGTGTCGTTGCGATCCTCAATTATAAAGCTATTCGAGAACAC
>OX243826.1:1507546-1533081 GCA_945859605.1 Lumbricus rubellus
ATTATGTTCCACGTAGTGAAATACATATACGTTCCCATTGAACACGTCAGCCGCAAACATGCCATAATAGTAACCATCATCGTTGCTATGGTAAGCCGACAAAATGCTATGACTGCTTTTAACGTAAAACATTAGCGGATCAATGTAGACCGCTATGTCTTTGAGCCTAAACTGACTTATAATTTGCCCGTCATTGCTCAGAGAACTTATAGACGCGCCATTGGTCTCTATCGATATATGACTGACGACGAATTCTCCATTAGGTTTCTGAATAGCATCAAATGGATGACTGACGTCTCTGGGAAGTGACAAACTTCTAACGAGTGTCGCGTCTTGATCGTAAATTTTTATATATAGCCCGTCCTCCAATGTATTCAACACCAGTAGATGATTGTCATTGGCAGCAGATAAAGTTGACCAGCCGGATACTGACAACCATTTGTCAACTCTATTCTTAACCGTGTCTATCTGCCAGATGCATTTGTTAAGCAGGTCATGAGCGTATAAAAGGTTCGTGCCCTCAATTAAGACCATGTTTTTTGGATGTACAATTTCCTCTGCAAGAGTTATCATTAGAAGATCATAAGGTATTGAATTATCGTGAGTGAATAAAAGCGTCACATCCATACGACTTCTTTGAGAGGAGATCTTACACAGTGCATAGATAAGATCCTTAGCTATGTCCACTTGAAGAGCAATGCAAAACTGAGACCAGTCGAACTTCCAAACCAAATTGATTGTGTTTTCTGCAGCTGAAAAGCAATAAACATTAAGTCAAAATGTTTTAAGAACTAGTCTAAGAGTCGTGCGCGCCAACTGTAATTGTGTGTTTAATTGAAATCCTTGGCACTAACGTTAATTAGGCTATTCTTGTCACGGTGGAGCCATTCCGCACGTGATTCGCGACGATCCGCCTTTGAAAACAGCTGTCTGGGCTTAGTCTACAGCACAATAGAAACGGCGCTATAGAAGCGGCGCTATAGAAACCTCGGGGTTGCAGCCAGGGGCTTCTATCCCCCCTAAGCAGCCGGGCTCAATCCATTTTCTTCCCCCCCCTCTTTATGGGCCCGACAATATGTTATCTAGCTCATTCCTCTGGGGGAATGAAGGTTTCTGAGATGGGCAGGGTTTGTGGAGGGATGCGCCCTCCCCATAAGAATTTTTTCTATTTCCGCATTGCAATTTCAGCACTTTTTTATTTAAGAAATTTCATAAATTTTGTATAGCGCCTCTTTACGCTCTTTAAGCTGTCATTTTCACAAAGGCCTATATTTCAGTGAAGGGATTGCTGAAAAGAGTGGTCTAGGACTTAATAAATAGACTTATGCTTACAATGATACTTTTTGGGGAGCTTCCACATTGTAATGTAGGCCTAGCTGATAAAAGAGCGGTTTGAGATTTCGATAAATATATTTATAATTACAATAATTTCTTTATTTTATCAAGTTCAGCAGCTCAGTTCTGCTGGTAATGGATAATAATGACAATGAATAAATCCTGAAGTAAACTTAGGTCTATGGCGGCTTAGCCTATACCCTTTTTGTTGCAAGTCAATGTATTGCCCAAGACGGTCTGAATTGCTGACCAAGATACAATTAGCATAAATTGTTACAAATGGTACACAAACCAAGCAGGAACTACCAAAATGCCCAAATTGGGTAGCCATGTGCTTAGCGCTCCTGATCAGTGTGCACTGCGAGAGGCGTTACATAAATTTATGGATAGAATACAATGCAATAGAATGAAAATACACTGTAGGCTTACGTAATAATGATGCTATTTACTAAGTGCTCAAGGAAACAAAACATTTTGAAATTTGAGTCTGAAATTTGAAACATAGCCTAACACTGGAGAGAAGCCATTTAGTTGCAAAAATAGTATTTGCACAAGTATTAGGCCTAATATTAAATCAAATCCATTATAATAATTTTGATTGTCATTTATTAAAATAGCAAATAATACTATTACAATCACATATTCGTAATCTTTATCATGGTATATTATAACAGTTCATGTGATGCAAAAATAATATAGTATAGCTAAAAAGTATTACCATTCTGTCAAAATGTTCTATGGTGGAAAGTAATTTCTGGGGAACTTCCACAGAGGTGCCTAGATTGAGCACTGTCTTCCATGACCGGTTTTCTCACGCGTCATAGTGTTTAGTTAAAGAAATATACCCGTTTAAAAATCAAACTTTTTCAGTAAACAAAACAAACAATTTTGTAGGCTCACACGAAAAGTGCGCATGTCGTAGGCATAGGCGTAGGAGATGGGGTCTAGGAGGAAAATACCCCCCAAATTTTGGGCAAGTCTGCTTTTCGGGCAAGGAGACCCGAAAAAATGGGAAATTGCGGCAAATTTCTGAACATTTCGGCCGGATGAGTAAAAAAAGGTCGTCAGAATTTTCGGGCAAAAGTTTAAGTTCCCCCCACTTCTGAAATGTCTCCTACGCCTGTGGCCGTGTGACTTTAACTGAAGACTCTGACGTTGTAACACGTAACAAGTGTATTAAAAATCGAAAATTAAAAAATTCCGCTTTCCCCCCCTGTTTTTCACTGGGCGCAAGCTGCGCCCGCCATGTATAGGGATAGAAGCCCCTGGTTGCAGCCGATGGAGGGTCGACAAACCGTTTGTGGCAGATAGCAACCGACATGCTGATAAGAACTCGGCTCAGCCAACGCCGGTCGAACTTCACATCGGGGCGCCCTTGATCGGACCTCAAATAAATCAACGAACTGGCGATTGAAGCCCGGCGAGGGGCGTCAAACCGACGAGGAAACGATCGGTCCGGAGCACATCAAGATCCCATTACGCCCAGGCCCGCCGACAGAAATTCCGGGCCCCTGGGCAGAGCAGTCACGGGCCCTAAACTAACTATAGGCTTTCTGAGCAACTTTAAATAAAAACATATAGAAATAAAGGTGTGGGTCGAATGTACAATAATATATACACCGTGGTTCAAAAAAAACTAAGCCAAATTGTTTTGCATATATCTCAAATACCTGATGACATATCAAGCTAATATTTTCCAACTACTTAGAGAAGTGGACCAAGAATATGATTCCAAAATTTCATGAGACAAAGTTGAACGGTTAAAAAGATATGAATTTTTAAACTTCATATGCCGAAATTTCAGTTTACAAGCAATTTTCTGTCAGGTTCAATAAAATGTTCTCTTATATCTCTAATGCCTGATGATTAATCATTCTAAAATTTTCCAGATATGTGGAGAATTGAACTAACAATATGATTACAACAGTATGGTTTTATTATTTAATTAATTAAGATGCTCAAAATGTCCTCCTGCTTGCACGCAAGCCTGGAAGCGCTGGCGCCATGCATTACGCAACAGCATCGTCGATTATCTTCTGGTCCAGGCCTTCCCACACTTCCAACAAGCGCTGGTTGCTTCAGATCGTTTAGATCATGGATTGTTGTTTGGTAGATGCGGTCTTACATCACGCTCCACATTTTATAATTAATTAATTTTACTTCATCATCCCTGAAGACCAAAATTTGGAACTATCAAGCATCGAAACCGCAACGAACACCATAACAGACTTGCTGAAAACAGACATTTCTGGAGATCAAGTTTAATTATTCATATCTTTCTATCCGTTCAAATTGATGACATGATATTTTGGAATCCTATTCTTGGTTCAATCCTCTAAATATCTGGAAAATTTTGGTATGATTAATAATCAGGCATTGGAGATATAAGAAAACCAGTTTAGCTTACTTTTTACTGAATCTGGCAGAAAATTGCTTGTAAACTGCAATTTTGGCACATGAAGTTGAAAGATTCATATCTTTTTATCCGTTCAATTTGATCTCTTGAAATTTTGGGATCATATTCTTGGTCCACTTCTCTAAATAATTGGAAAATGTTAGCGTGATATGTTATCAGGCATCAGAGATATATGAAAAACAATTTGGCTTAGTTTTTTTTGAACCACGGTGTATATATATATACACTGTGTCCGGAAAAAAAACAACCAGTTTTGTAAATATGAAAATAAATAGTAAATATTCATCGATTTTCACAATTCAAACACCATTTTAATCCTGACATATTTCTCTAACAATTGTGAAAATATAAAAGTTCCAGTCCAAATAATGACGTCATAATGACGTCAGTTGCATCAAAATGCATATAGCCGGCCATTCATGCATGGTTCGGTTGGTATTATTGGCTTTTGGTAAAACGGAAATCCATTTAATAGAACCAGAAGTGAAAAACAATGCAGCTTATTAGAGGGATTGTCTGCTCTATAAAAAAGTGGTGCCTGATATCCGAGAATATTCGGAACAATAGCCTACACATTTCAACAAAATAGAGCTTCAGCTCACTGAGTTCGTGAATCTGTTGATCTGTTGACTAAAAAGACTCGGAATTCATTCATCTTAATCTTTGGCCGCAAAACGGCCGCCCGCTTAAATCCCACTGATAATAAGAGTTGGAGATTGATGGAGGAGAAGGTGCAGGCTACAAGACAAGGATAAGAGACATTGAAGAACTCCGTAAGCGAATTGTTAACGCCTCGGAGGTTTTGACAAGCTGGTTATCGATGCTGCTGTTGGGTATTAGCGCGACCCTTTTGACGCTTATGTTGAAGCCAAAGGTGTACTCTTTGACAGGGGCTTCTATCCCTATACATGGCGGGCGCAGCTTGCGCCCAGTGAAAAACAGGGGGGGAAAGCGGAATTTTTTAATTTTCGATTTTTAATACACTTGTTACGTGTTACAACGTCAGAGTCTTCAGTTAAAGTCACACGGCCACAGGCGTAGGAGACATTTCAGAAGTGGGGGGAACTTAAACTTTTGCCCGAAAATTCTGACGACCTTTTTTTACTCATCCGGCCGAAATGTTCAGAAATTTGCCGCAATTTCCCATTTTTTCGGGTCTCCTTGCCCGAAAAGCAGACTTGCCCAAAATTTGGGGGGTATTTTCCTCCTAGACCCCATCTCCTACGCCTATGCCTACGACATGCGCACTTTTCGTGTGAGCCTACAAAATTGTTTGTTTTGTTTACTGAAAAAGTTTGATTTTTAAACGGGTATATTTCTTTAACTAAACACTATGACGCGTGAGAAAACCGGTCATGGAAGACAGTGCTCAATCTAGGCACCTCTGTGGAAGTTCCCCAGAAATTACTTTCCACCATAGAACATTTTGACAGAATGGTAATACTTTTTAGCTATACTATATTATTTTTGCATCACATGAACTGTTATAATATACCATGATAAAGATTACGACTATGTGATTGTAATAGTATTATTTGCTATTTTAATAAATGACAATCAAAATTATTATAATGGATTTGATTTAATATTAGGCCTAATACTTGTGCAAATACTATTTTTGCAACTAAATGGCTTCTCTCCAGTGTTAGGCTATGTTTCAAATTTCAGACTCAAATTTCAAAATGTATTGTTTCCTTGAGCACTTAGTAAATAGCATCATTATTACGTAAGCCTACAGTGTATTTTCATTCTATTGCATTGTATTCTATCCATAAATTTATGTAACGCCTCTCGCAGTGCACACTGATCAGGAGCGCTAAGCACATGGCTACCCAATTTGGGCATTTTGGTAGTTCCTGCTTGGTTTGTGTACCATTTGTAACAATTTATGCTAATTGTATCTTGGTCAGCAATTCAGACCGTCTTGGGCAATACATTGACTTGCAACAAAAAGGGTATAGGCTAAGCCGCCATAGACCTAAGTTTACTTCAGGATTTATTCATTGTCATTATTATCCATTACCAGCAGAACTGAGCTGCTGAACTTGATAAAATAAAGAAATTATTGTAATTATAAATATATTTATCGAAATCTCAAACCGCTCTTTTATCAGCTAGGCCTACATTACAATGTGGAAGCTCCCCAAAAAGTATCATTGTAAGCATAAGTCTATTTATTAAGTCCTAGACCACTCTTTTCAGCAATCCCTTCACTGAAATATAGGCCTTTGTGAAAATGACAGCTTAAAGAGCGTAAAGAGGCGCTATACAAAATTTATGAAATTTCTTAAATAAAAAAGTGCTGAAATTGCAATGCGGAAATAGAAAAAATTCTTATGGGGAGGGCGCATCCCTCCACAAACCCTGCCCATCTCAGAAACCTTCATTCCCCCAGAGGAATGGGCTAGATAACATATTGTCGGGCCCATAAAGAGGGAGGGGGGAAGAAAATGGATTGAGCCCGGCTGCTTAGGGGGGATAGAAGCCCCTGCTCTTTGACCACAAATTGCAGTCTGACATAATTCAGATATAAAAATAAAATTAAACTTACAATTATTATTGATAAATTACATGATAAAATATTGAAATTGTGGATGATTTTGCGCATTTATCTCTTAAATTTGACTTTTTGTGCAAATGACGTCATTATGACGTCATTATTTGGACTGGAACTTTTATATTTTCACAATTGTTAGAGAAATATGTCAGGATTAAAATGGTGTTTGAATTGTGAAAATCGATGAATATTTACTATTTATTTTCATATTTACAAAACTGGTTGTTTTTTTTCCGGACACATGTATATATATATATATATATAAAGAATTAAACTTTTTAATACAGACCTATGGTAGGCGTAATCAAAAAATAATTTTTTCTTTATTTAACTGCAGCATAATTGTTTATAATATCCTGTAGTTGGCCAATTATTGTGGATGATCATAATTCTGTTGCAAGAGTTGCAAGACAATTCAGTCAGACTGTGACAGATCGTTGAACTCTTTTAATTTGCTTGAACTTGCAGAAAGAGCTTTCAACTTCTTCAACAGTCACACGTTCTGATGGCAGAGAGCTAACATCAAAAGCAGGCCTTTCTACAATTTCGATAATTTCAATTTTTTCATTAATTTTATTTATGATGCTATCTTTTGGATTTACAATACTAACACCACGTTTTTTTTCAAATTTTCCATGACTTTTATCTATGGTGCTATCTTTTGGAATCACGATAGGCCTACTAACACCACACAATTTAGGCTAAACTTCCTTTCACCGATTCGGTTATATTAGCCTAATCCTGCACGTTTAATATTCTAGACATAGAATCAACCGTGGTATAATATAGGAGTGATTAACCTACGGGCCCTGATTTGTCTTATTTGATATAATGATATTCCGAATTGAAATAGGGTGTGACTATGCCAACGATCCTTTCCTTTTCTAGCGTTCGTATTAGCTTTTTCTTTCCGTTTTTTGCGCTCAATACAAATCATTTTCTTTATCACTCTTCAAGAAAAGCAGAAGACTTGTTTGCTTAAGATAGCTTATAGGCCTATATTTTGAGCAGACTTTCCTGCAGCGTGCTTTAGTGCAAGATTCTGTTTTGCTTAGGCGCGTTATAAATGACAGCTTAATAATAATAGTTGGCCTAATAAAAAAATATTAAATATTAAATATATAATAATAATAATAAATATATAAATAAATAATAATAATAATAATTATTATTATTTTCAGAGTAGCCCGGGCCCCCTAAAGGTCGCCGGGCCCCTGGGATTTTGCCCCCCTGCCCCCCCCTCTCGGCGGGCCTGATTACGCCCAGACAAATGGAGGAGCTGGCCTTTGTCATCTGACGCCCATCGTCGCCCTCCACTCGGCCCATCGAGCCAGGGGAGGACTCACATGGAGTACCTGACACCCACCGCCGTAAACCAGACCCCATATAGCCTACAGCGTTACCTTACTCGCGGAGACAGTGTCTGCGACGGGCGGGTGTAGGACAAAAACGATTGGTCAGAATAATGCGAAGTTGTTCATATTATACGGAGAGAAAAACTTTTATGAAGCTTCACCATTTAAAGACTACTGGGACCAGTATTGATTAAAACACAACCGAATTCTCAATCGACTACTGGTAGAGCATTCTCATGAGTAGCAATTTTAATCGCCGAATGGTGTCAGTCATTTGCTAGCTTTATTGCTAACCGTGTATAATTATTGTACAATTATCTTCCAGATGCATTTGCGATACTAAGTCGTGTCAAGAACGTATAAAAGGCTCGTGTCCTCGATGAAAACCAAGTTTTTGGCAAATGCAATCTTTACGGTGACATTTTATCATTATAAGGAGATCATATTAAGGTATTGAATTCTCGTGAGCGATTAAGAACGTGGTGCTGTGATATCTTATTGTGTAAGCTTAGAAATAACATAGTAGCCTAGCTACGTAGATAGGGTCCTTTGCTATGAGGACATCAAGAACATCGCAAAAGTCAGACTGATCGAACTTTCAGAAAAAAAACTGATTGTGTTTTCTGCAACTGGTAAAGCATGAAGCATGAAGCATGAGGGCAGAATGTTGAGGGAACTACAATGTAGAGTTGTGCTGTAACAGTCCTTACGTGTTTGATTGAAACCCGTAGCATGTGCAAAGACATTTTTATCACTGTTGTGGTCAATGGTCAAGAATCAGATGCATTGCTCATTAAGTAGTAGCAACATTTAACACTTCGAAATAATGCGAAGATGTTCATATATTTACGGCGAATAAAAACCTACGATGCGCCAGCTCTATTATTATAGTAGGTCTACATCAACAAGAGATTTTGAAAACTGTTCTATGCAGTCAAACAGAACCGAATAATATAATTGGCAATAAACTAGTAGGCTATTAGATCCTACTCATAACTTACAGGTTCCTACGAAAATGCAATATGATAACTTCGACTGATTAGTCGTCGTCTTGAGTAGGCCTATTTATTCGTAGCATATGCATTAGAGACATTGACCGTAAATCTAAACAGAACAGGTGTGTATTTGAATCGAGCAAAATTGCTCACGGAGCTATTTACCACATGCAGAAGATTAAACTCAACAATAGACATATTATTACTTACTAGCTCTACCCGGCCACGCGTTGGTGTTTCTGAAAAGAGCGTCCAACCATGATCCATCCCTCCCTACCTAAATTCCCACTGCCCTTCCCTCCCCCTCCCCCTTGCCCTCCCCTTCCCCTCACTGTTTCCGTCTCCCATCCCTTCACCCCTCCACTTTCTCCTCCTTCCCCTTCCGCCCCAAGTCCCATTGCCTCACATCCCTCCCTCTGCCTCCCTGCCTTCTCCATCCCTCCCCTCTGGTCTCTTCCCTCCCTCTTCGTCCCGCTCCCTCTTCCGTCTTTCCTCCCTCACACCGTTCCTTCTCCCACAGCGATAAAGTTGGTCATTAGCGACTTTTTGGCGACTTTACAACGTGATTTTGGGACAAAGCGTTTCGGAAATCTGGCAACCCTGAGGTTTTGTTGAATTTGCAAATGGCGGTCGAATGGAATGCAAAGTTCACTTTTTGTGGAAAAGATTGCGTTTTTTGGAAAAAAAAGCATCTTACAACACGGTCCTATTGGAATGGAAGGTTTTGGTAAATTTTCAAAACAATCTGTGCGTAACTTTCCGAGAACACTGGCAACAAACTATTGAAAAGTTTCATTTTTATTTATATAGATAATAGAATACTACTCTAACAACATTATACAAACCCTTCGTTTCACTATAATTCCATGTAATGGTCAATTACGAATATTTTGTAATTCTACCTTTCGATGTTTTTGAGTCATTGGTTGATTTCATTGCGTCATGCGCTGTCATGAACAAAGTCGATTCCTCTGCGAATTCACTCGTCGCTTGAGATTGTCTGCTTGACATTGGTGTCGTGAAAGATTTAGTGACGAAGTCAACTAAGGTGCAAGTGATAAACCAATGTTCTGCCGGCGACTCACTTGTGGTGTGTAGTGACATCTGCATTTCTGTAGCTATTTCAGTTTCTGAGGTAGTGAATGTATTTGCAGCGTTTGAATCGGTTTCTATGTCATTAATCTTAGGTGTCTCTTCTCTTTTATGAGTAAAATCGTCGGTCGTTCCTCCAAAGCAACTGTTCGTCAACTGACAGTTTTCAGAACTCAACGACTCTCCGCCGGCTGCAGAAAAATAAATATAGCCTAAGCCTAGGGGCCGTCCATAAAGTAGGCTACGTCACGCTCCAGGGGGCGAGGGGTGTAAGAAAGTGTGACAGTTTGTGACAGGAAGAGGCCATGTGTGACGTCACACATTTATTTTTTTAAATGATGTGCATTATATAATTGTCTAGTCTAATTTTTGCAATTTTTTTCAAATTCAATCTACATTGAGTTACTGCTTCAATGAATAACTGTGACAACTGTTGACAATTAACTATTCTACTATTAAAGTCATTTTAATAATGTGATAGTTCTTTTAAGTGGAAATTTTACAGTTTAATAGTGAAGTGTGTTTTAGATTATATTTGAATGAGGTGTTAATGAAAAAATGTGTTCGAAAGTGTGACGTACTGTGAAAAGGGGGGGGGTTACAAATGGTCAAAAGTAGCGTGACGTACTTTATGGACGGCCCTATGCATTAGGCGATTCTAAGTCTTGGTTTGCGGTGGATAATGGAATCCCTCCAATTCAAGACTAATTAGGCTACACAGTGGCCTACATTAGATTTCTTAATTAAATCAGAGACAAATAATTTGTTCATTTTCTACCAACACTATAATTATGTTAGCAGTCTTCGTGTGGGCCTATCTAATGAAGGATTTCTACTTACCGGCCGCTAGGTTTAAAAATCCGATGGCTAGGAACAAAATCATAGTACAAAAGACTTTAAACATTTTCCGTACAGAGTTGAGGCTTAAGATGTAGTTGCGAATTAACGTTGCCATTCGGTGGTGGTGGTCAAGACGTTTATGATAGAAATCCGTGACTTGTCTCAATTCTTTCTCGTTACAGACAGCTCTTAAATGTTTAGAGTCAACAACAATATTAGGCCTATGTCGGAGTCCGCAGTTGCTGATACACTCAACTTATTTTAATATCGTGGAGAGATTCTATTTGTGAACATAAAATAATGGTCTTGTCCGTAAATGACGCTCCATTAGACTGCCGTTCGTGGAGGAAAGGATGAGAGCATTCATTGTTTACCCATACGGATAGTAAACTGGGTCTCTAACAATGTCTACTCGCAGTCGTACTCATTCATTCATTCATTCATTTCGTGAATTTATATAGCGCTTCTTCAAGAAACCTACTCAGAGGCGCTCCCAGTCCAGCCACAGCTAAAATAATAGGTTTTGAGCGACTTATAAAAAGCAGGTGAATTTAGTCTAGGCATAAGTCGCAAGTTTAGTGGGAGGCCATTCCAGATAGGTACTCGAAGCGTGGTCGATATAAAAATGCGGTGTTATCCACAACTTGATGTTTCCATAGAAGTAGATTTTGATTAAAATTTTACTAAGACAATTTAGTTCATAATTAGTTAGCTGCCATCGTTGGGTTAAATTGTATAAGATATTATGATGTCAGATCGTTTCCATACAAACATTGCAAAGCACTTTACCACCTGCTGCATTTCTGTCGCATTTTGAACACACCATCATGGGTCCACTTTATAGTGTTGAAAGTGTCGTTGCGATTCTCAGTTATAGAACTATTATCAGCCTCAGCAATGGCATTTTATCTCTGGAGTTGGGGTTTACAAAATTAATGTTGTTTTTCACAATCATTCTTAGTTTACGTGAATAGGAGTTTCACTGGCTTTGGCTTTGCAGGTCGTTAGTGTCTGCGATCATCAGAGATGTGGGTGTATGACGAAGTATTAGGCTAGATAACAATTTTAGACGGCCAATGTGTATAGTTTCAATGTCACGAGTCAAACAATGGCCATTGTTCTGGTTGTTGAAAACAACTAGACGACATTGTTATGTAAATTCGTCAAAGAAATCGCCATAACACGGTGGGTGGTCTCCCTAAAAGTGATGTAACTTTTGTTCTGTTTGAAACAGTTTGATGAAATCCAGCATCATGTGTGGTTATGACTTGTCTTTAAGACTGCGAAGTTTCATTTCAAAATAATTCACGCTTTTGGCCAAGATTTTCGCGAAAAACCTTAAGGGTATTTTTATGGCCCACCCTGTATATTCGCCAGAGGATGCCACTGACATCCTAAACTTATTCATTCTGCTACAGTTCACATAATATATCGTACAATAGGTTCTTTATCATTTTGACGGACCTTGATTGGGTTGGAGGAAACGTCGTCTGATTGGTTCACGTGACGCGGCGATTTGAAGTGGATTCGAACCTGGAATCTTTTGGCTTCAAGGCAGCGACGCCACCACTACATCACCACGTTTATTAGACGCCTTCGAGAGCGTACGATAACTTAAAACCTGTGCCAGTCACGTGAAGCATGCATTAGCCTAAACTGTTTGGCGATACATTCCGGATCATATTTTATCAAGGAGCCATCAATGTTTATTTCTTTTATCGTTGTAGCCTATCTCTATAATTGCCCGTTTTTACAATAAATTTTATTTCAAATGATTTGTCAAGTTTTCTGTAGGCGGGAACACCTCTGAGTAGCAGGCTTGAAGAGGCGCTACAGAAAATGGACAACTAACTAAATAAATAAATAAATTAATAAATAAATACATAAATAAATACATAAATAAATAAACGAGGCCACACAAGCTGATATGGGTTCTAAAAATGGCCAGAAGGAGCTGTAAGGCATGAACAATAGCGTTATTAATTTTGTTTCAGACATTATGGCGCTGACACAATGCGATATCGAGTTAAAATATCAACTTGGGTGTGCAGAAAACTAAGCTGATATGTAGAGTGCTAGCCTAGACAATGATGTACATTGTACAATTTAATATTATTATTATTATTGGTATGCTTTACGCGTTTTAATGAGAATCATCTGTATCATCGGCGGGTGGTCGCCGAAGGAGTGATACTGTGTATGATTGCAAGGGGGATATGCTCTTAGAAGGATTAGCAGAGAAGAGAGGAGAAGAGAGGAGAGAGTTAGTGAATGGAGAAGCTAGTGAGAAAGAGAAATGGTGCTTTCAAATTTGTTTGTGCCATCGTGTGCATTTGGGTGTGGAAGCGAGATAGAGAAGGAGACAATTCGAGAGATAGGGAGATAGGAGGATGAGGAGAAGGAGGAGGAAGATGAGGAGGAGAAAGAGGAGGAGGAGGAATGGGGAGAAGAAGGAGGAATGGGGAGAAGGAGGAGGAGAGAGAGACAGACAGACCGAGACAGAAACAGACAGAGTTAAAGACAGAGTCAGAGACAGAGACGAAGTCTGAGACAGAGACAGTGACACAGACCTGACATTACAGACAGAGACAATTAAGAGAGAATTTAGAGGCAGAGATATAGATAGATAGATAGATAGATAGATAGATAGATAGATAGATAGATAGATAGATAGATAGATAATAGATAGATAGATAGATAGATAGATAGATAGATAGATAGATAGATAGATAGATAGATAGATAGATAGATAGATAGATAGATAGATAGATAGATAGATAGATAGATAGATAGATAGATAGATAGATAGATAGATAGATAGATAGATAGATAGATAGATAGATATATATCTATATATATATAGATAGATAGATAGATAGATAGATAGATAGATAGATAGATAGATAGATAGATAGATAGATAGATAGATAGATAGATAGATAGATAGATAGATAGATAGATAGATAGATAGATAGATAGATAGATAGATAGATAGATAGATAGATAGATAGATAGATAGATAGATAGATAGATAGATAGATAGATAGATAGATAGATAGATAGATAGATAGATAGATAGATAGATAGATAGATAGATAGATAGATAGATAGATAGATAGATAGATAGATAGATAGATAGATAGATAGATAGATAGATAGATAGATAGATAGATAGATAGATAGATAGATAGACAGACAGACAGACAGACAGACAGAGACTGAGACTGGGACAGAGACAGAGAGACAGAGTCAAAGAGACAGAGAGAGACAGAGACAGAGACAAAGACGGAGAGACATAGAGAGACAGAGAAAGACACGCAGAGAGACAGAGAGACAAAGAGACAGACAGAAAGACAGAGATACATACAGAGATTGAGACTGAGACAGAGACAGAGAGACAGAGTCAAAGAGACAGAAAGACAGAGAGACAGAAACAGAGAAAGACATACAGAGAGACAGATAGAGACAGGGAGAGCGAGACAGACTCTCCATAGACAGGCAGAGGCAGAGTCAGAGGAAGATATCAAATTTTACGCAAACCAATAACAATGGCAGCATTATTTTCGGCTGTTGAGAAGTCCTTCAGTGGAACTCTCCAGAGACAGATACAGAGTTGGAGACAGAGACAGAGACAAAGACTGAGACACTTGCATGAAATATGGATTTCCAATGCGCTCCATGGTCTAGGCGCTTGATGCATTTTCTGTAATATAACAGATGTCACGCTTGTCGATGTGAGAAATTTTCGGCAAACCAATAACAATGGCAGCATTTGTTTAAGCTGTTAAGAAGTTGGTAGGCTATAATGGCCTTTATGGAAACTCTCTATCCAACTGCAGTTCTCGGAAACTAAATTATTGGTCTGAAGCTAGGACAATGGTAAATTTTCGAGATCCGGAAACGAACTGAATTCTTATTGTGCTGAATATGTCTTGAGGATAGCGTATACCTGATCCGTGAAATAGAAGTTCTTTTGCACAGGCTTACTGTAGCTACCAGTGAAGCATTTTAATTAATGCAATATAATTACATGCATAATGTAATGTAAGTCTTTGAACATTTCTCTGCACATCTAATCCAAAGGCTCCAGGTCAATTCAAGTCAGCTATGACCAGACTGTGTTATTAGGTAGGCCTATATCTTGTTCGTTCCTGTGCCATTAAAAATTCGTTGAGTTAAGTCGAAGAGACAGTGTGGTGCTGCGTGTACACTAGCGGTATAATCGGTGATGATGGTGATTTTAGAATTTTATTTTTATTATAAAGAAAAATTTATATTGGATTTTGGACCTAGGATTTTGTGCTATATGAAAACATTATTTTTTAGATTGATTGGATATAGAAATTATGTACGTCTGTTTATTATACGTTATACCATGTATGTACACCAAAATGCGAATAGCAATTTATTGCTATACTAGCGGTACCCGGCCACGCGTTGCTTTGGCAGAAAAGACCGTCATCACCCTTTTCGGCCGGGATGATGTGTGATAATAATATTGTGTCTCTTTCTTGAAACGATGCCATAAAATATAAATTTGAGTCAATGATCATAATGACCGAATAATCGTTCTAAATGATCTGCTATTGTACGAGTTTCAGCGTTGTTCGCATACAAGTTGGATTGGATTCACGAAATAAATTCTTGCTATTTAGAAATCGAATTGAAGCTTTTTTTAAAACTTAGACGGCAGATGGTTCGATCTTTCGATGACAAGAATCTTCCGGAAATTTCACTGCATTGATGAAGCAAATTACTGTAATTTAATTATAAGCTGGATTGAGAAAAAAATCGTTATTGGTCAAATAGAAGCTCGACTGATGAAACGAATTCTTGCCTGCGCGGAAGCTGGATTGACAAAAGTGATTCATGCCTACCAACGTTAGTGTAGAAATCGGGTCGACGAAAGTTACTAAATAATGTGCTGCGCCCGGCGAATAATTTAAAACGCCGAAGCGATAGGTTACAAAATTTATAATTAAGAATTCTCATCTGTTTAGTCAATCTAGACGAATTTAGCTGGCTAATACAGATGCCGAACTGTTTTCATTTTAACACTATAAGCTGCACGCTGCGAATCATGGGTGACATAATTGGGTATACAGTTACTGAAAGCTATCACTGCCGATGGGTAAAGTAGACCTACGCTTTTAAGTGTGAATAAAGTTCAGAGTTGCAGCTATCTACATCTAGTAAATAATATTATAGCCAACGTGTAGCTTGTCCGTGAATCTGCAGTCAAGAATTCCTTACCAGAAGTATGTCTTATTTATTATACAGCAACTCATAATTTTTTTTATTATGATGCCCATGATTTTTCAGTGTGCAACAATTATTATAGGGTTCATAGTTACTGTAGTGACTTGGACGAGCTGCGAGCATAAGATCTGGTTCACTGGCCCCAACTAGCGAACTAAACCTGAACTATTACGAGCCTTGCATTTCGATCTATGATACCAGACGACAAAAAGTAAGAGAGCATTCAATTGGTGCTGTGTTCTTTATGTGTCTTGTTTTATGCTATTTCTAGTAACTGTTGTTGTTCGTTATATTTTTGTGTTGTTGTGTTTTACTGTTGCCTTCTACATTCCCAGCTGCTTTTACTACTGCTGCTGCTACGACTAGTAATTAAAACTTACAGGTAGGCTACGTAGTGATATTGCATGATCTACATGACATTGTAGCATTACCATTAAGTCTTATGGCAACATGTTTAACAGGCGCCTAATTTAACTACGACAGCATGTACTACGTATATCTGCCCATACCGCTCATTTTCCTGTTGACTTCGAGCATGGGGACTGAGTCTATCTTCTGGGGTAACGTATAAGCTTATCGAACCCGACTAATTCTAATCTTGAGTGTTGCCAGTCAACCATTTCCCGCCATGGAAATATTGGTCATTATTACACTTCTTCTTGTTGTTCTTCTTGTTCTTGTTCTTATCATCATCATCGTCATCGTCATCGTCGTCGTCGTCATCATAGTCATCATCATTATTATTATTGCTTTTATTATAATAACTTTGCAATTAGAAGATTAATCCACGATGGCATAGTGTCAACCTTTAGTGGATATTCGAGCACGAAATAAACAGTTTAGGAATTATTGAAAATTGAAAATAGGAAAGTGAGAAGCGACCTTGTAGGCGAGGACTTATCCTCAGAACCTTTAATGACAAACAAACCCACTATCATGGTTCACAACTACAAACAGTCACAGAGTCATGCAGGATACATTCCTTCTCAAGTTCTCGTGGCCTAAAGATACGCTCAGCTTCGCAAGCGACTATTATTTCTAGACATACTCAAAGCACTGCGAATAACCTGTAGAAACTTTATTCCCTATGTTCGATCAAACACTTTATTGAAGACCGAGAACTAACTGAGCTCTTCTTATAAGAAAGATCAGCAAATAATTATTGTGTAGGTCTAAGTCAATTTGACCATTGCGTCGAAGAATTGTCCAAGATATCATACAGGGGCGGATCCAGAGGCCAATCCTGCCATAGCCGCCCATTCAGAAATTTGCACAGCACAATCATGATCCCCAATGATGTTTCAAGTTTTCAATCAATTCAGGGGGAAGGCGAGAAAGAAAAAGTGGCATATGACTAAGAAAAAGGTAGGACTAATCAGATTTGATCAAACAGAGTTGATTCTGGTTATAGAAGTTTTTAGGAGGAAAGACTAAAAGAGTCATCAGATCGTTCGGAGAAAGTCCAAAGAAAATAATGTTGTACCCAAAAGCAAAATTTTGCCTTTTCAAAAATTTCTGATTCCGCCCCTGAAATCAAACGTTGCTTTTCTGTTATGGCGGGGCTTGTGAATTGGAAGAGTAAAAAAATATAAAAAATATTGTTGATAAGACCGACGGAGAATCATTTACCGAGTCTGCTTACATCATAGAATGTAGCGAGCTGAAAAGTAGAAAATTAATAAGAGTATGATGAGTATGAGAATGCGAAGAAGATTGAGATGAAAAAATAAAAAGAAGAGATCACAAAAAATAACTAGACCGATTTGAAGATGAATGATATGCGAAAGAATGCGAAAGCTGGGAAGTAAGAGAAGATCGCGAAGAAGAAGGAGGAAAAAAGAAGTGGAAGAAAGAAACGATGAAGAAGAGAGAAGAAAAGAAAAACAAAAAAGATTATAGAGGATGAAAGAGAAGACGAAGAGCGTAAAGAGGAAGAAGGAATATATAGATACGAAAAAGAAAGGGGAAAAGAAGACGAGTCAGCGGCAGGATATGAAGAACTGAAGTAGATGAAGAACATGACACGAAACAAAAGAACAATCTCTAAAGTCTATCATTGCAGTCAAGGACGATTGTCAAGTTTTAGGGGCATCAGCGTCTAAGACTCGTCTTATGTGATCTCGTGGCGCTATATAATCTTCTAACTCGTATTGCACTTGTTTTCTATTATAAACCAGTAATTCACTACTGAGCGCATTGAAGCATACATGTAAATCCTGAAAAGTGCGTTTGAATTATGACCGGGATTTTTTAACCCCAAATCTCAGTCGACACAATTCAGCACGATATTAAGTGGACACAAAATATACATTCAAAAATCAAAATAACAGTCACTACAAGCGTAACACCATAAACGTAACATCAGCTACATCATCATGATGGCTAGCAAAAAGAGTGCCCTATTATTATTGGTTTGATCTAGAAGTTTCGATACATAATACAATAACACTGCCAGCATAATACATGAATTCGCACGTGCAGCAAAGAATAATTGTAGACCCTTGGTAGGCCTAACTGGAATTTTCAGAAAAGGTAGTTAAGATTATTCGACGTCAACGCCTCAGCAATTCGTAGACATTGTCTTAGTCCAAGACAAACTAGGCCGTCTTTCGATTGTCTAAACGCCATTTAGTCGACTGTGAAGTCAACACAAAGCAAATTACATGTAACTCTCAACAAGTCAACTCATGGCTATTCAAGTCAAAGCAAGTCAACTCATGGCTAGTCAACTCATAGCAAGTCAACACGTAGCAAGTCAACTCATAGCTAGTCAACTCAGATCAAGCTGCTATGAATCATTTTCACTCATGAACATCAAAATGTTATGCCTGCTGCCCAATCATGTCTCTATCTTTCTCTCTCTTTGTCTGTCTCTGTCACTGGCTGAACATTTTCTTTCTCTATGCATGTCTGGTGTTGTCTGTGTCTAGTTGTCTTTGTCTGTCTGTCTGTCTGTCTCCGTGTCCTTGTTTCTGGATCTGTGTCTGTCTATGTCTGGTTCCTCTGTGTTTGAGTCTATAGACATGTCGTATCTTTTTGTTTCGCTTCTCGGTCTCTCTGCTTCTCTTACTGTGTTTCCACGCATGTGTCAGTGTCTGTGTCTTCCAGCCATTCAATCTTGCTTTGTCCGCCTCTGTCTCTCTGTATAGTCTGTATGTCTTTCTATTACTCTCATTGACACTCTTCAGTCTTTGTCCTGCAGCGCATGAAATGATGAAACACAACAAGAATTATTATTTTGTTCCTCGTGCTAGAATGACACAGCAATGTACAACAAGCGGTGTATCCTCAAGCTCTAGGACGACACATAGGGCGGTGGGTTCCTGGACATCTGTTGTTGTTGCTGGTACTGCTGGAGTTGTCCACCACGGCTTCCCTTTCGTTTCGCTCCACTGCAGCTGTGCGACTTATGCCCTGGCATGTACCCGGCTGCATTAGCCGCGTGGCCGGTTCGCTGGGCCGCACCGCCATTCTCCACACCCGGGATGAGAGGGTCGTTGCAGCATGAACGCGGCGTAGACGGGGAGTTGCTGGCTGTGGCCTGGTCGTAGTCTGGAGGGGCGACAGGAGGTTTCTCGTCGGTCAGGATGAGGGGCTTCGTCGGCATCGTCGGCTTCTCCTCGAGCTCGTCGGCGAAGATGACGGGCACTCCTTTCCTCGTCGTCGCCTGACCTGGGTCGCAGGCGTCGCCTTTCTTTCGACGACTGCAGACGGTGCAGACGAGAACGAAGGCCAGCGCCAGGATGACGACGATGATGAGGATCGGGATGATCATCGTCATGATCAGGCCGTCCAGAGATCGCAGGATCTTCGGGTTCGTCTCAGAGTCGGATGACTCGGCAATGACGACGCTCTCGGTCGTCACGACGATGTCCTCTGGTCGACCGCCGCTGCGGAAGGGCGTGCGCGCCGTGCAGGAACCCCTCGGCGAGTACTCAACATAGAGAACCTCGTAGGGATGGAGAGCGTCAACGAAGTCCTGGTTGAGAGTACCGTCCGGCTGGATCATGTTGTCCGTCAGTCGGAGCAACGGCGCGGCCGGGCACGGGTCGACTTGCGCCAGACTGAGGTTCGTCCACGAGAACTTGACTGATCCTTCAAGGATGCGGGTCACGGCCATGTTGGTGACGTTGACGTCGCCGTGCGCATGCGCGATCCTCTGAGCGACGTCCACCCTCAGGTCAACGTTCATCATGAACATGTTGAAGTCGACGTTCAGACAGACGGTGACCTCGTGGTTGACCTTGCGCTCGAGGAAGCGTCGCTGGATGATCGTCTCGAAGCTGTCTCTGGCCAGCTTGCCTCCGCTGTCAATGGCCGCCAGCACGTAGTCCTGCTTCCCGGCGTGTTCCTCCAGGGGCATCCCGTACAGCGTCTGCGTCGTTTCGTTGAACTTTATCCACGAGTTGGGAGCCATCGAGAGACCGTCGACCGTGAGGAAGATCAGCTTGAGGTTTCGCGTCGATCCGTCCTCTTCGTCGAAGAATGTATCGTTTGGAATGGTGTACTTGAAGACCTCACCGACCGCCACGGGCAGCTGGTAGATGTCGTTCTTCTGCAGCGGTGGGTAGTTGAAGTCATCGACCACAGGAGGCTCGACGGCTGTTGGAATAGCCGGTGGTGTCGGTCCTGCGGCTGTTGTAAGCGGCGGAGTCCTCTCAGCCGGTGGGGGTGGTGAAGTAAGGGCGACTGGCATGAAGACCGAGGTCGAGAGCTGTCTGGTGGGAGTGGTTGCTTGAGAGGCGACTGGGAAAACGAGGGATGGTTCGAGAACATCTGGCGATTTTGGAGTGGGAACGGTTGTTGTACGTTCAAACGAATCGCTTTGGGTGGGTATGACCGGAAGGACTGGAGTAGGGAAGAAGGTGGCAGACGATTCAAGCGGTTGTCTGCTCTGCCAATCCTCCGGCAGCTTCGTCGAGTATGTTGGCTGCTTCTGACCTTTCGTCTTGTGAGTGTGTCGACCTCTCGTCTTTGATCTGTGCGGTTTCTCGGAAGTGGCGGAGGGAACAGGAGATGCGAGCGACGGGACGATCCTCGTGTCCGGTCCGTCGGTCGGAAGAAGAACCCTGGTGGCAGTCGGCTGGCCAACAGGAGGTCTCAACGTCGGCTGGAGAGTCGCAGTCGGGTGAGGAACCACACGACGACGCCGGGAAGTCCCGAACGTCTTTGAATTGGTCACGTGCCATCCGGTCACCCCACTTCCGGTAGCATTTGCGAGCGTTCCGTCACGGGCGGTCAGCTCCAGGTTCTGCAGGATCTTCATGTGTCGACCTTGGACGCTGCCACATCCGACGTTCCACTGGACCAAAACTCCGTCTCCATGTCGCGGTTTGATGACGTTTCCAGGTCCGGCAACGAGGGCGGTGTTATCTAGCTGTTGCCTGGCAATGCCGGCGGCTTGCATCCGCAGCGAATCGACGGCCAGGTTGAGATGGCGAGCAAATTCTCGAAGGATCTTCGCTCGGACATCGCCGGACATCGCGTCGAAGTCCGCGTCCACAATAACGGTCGCCTTGGTTACAGCTGACCCCGGTTTGCACGTGATCGCGTTTGATCCACCGCCATGGAGATCTCTCAGCGGTTTGGCGCTGTCGGTGTTAGCGACGGCGTCGTCCTCTTTGATGTGGACGACGAAGATGTCCTTTGAGGTCTGGAGGTGGTTGTGGGCGGTCACCTCGATGTAGATGAGTCGACCTGTTTCGGCTGGACCGGCAACACCTTCGAGAATGTTCTGGGTCGGGTCGAAGTTCAGCCATCGAGGCAGACGATCAGTTCCCGCTTCTTTGACCTAAATTGAAAGCAATATAAGAAAATGATTAGCAAAAGATTTGATTGAAGAAAACGGGTTTCAGTCTGCACTCATAATTATGGTGCCCTACAGAGCCTACAATACGCGGGAACACTGACAATGTCTTGACCTACATTTGCTCATCTTTACACATCGCCGTCGATATTCTGTAAAGTAAAAAAGGTAGAATTATTATTTCTTGGACTACCAACAAACGCAAAATTATTAGTTTATAGAAAATTAGATAGACCATGTAATAGAAACATTTTGGGCAAAGCCACACAACATTATTATAATAAGATTCGTTCGGCGAAGTCTTGAACTCTAGGTAGGGTGAAGAAACCATGTGACGCAGGTTGAATTGCATGGTGTAACCTTACGAGAGAATAGGAGATCTTGAAGGTTGTGACAGAGGAACGTAAATATTACGTGCTCATGGAAAAGAGAAGACGCAATGTATGAACAGTGTATAGTCGTGTGCACAAAATGTTGTGGAATTCAGGAAGATGACAACTTGGAGTGTAGTTTTATACAGTTGTTGCGTTGTTTTTTTCAATTATCAATCGGTATTAGATGAAGAATGCGGTTAAGGGGAATGTAATAATTATTGGGGGAAGGTTTGAGCTTTGATGCTCTCTTGAGCGTCTGCAACGATGTCTAAACATCGCTGGCAATGTGCAATTGCCAGCGACACAACGCAGAGTTTTGACGGATGATTTATGGGCGCAATAATCTGGAAGTTCCATCGAATCCATAATTAATGGACTCTGCAGCGTGAATATTTTTAATTAAGATGGCGATGACGATCAGGAAATTAGGGACTTCGGGCATCGCTGCCATGGATTCCTACCGAGATCTAATTAGCCACGCGTCGGTTGAGACGGTATTTAGAGACGGTCGGAAAAGAGAAGAAGAAGGAGAAGAAGATGATGATGAAGAAGAAGATTTATCTGAAATTATTCGATGCATTCTCTTTCATAGCGAAGGTTATGAGATAATTTTCAGGATCAGATCCATCGGAGATTAGAGAGTAAGCAACCGATGATAATGATGGTTATGTTGAGGTTGGCAATAAATAAAGCAAGATGAGCAAGTAAGCTTAGAACGTGAAGAAGAAGATGAAGAAGGAGGAGGAGAAGAAAAAGTAGAAGAATACACAGGAGAATGAGCCTAAGGATGTCATGTGACACAGCAAAGTATCATTGCGTCTTCCCTTGTTGTAGATGGTGGATGACTTTCAGCTCACATGTATACCATAATATCTGATCGTGGAACCGGTTCAAACTGGTCTGGCTGCCCGACGTCCGAACGAAGCCGGAAATTTGTGACAGCCGAAGTGTTGGTGGCGCCAGTAGTCAGTCGATCCGTCCATGTTTATTAAGTCTGCAATGTCCCGTGGGCAACGAAGGGCTTACCCGTTCGAGGTACACGTCTGTGGACCATGGAGCCTCAGGGCCCATCGGTCGAAAGGGAAGGGATCGCCCAGTAAATAACCTCGAAGGTCCTACTGTCAATTCGTCCATACATCGATACAGACTTTACGGTCATCGAAACCGGTAATCAACAAAATAATCAATGGATCCATCCATGGATGGATCCAACCATCCTTACGTCCATATCCATCACATCCACCCATCATACATCCGTCCATCCATTCATCCATCCATCCATCCATCCATCCTATCACCCATCATCCATCCATCCATCATCCATCCTCCATCTATCCATTCATCCATCCATCCTACCACCCATCATCCATCCATCCATCCATCCATCCTCCATCCTCCATCATCCATCCATCTTACCACCCATCCATCCATCATCCATCCATCCACCGCTGAGTTCCCTCTCTTCCTTTGAAAGCACTCTCCCTGCGTTGCATTCTGTTCCGTATAATAGCAAACAGAATCTCTGGAGAATTTGTATCGACGTCAAACGGTCACAGTGGACTTCAACTAAGCCACATGAATACTGGCTTATCTGTCTTGTCTGTCTGTTTATCTGTCTTGTCTGTCTGATTATCTGTCTTGTCTGTCTGATTATCTGTCTTGTCTGTCTGTCTGTCTGTTTATCTGTCTGTCTCTCTGTTTATCTGCGGTCTGTCCGAGTATTTATCTGTCTGTTTGTTTGTCTGTCTATCTGTCTGCCTATCTCTCTGTCTGCGTGCCGGTTGGTTTTCTCTGTATGCGGTAGAGAAGACAGATCTTCATGCAAACAGATACCAAATGCATGATTACATGATTGTGTCTTATTGACATAGATACGGACAAGCTCAAGAGCCTCTGAGAGAGAGCAGGCAGGCAGGCAGGCAGGCCGGCAGGCAGGGAGACACCCAGGCAGGCAGGCAGGCAGGAAAGCAGGCAGGCAGGCAGGCAGGCAAGGCAGGCAGGCAGGCAGACAGACAGGCAGAATGTTAGTTCTGCGCGATATCGTAATACGATTAAATGTTTTGCAGCGAAGGGAGATATTTGGAATTTCATGTCTGCTCTTCATAATATTCTCGTATTGATTTCTCTCTGTGCGCATAAGACACTGATCTCGTTGCACTAGAATCGCCGTGCATCAGCAGCAAAAACCATAGAGCCAGAACCACTATTATAGCCAGAACCACCATAGCAAGATTCCAATGCAAATGACTCGCGATTTAGCGACCCTCCTTGAAACCGGTTTTGACAAAAAATTAACTAAAGAACGGTCACGTCGGTCAGTTAAATGGAGGATAGATTTATTCGTGTATTTGTTCATAATTATATTGACATATTTATTTATTTATTGACATCAAAACGACAAGCATAAAACTGAAATAAATACCAAACAATTCACATAATCTAATTGGAGCTGATTTTAGCAAGGGCACAGCGACAGAGAGACAGAGACACAAAGAGATAAAGAAAGAGAGAGAGAGAGAGAGAGAGAGAGAGAGAGAGAGAGAGAGAGAGAGAGAGAGAGAGAGAGAGACAGAGATGAGAGAGAGATTCCTACTACAGCCATTAGTTGCTTATTTTCAACACGCCTCCAGCAACGCCGCTTTCTCATCTGCTGCAACCAATTACGATAATACGCAATGATGCAAACATTTCGCTGAGAGATGCGGCTTCTCTTCCTATTAGTTTCACACAAAACGTCTACGATGTAATCGTAAGCGTAATCGAAAACTCTAAATTACTAAAGCGCTAGTAAATTATAGCAAGGTGCTGGGCACCAGCGCATTCACGAGCACAACCACGAGTCACAGATAACGGGAAAAAGAAGTACGATGACTATCATAACTACATGTATAATACCCCTCCTTTGCCGTTCCATCTTCTCACCGATAATTATGTGCGCTCAGTGTTCTCATCATGGCTGAGTTGGTTAGTGAGCGCAAATAAAGCAGATTGTGTCGAAGCATCAAAAATTTCTGGTGAGGATTTTGCCACACGACATCGCCATTGGTCATGGGCGTCCGCAGGAATTTTTCTAGGGGGGCGCAAACTTTTAAATAATTGTCACATGGTCTAAATTTAATGGGTGACAGTTTGAATTTCCATATTACCAATTTACCACGAGAGAATCCTATAGCCTACCTATACATTATGCGCCCAAAGAAAGACATAAGCTTATAGGTTCAACTTCTAGAACGAATCGATAATCACATTGAAAATCGCGTTGTAACAATCACAACCAAATAATTTAAATTTATGTGCAACTATGCGAAAATCCAGGGGGGCGCACTTGCGCCCCCTTGCGCCCCGCTGCGGACGCCCATGCCATTGGTAGTTAGACATCCTGCTATGTCATTTCCACATTAGGCTAAACTACGCCACGTAGGCCGTAAGCATATGTTTACCCATATCCATTTAATTAGCCTACTACATGCACTACATGAATATTACGTCATAGTGCTACAATAATG